>BLSH010552110.1:1768626-1788329 GCA_018402905.1 Glandirana rugosa | reverse complement strand
GAAAAAAAAAAAAAGAAAAAGACCCACGGGAATATTATTTCAGACTATCAGTTTTGCATACAGCAGCAGGACGACATAGGATATCACAAACCAAGTGCTACGACACATATTTGCAACAGAGAGTTAAATATTTGTATGATATGGTGCTACAAAAATATGACCACACAATGCATTTTTTTTTGGTTCAAGAAAACATAGTAGGCTTTTCGTACTTATATAAAAATGTTAATTTTAGATAAAAATACATACTTCAACTTTACAAAAAAAGAACACATTTCTGTTGAATACACATAAGCATACATTTTTTTTACCAAAAATAAAGAATTTAGAATTTGTTCAAATACATGTAGCATTTTTTTTTCTTGCTACCTTGACACTGTACAATGCACTTACAAAAATAAAAATGTCCATTTCACACCCTGAAAATGTGAAATTGTTTGTTGTGTATGAACTAAAACCGCAAAACAAAAACATATTAGAGAAATAAAATAAAATATTAGCATTATTATTAGGCAACTGGCACAAGTTTGACGTTGCACAGATATCCCATGATTTATTAATATACAATATTTTATTTAAATCTTTATGCAGACACATTGGAAACAAATTTTCAGGATGGACTAGATATACCTTTTCTCTTCTTATCATTTGTATACGGTTCATTTAGCTTACATCCTGCTAGAGGAAATACTAAAATACTATAAAGTCGTAGCAGTTATGTATTTATGTTTTTTTCTGTAATTACTCTCCATTCATTAAAAATAAGCCAGATCAAAAGGATCAAATGGGATATTTAAACAGTAAACATTTTTTCATAATATATTTATATTTTTTAATGTAAATATATATGTACATACATTTTATGATGTATATGCGTTTATATGTGTATATATTTTATATACATACACAAAAACACACAGACATTTTTCTTTTCATAAACCGGGGGAGAATCTTGTTTCCACCAGCTACCAAAACAGGAAACACAAAAGTTAGGTCAAAGCAAGGACACTGTTATAATGATCATTTGAGCTGTACTTTCATTTAAAGGTGTGTTCATTCTTGTAGATGTGTTACTTTGATTCCCTTGAAGCAAACGCCAGAAAGAGGCCTGCTACCATAAATGGCCTACACATGGTAACCACTAGCCATCAGTTTACATTTACCAAGTGAAGCTTCTTGAAAGAATCCTGCAAAGATCACCAAGGGCCAACCCACTCAGGGTCTATTCAGTTCAATGGCATATTGGAAGAGACCAGAAAAAGCATGTTTTATTGGTAAATACAGCCCCCCAAAGAGCTAAAATCCCACAGACCCCTTTAGATCATGGCAGACACCATTCTGCATTCAATTCAGGATTTTTATGATCCATCTGCTGATGTTTTCTTTTTCCTTCCTTTTTTTTCTCTTAGCAGATCTGCAGATTAGGTTCTGTTTATATGAGTGGCCTGTCAAGGAGTGTTGCATAAGTATACGTACAATTATCTTGTAATGACAGTATAGAGAGCTTAAGGTTGCTCGACCAAGCCAACACTTACACTATCAAAAAATATGGGGATTCACCTAAAAAGTTGACCTAGCAATTACCTACTTGCAACAAAGGCAGGCAAAATCAATGGTGATCATTTATTGCAGCAGCGTACTGGAGCATAGACAATCTGAAACAATTTAAAAGGTTTGTGATGAAAATTTAGGAAAATGTATGTGCACTTGGCAAGTCCTCTTAACATACGTTAGAGACAATTTGGGGGCTGTGTATGAAGGAAACAACGCAAATAAAAATACAGCTTTTTGCCATCATTTTCTATTTTTTTTTTCTTTTTACTTGAAAAACACTAACAATTGTCCTAACACAGAGACCCCACAGACAAATACTGATTAAAACAAAAATTTTCAGAGAGTACCTGTTGCCTCCACATAGTGGTAGCATTTTGTGTGGTGAGCTAATATTTTTGCAAACTGTAAGTCAGCACTGTTGCTAGTTCAAATCTAAAAGCTGCTTCTCTTGAACACTGGTTGAGCCCACAAGACGGTTGCATTCTTTGTATACACATCAGGTGCTTTAAAACCTGTTTCTAGAGGGCTATATTAGAAGCATTACATAGTGCTTTTCAAATCCAATTAGCTTGGTAAACTGAATGTCATTAAATAAAATACATATATATATCTATATATCAAATATACATATTTTATTTTTTTTCTAATTTTCGGCAGGCAGGATTGAATACAGAAACACGCACACATTCACACACACACGCACACACGCACACAAAAGTCAACACTAGGAAGATCACTGCTACAAAATGACCAATGGTGATCACAAAGAACAACAGACCAAATTTGAAGCGAGTGATATCTTAGGCCTTGTTCACACGGGCTTTAAGAGAGCGCTCGGTGTGCTATTCATATGCCGGCTGAGACCTCCCTAAAATCCAGGCAGAAGGGTGTATTGAGTCAAACTGCTCAGGATATACCAATGCTCAGCAAAAAAAAACTACTGGCTTTACTTTGTGTTAGATTGCATTGCCCAGAACTTTCTCTGCAGCATAATGTATGCACCAGTTGCTGCAGGCCTATAGACTTTTCTTACTTTCCCGGTAGGCCCCCTGGAAGCATCTGATAGCCGGACGGAACACCGCCAAAAAACGTGCAGGTGCTAAATGCGCTTTTGCATCCAAGCCCATGTGAACTCAGCCTTAGTGCCATGACTGTGCTGCATTAATTAAATTACCCCCACAATGTAATAATAATTACTCTACGGAGTAAAATAACAAAAAAAAGTCCTTTAAGGCTTCCCAGGTTTTTGTGAAGACTTAAACATCACAAAGCAAGGATTTATTGTGTCGCAAGTCTCTGTGTAGACAAGTTCGGTTGATACATTCCTGGTCTTTTCATTGCCACTATTCTGTCAATGACTATCCATCTTCATCAGTGTTAGCAGGCACATCGCTTGACATAAAGCACAGCTGCTTTCATATCAGGTCTGTATTCATTTACTTAGTTTTATGTTATTTGTTTTTTAACATATCCTTTTTTTCAACCAATCTGCCATTTTGTTTGATTGCAGCAGTTTTCTGACATGGGGAAGCGTCTCTTCTGTGTAAGAATGCTACAATACTTGCTTTGATGTCACAATAAACAAATGTACATTGTTCTTTTGTTCTCACAAAGTGTCCTTTGAACCTTTTTATTTTCTTATTTTTGTTCTTTTTTCCTAATCCTGTCTTTCCACACAAGGAAACAAAAAAAAGAAAAAAAAAAGAGAAAAAAAAAAAAAAAGTCTATAAAAGCACCATACGTAGAAGATTCAGGAATGTAACAAAGTGTGTACATCCAAGTCCCAGATGATTCCTTCCAGCTTATTTTCACCTCACATCTGTAAATAAAAAGAAAGCACCTATTATAATACAATATAATTTATGCCACAAAAAAGAAAAGTTCCGTAAATTGAAAACATATTCAGCTAGTCCACAAAATATATACTGTATGACGCTTTTCACCTTTACAAGTCACTTTTTTTCCATTAATGGTGATTGTGCAGTAAGTTTAATCACATACTCCAACTATTTTACAACACCTGTAGACACCTAGACTGGACTATCTCACTCCAGAGGTCTACATAATACTTTAAATTTGACTATGCATACCTTTTTCCCCCCAACCTAACTGCTTTACTAAAAAATAGGTGTAGAGAGCACTTCGTAACTCTCCGACAGCTCACATGTCCTACTTTTCCTCCAATCCAGAAGAGTAAACTCTGCAAGACTGTTTGGCATTTGATACTGCTGAGGGAGTCGGATGTCTGAGTCTCCTGTTGAGCTGCTGGGAACCTCTCCGACCTCTACATCACTATAGCACTCAACAGTAACATAAAGGTCAGAGAACGAGACTACTGCATATGGCAGGTGATAAACACATCCGACACTCCTGGAAGTCTTGAATGCAAAAGAATAAGAGGAGGCCTCATGGCTGAAACGTGAAGGAGGCAGGAGACAAGAGGCACGAGATAAGCAAGTGCAATCACTATACTATTGCAGAGCCCTTTATTCTCAAGCTTTTTTAAACCCAACTGGTTTGCTGGGTTCCAAATTATCATCATCTATCTTATTTCTGCTGATTTTTTTTGTCTAAACTAAAGGTTCTGCGCATGCTAAAAACACATAATCAGCTGGGAAGCATAGCAGTAAAATAGCAACTCCAATGCTTGTAAATCACACGTGCAGCCTTTGACGTACTGCTAGACAGTTTTCATTGCCTGGCCACAAACAGGAGCCATTAAATTGGGGTTTGAAAATGTTCCGAGGAAAACTAAAAATGTATCCCCACTACAATATTCCAAGTCTGTCCCAAGGCCTGCTATCGATTCTATAAAGTATACGCAAACTCATAATATAGAATATGCACTGTGGGAGCTAAGGATTTTGCTATTTCTAGTCTTGAAACTATAAAATCCCAGAAACACTATGGATTAGGGCTAAAGATAGTTGTCAACCACAACATATCTTTCCTCATTTCAACAGCTAGATCCCCACTTTTACCACATGACTAAATGTAAATCCATATTTAATTTAGACTTCCTTTTCATTCCTTCAGGCTTCATTAGAATCAAGATCAAGGGATTTTAAAAAAAAAGTATTTTCACCCATTAAGACTATACCAAGCTCAGTTCGACAGTACAATCTATTTCTACATGCGTCTGACTAGAAACCTCTTTTTTTCCTCTTAAACAAATATTTGAACATTTAAGAACACAAAAGCAGTCATTAAGAGATTTGTATGACAAAACATGGAGCATTGCATGCTTTGAGCAGTCAGTTCCGATACTAGACAAGGAGATACAATAGCTGAATGGCCAACTGAAGCCCAAAAAACACACACATCTCAACTCTTTGTTCCCAGGCAAATGTATACGTAAGAAAGCCCTTCAAAAACATAGGGAAATTCCCAAATCTAATCAAACCTAATAACATGCTTGTATTAAAGAATACCTCCCCACGTGTATCAATACATCTTGACGTTCAACCGTTCAGAACAATCACTTTAAATTTGGTGCAAGAAACTAAATCATTAAGCTTGGGAGTCCAATACCAAACACAGTTAAGACATGTTCATACACCTGGACCACCCATCTCACTTTTTCTTTACTCTAAAGAATATAAATTGATCTTGTGCCAAATTATTAATGCTTGGGCAAGCAAATTTAGAACTTCAACTGTCATATAGGATAAGGTTTATAAGGTTCTGTTGAAATCCAAAGCAAATTGACCAATGTAGTAGCTGCAGGCATTATTCTAGAGCCAAACAAGAAAAGGGTTTCAATTTATAACTACATAAAGTGCTCTAGAAAACGAATCCCAACATTACTCAATGGTTGAGGATTTGTCCAGCCCTGGCACAAATAAATCAGAGCCAATTTTCAAGAAAGCTAAACCAGTTAATGAACAGATAGCAGATTATGCTATGTTAGACCCACTCTGCTACTACAAGGCACAATTAAGTAAATTAAATAAATACTTTTTTAGATTATTTGCTCAAACATCAAACAAGTAGAAGGAGATTCAAAACCACATAAGGATATGTACAAGGCCTAGCATAATTGATCAGTATACCCATTCAACACTTGTAGTTCCAGGTAACTTGTTGCGTGGGATATAGAAGCCCAGCAACCTCCCTTACATTTAGTGGAAGTTTAATGTTTGATGAGATACACTTAAATACTGTTGGTCCAATGGTACTGTATTTCTTATGACAATACTACAGTAAGCATGGTGAAGGCAAGCATCCCACTTTGGACTCCTAAAGGATTCCAGCAATTGTAATGAAAGATCTTTTCTAAGTTTTAACAGAACAGTTAGCGTCTACAAAATTCGTAAAATTTGTTACAATTTACACTACCAGAAATGAAAAAGAAATCAGTTCTAGTACTAAAAAGATCTGTGGCTGCTAGTTTTTGAAAGCAACATTCTTACTGCCTAGTCAAAATGTCTTCAGTTTGGTCAAACAACTACAAAATATGTTAAAAATGTTCCAATCTAACGGAAAACTATTTTTTAAATGTATTTATTTTTCACAATAAAACTGAGCATTGCATAAATACATATTTTGTGGAATGACAAGGCTGAATATTTTTCCAGTTACCATTTACAATCCATGAGAATTTTTCCTGCAAAACAAACCATTCATGCACTGTAAGCCCCAAAATAAAAATAATTTGCATAGAAAGAGGCACATTCCAGATCAGTTAAGCTGAAGCAGAAGGATTGTAACAAAAAAAAATACACACACAGGAGAGGTGAGATAGGGAGACAGCCGAGGAATGCGAGATGCTCATGGTGATGTGTAGCTTGAAGAAAAAAAAATTCCAGCAGGTAGAATTATGAAAGCCAATCATATATAATCTGTTTGAAGCCTTAAGGTAATAGTGTCAAGATTTTAACAAGTGATTGTGTTGACGTGATAAACAGATGATTAAAAGCTTGGGGAAGTTTTTTTTTTAATTTTTTTTTTTTTTTGCTGGTGGTTATTTTTCAGAGTTCCTACCTGCCGAGAAAAATTATTTCCAGCTGGGTATTAAGCAGGCTTTAGTTTTTTTCGCTTCCGTTTTTTACCTGTTTCCCTAGGCCTTCCTGTTAACACAAGGGCAGGGCTGGTGAAAAGGCCTAAGGAAACGTATTTTATTCAGTCAAGAAAATATGTTTTAAAAAAGCAGTATGGTATCAAAACAGTTTAAAGTGACCTGGGACCTTACACTGCCCAGGCTCGACATATGACAAAAATGTATGAAACTGCCTTTGATGTTGTTAATATGGGAATACATTTCCCCCTTTTTTTTTTTTTTTTTTTAGTAAAAGGACGCTCCAGTTTTCTTCAACCTGTTAGATAGAGCCTGAAGAAAAATGCAGCCCCCTTTACTGAAAATTGGGGAACAGATTCAAATTTTAAAGGGACTATCAATGAGTGCTAATTTAATACATTTTTATTATGGTCAGCTGAGAAAATATAAAGTGAAATCAAGGTCACTTTAAAAAGTATCATAAGATGCATAACAAATGCAAAACAAATGTAGTCACAAATATGCTTCAAAGTGTGGCCTTAAATGCCATGTAAAGCTTAGTTTTAAAAAAAAACAAACATGTCATAGTTACCTCCTCTGTGCAGTTGGTTTTGCACAGAGCAGCCCGATCCTCCTCTTCTGGGGTCCCTGAGCGGCGCTCTGGGCTCCTCCTCTTCTCGAGTGCCCCATTGGAGAGCCGCTCTCCATGGGAGCCCTCGTGCGGGCGCGCTCCCATGTCCTGCTGCTGGAGTCGGCTCCACCCCCTGGCTCCCGTGTCACTGGATTTAATTGACAGCAGCGTACCCAATGATGAGCCAAGCCAGCGGCTGGAGCTGCTTGGCTCGTCCCCGTTGCTGGAGCGATCGGGCTTAGGTAAGTAAAAGGGGGGCTCTGGGGGGCTGCTGCAGTACAGGAGGTATTTCACCTTAATGCATAGAATGCATTAAGGTTAAAATTCTCAAGGGTTTACAGCCCCTTTAAAAAACTGTAGCATTTTAAAGCAACATGAAAACAAACATGGGTTAATATAATATATCATAATATATTTATATAAAAAAAAAATTTTGGATAGTGTTGGGATGAATTTGTCTGTGACATCACTGATACGATTTTCTTCCCCCTCCTTCCGTGTGAAGCTCATGCAGGAAATGAAGGGTGCAGAAGTCACCAGGAAAGAAAAGCATGGTCACCAATAAAATACTATCCGGTCTAACCCTTCCTCACTCTACTAAAAATGAGTCTAGTTTTGTCTATTTTCCTGTTAGAGCAAGGGTGTCAAACTGGTGGCCCTCCAGCTGTTGCGGAACTACAATTTCCATCATGCCTCTGCCTGTGGGAGTCATGCGTATGACTGTCAGCCCTGCAAAGCCTCATGGGAATTGTAGTTCTGCAACAGCTGGAGGGCCATCAGTTTGACACCTGTGTGTTAGAGAGACATCCCATCACTTCTCGTCTTATGAGAAAACTGGACTGGACTTGACTGGAGTTGGGCATTAGGTATGTAACTGCATTTGTTTTTTTTACAGTTTTGAATGTTGTAAGAAAATATATAGCAGTTGTCAAGTTATCAAAAATTAAAGATAAAAAAAAAAAAAAAAATAATGAAACAAACTCCTCTAGTAGTCATTTGAGTGTTCTACCCCACCCCTTTCCCAATGGTCTGTGTACTGAAGATGGCTTAATGCTGGCTAGCTGTCTGTGCACAAGGACAGGTACACAAGGGTATATAGTTTCATAAGCCACCGAAGGTACTGTGCCATGCATGATTGCTACACTGAGAAGGCAACTCCTTTTAAATATAAAATACAGTGCAAGTATCCTACAATAAATATATTCTAAGGGTTGCCTTAGATTGGCAGCTGTTAGACTGCAAATGATAACAGCACTGAGTAGAGATTTCCACAACACCAGTCTGAATGAAGATCACAATCACATTCTTAGAGAAATGACCTTCACTAAGTCAAACCCAAGTACATTATTAAAAGGGCTATTGCATACCAGAATTTTAAGAGTACAAGTTTATCTGAGTGCAAACATAAAAACTGAAAATGTGTATATTTATTAAGAGTGTGGAACCCATTATTGTATTTTTATGATAACATGTTTATCTAGGATAGAAGATATACAGTTCTTCTGCAGTCTTTATATAACCTCCATGGTTCACACGAATCCTAATAACTCAGGTACACAAAAAGCAGGAGGAGGGACCATTGTACAAGGCATGATGACACTCTAAGGAACTACATTTTGGGTGTTTGAATAGCTTTTAAAGATTAATTTTTAGGATACTTTTTTTATGAGAGCATACATTTTACATATAGATACAAACAACTTTTAAGATACAGTGTGAAAATCCCTGTCAGTTAAATGCTTACTAAGGTTTAGACCATGAATTCTCAAATATGGTTCCTTGGAAGCCTATGGTTCCTTCAGTGGTTGTTAGGGGTTCCTTGAGCAGTGAACAATGGTGGGTTGATCTCTCACCTACACTGACCATGGGTGGAAGGGGACTATTTTCTACTGACATCCAATGTAAACACATATACTATACTGACCACCAATCTAAAGGGTCAATCTTTTACTAATCATTTATGTAAGGGAGCACTTTTCCACTTACCAATAGTGTAAGAGGGGGCACTTGCCCACTGACTTCCAGTGCAAGAAAGCACTTCACTAACCAACATTGTAAGACGGCACCACACTGATCATTAAAGGGGCAGTTAAGCCATTATGGGTCCTTAGTAGAATCCCCTCTGTCATAACCTGTTATATCACTCACTGCCTTTGTTTTGTAAAAAGTATGTGGTGCAATACCTTATTTTGAAGGGCCACTGTGCCCGGGAGGGGCTGAGGTTCCCTCTGACGTCAACCGGGAAGAGAGGAGGAGAGCCTCAGGCAGTCAGGTGGCCGCCCAGCCACGGTCTTCAGTAAGGTATTGTGCTTCTTCATTTTTATAAAACAAAGGCAGAGAGTGATATAACAGGTTATGACAGAGGGGAATCTACTATGGACAGTTTGTTATTTTGCATAGTAATGCAGCAGCAGGGGAGGGGTGGAGAGGACATGGCTCACACACAGAGCTGACAGGCAGGGAGGGGAGGGGGAGGAGGACAGAGGAGGATACAGGAGAGCTGAAGATAGCAGGGCTGTGGCTGACGGAGGCAAGTAAACTGACAACGGTGTCAGGGCTCAGCAGCCATGATATACCGTGGTCAGTTTACATGGGGGAGGGCAGAAACTGACAGGATCGGCCAGGTTTGTTAGGTGATATAGATGGCTAAATTACACAGTACAAGCACTGTGCTGTATAACATGCTTTATAGGAACATATTTTTTTTTTAGGGTTACAAACACTTTAACCACTTCCCATCTGGCCTATTCCAAAATGACGGCCGGGCAGGACTTTCGTCTTTCTGAGTGGACGTCATATGACATGCTCACTGAATACTCCTCCACCAGACACAGCCTGCTGCTGGTACCATGTGAGCGGTGTGACCAATCATAGCAGCTCCCATAACAATTGTAAACAATGAATGGCTTCCTTTCACGCCATTCGTTGTGTACAATTGTGTTATTAGCTGTGAATGGTCACAGTGATCACATGGTACAGCCAATCACAGGCCATCTGCACCACGTGATTAGCTGTGGCCAGTTACAGGTAATCATAACAATACTCACTTAATGAATCAGTTTCATTCAGTAAAAATGGTTGCTTACATCAGTGAAATTAATTGGTATAAGCAATCATGGAAAAGCACAAGGCAGGCAGCAAAAACATGAGACACAAAAAAAAATTAGTGTGCTACAAACATGTTAATACATTTAGCACTGTAAAAAAAGGCACCATGGGAATGAACCCTCAGCTTGGGTAACTGAGACTGTAATAGATGGAGTAGGCAGTGTTCAGCATGATCTGTCTAGCCTCCAATAAGGCGGCAGCTGCACGGGTTGGTAATCAGGCCTGAGGTGACTTACAATAAATCAACAAACAGGCATAGGTTTTCTTTTGGTCAGATGTTCTGCCATGTTTATGCCTCTTATGTGCCAAGTTTATGCTACCTATGTGCCATGTTTATGCCTCCCATGCTTGATTTAATGGACTGGTCATCACATCAGCCATTTGTCCAGATGAACCTCAGAAAGGCCCATTTTTTTTTTGTAATTCCTTTATTTATTGAAAAAGGATACAGGGTGCAATCAACTGTACATACAATGAACATCATACAAAACAAGAGGAAATTATCACAACAGTAGGCTACAGCCTTCCAGAATTTCAGGTGACACTACATTATTCCTGAGAACAAGACAGTTATGGCCGATAATTCTGTAGTGCGGCCGATATACAGCAGTATGTTTAAGGGGCTGCGTCTATCACTCCGACCCTTCCGTTTTCCGGTGGGTCAGAAAGGCCCATTTTTAGCAGAGATTTACCTTTTCCTGCTTCTATCAAAGGCTAACTTAACAGGAGCTAACTTCAAGGCAACAAACCATTTTAAAGGTCAAATACTAAGCTATAAAAGGAAATAAATCTATATATTAAAAAAAAGCTGTCAAATATCTACAACTGCCAGTTTTTAATCCTTACAGTGATATGAAATATTGGTTATTAGAAATGCCATTTTAGCCCTTTATCTCTAGAATTGTGTAAAGAACAAAGTGCAGTAACACAAAGCACTTACATGTATCCAAGAAGATCCCTGATTTGCTGATATGAATTACTGCATATTAATTCTGCTCTTTCCCTAATTAAAGAAATCTGTAAGTGTACACTGTAATTGTGTTTGAGAACACAAAAAAAAGTTAAGATGTTCTTACCAGTTTCTTCTTCTCGATAATCTGAATTAGAATTTGTACAAGTGCATTCCAGGTGCTCCTCTAATCTCACCAGAACTTCTTTTAATTTGGGTTTTTTTCTTACATATTCTACTTTTGCCACCTGTAACAAAAGACAGTTTGCTTTCAACACTGCGAAGACATAAAAGTTTAATACACAGTATACACATAGGAAATTCCCTGAAATAAAGCCACATAATGTATCAGGCTCAGCCTTCATTCACACTGGCACCCCTGTGTTTGGGGTTTTTAAGGCTCCATTCACACTTGTACAACTCCAAAATTCTGCCGACTTGGAGTGCAATTTTGATGTAACTTTGGATGGGTGTAACTTGGGTACGACTTTGGCTTTGACCAGTGATAATGGACAACTGTTGCATTGTATAACATTCAGGTACGACTTTCATGCAACTCCTGAGGGTTAACATTGAAGTCTGTGGCTCTCAATTTGCATGAAAGTTGGACCAAAGTAGTGCATGAACTACTTTGAAGTCGTTGCAACTTTAAGTCGCACATATATGAATGGTTATCACTGAAAAACTTGTGGAGCGACTTGTCATGCGACTCTGGTGTCCAAAGTTACATGACAAATGGCACAAGTGTGAAAGGAGCCTCAAGGTAGAAGTCATCTGGAAAATGTAAACATCATTAACCTCCCTGGCGGTATGATTATTTCAGATTTTTGGTGCTGAAAGCGGTACATTATTTTGCATGGAAATTTGGCATTTTATATTGTAAGCCTGTAATTCTTAGGAATAACTCACTTAAATCTGTCCAAACAAGAGTCTAGTAGACATCCCGGTATGATAAAGTTTGAAACATTAAATCATAAATTATAATATAATAAATAACTAAAAATAATTATCAAAAATAATAAGGTAATAGTAATAAAATGTATTTAATGTAAACAAACCAAAAACACTGAAATTTGCTCAGTTGCAGAATTGTCGCTGTCGTCACTTTCAATGTCTGATGATAAATTTCCCAAAAAATCATTATCACTCAATTCTGCAAATGATTCTTATTTACTATCGGTGTTTTCTAGCTGATCAAAAAACACTTTTGACGTAAAGGGACACTTTTTGGTTGCCATGAACATTCTCAAGTTTCCAGGCAGAAAGAATAGCATATATAATATAAAAGTGCATGCAGGGCACTGGGCAAACCACTAGGGACAAAGGGGATGTGAAATAATTTAATACAGTAATGTAATCTTACAGATTACAGTGTACTGTATGTTTACTGTGTGTTTCACTTTTTGAATTTGCTGCCGGTCTCCGCCCCCGTGCGACACGACGCTCGCAGGGAACAGAGCCCGGCACACAGAGGCATCGGGCGGCAGACACAGCTCGCAGACACGGCGGGGGACATCGCTGGATCCAGGTGACAAGGTAAGTAACGCTGCATGGATCCAGCGATGCAATCCGGAATGTGGCTCGGGGTTACCGCAAATGGTACTGAAATTCCACCCCGAGCCACACTCGGGATTACCGCCAGGGAGGTTAAGGCCCCTTTCACACTGCCGCGACTTGATTTTTGACGGGATTTTGTGGTCGGGATTTTGATGCGATTTCATCGTGATTTCAGGGAATGCCTGTGTAAACTTGAGGTCTATGGAGCTCAACTCACATGAAAGTCGGACCAAAGTAGTGCAGGGACTACTTTGAAGTTGTCAAATGTAGAAACCTCAACAACACTCAAGAGAAGATACAAGAGCTGATGTGTTTTTAGGGGTAAACCCTCTGACCTCCCAAAGGTCACCTTAGAAACTATTCAATACTATTTAAAGTATAGCTATAAAAGAAAAATTGCATTCAATGGTCAGATGACTACACCGCTAGCGCTAGTCCCAATGGCATAACAGAGCCACTTGCTGCAAAATACTAGCAGAACTTCTCCCACCATATCTCAAACAGTGCACTAAGACAGGGGCCTCCAAACTTTGTAAATAAAGGGCCAGTTTACTGTCCTTCAGACTATAAGGAAGGCTGGACTGTGGCCAGCAGGGATAGCAAAGCAGCAAAGGGCCACATTTTGAAGACCCCTGCACTAAGATATTTCAATAACCATATGAGAGGTCCTGAAAATAAACAAAATGTGGGATTTGAATTGCTAATAAATCCTACACAGAATATGGTAGCACCAAGTGTGTAGCCACCAAGAGGGAAAGAGTGACTGCTGTACTAAAAATAAGCATCTCCAAATTGTTAAAACCAAAATATGGCACCACACAACAAGTTCCCTACTTATGAAGAGGTCCATATACTGAGTATCTTATCTCTCGAAAAGGGATGATTACCGTGCCTGGAGTCAGAAGTGAAACTTTTTCTTTCAGGTAGAACTATTTTAGCCAGGCTCTTCTGACAAGTTTTATGAAAATTTTTACCTAAATGGGCACACACCTGTGATCCATAGCACATTCTTTGGAAATCTAATAACACTCACTCTGAACTACTGTTACTGTATGCCACCTCTTCTCCCATAAAACTCACAATGGCAGATGTATAAGGTTGCATGGAAAAGCTGCCCTGTGTAATGTCAACAGCTATGCACCCCACGCGGAGGTCAAAAAGTCAATAATACTGTACTGTTCTGCCTCCAGCAGAACATTAATGAATTTGTTTTGCCTGCAATATCAGATTTGACCACAAGATGGGGCCAGTGGTAAACTTACAGTTTTGCAGAAACTAGAAACTGTTCACCTTTAACAAAAGTTCCCATCATTCTTCAGTTTGAGGAAGAGAAACGGGTGCATCCTGGGAACTCAGACTCCATCTTAGAGACTGAAAGAAGGAACCAGCAATCAGAGCATATGTTGGACTAAAACTTGCATCCGTTTGCATCCCCTTGCATCCCCTAAATGCAGCATTGCTGGTGAGAATTACTTATCGCCATGTACAGCCTAGCTTGTTTGTATATCTGTATGTTTCATATATTGATTATATGCATCTGTATTTGTTTTCTCTCAATAGTTTCACCCACCCTGTTTTGTTAATAAAGCTTCAAAATGACACTCAGTCTGGCTTATTGCAGAATAGGAGGGTTTAGCTGCATGTTGAGCTACACACAGGGAAACATAGTGGGGACAGAACATGTACCGTGTACAGAACATGTACCATGTACAAACTTTTGGAATTCCACAAATCCATAATATTGCATGACAATTATACATAAGACAAATAAAACTGTCTATTAAACGTTCTTAGATAAGCAACACAAACAAAAGAATGGTAAATTCTGTGTTCATTCAATATAAGCATTAATAACCATAAAAATTAGCAACAGACTTGGCACATCAATAAAAGAGTATTTCTGACTGATTGTTACTGGGTACTGCGAATGCAGTGGTACTTTGTACTGCCACCTCCGGGAATGGCCTGTTATCACCGACTTGACACTGGTAAACACAGAAGCCAGTAGAGGAAGTTTTCTGCACTACTCACTTCCTCTGCCGGCTTCTGTGTTTACCAGTGACAGCTTGCCTCTTCAAGCAGCTCAGGAGTGCTGAGCTGCTCCTCCTGCAGGCCTCACCCAGGACTTTACCCTGACACTCTGAGGTGAGTGGGGGGGGGCACTCTGTAATGGGGGATCTCTGTACTTGAAGGGACGGGGTAGTGGGTGTAGAGCGGGGAGAGCTCTGTATGAATCTGTGTTGGGGGGAAAGGCAATTTTTGGTTGTACACTGGTCTGTGTTACCCACTCCTGAGTCCTGTGCCCTATGCGATATTCACTCTTAAAGAGGAAGTAAACATTGCCTCTTTTTATTTTCTTTTTGCTGATCTGCAAAGTAAAGGCATAATGTGCTAGTATGCGTTGCATACTAGTACATTATGTGAAACTTACCTGCAAACAAAGCCCTCGTTGTCACCGCTAGAGGCCGCATCCATCTTTGCCCGTCTTCTTTCTGGGTCTAACGACTCCGGCTGTGTGAGTGGCTGGAGCCGTGTGACATCACTCCCACGCATGCACATGGGAGCCGCCGGTCACGACACAGGGCTCTGAAGAAACGGCAAAGGTGGCCGTTCCTTTAGAGCGCATGCGCCATTGACATCATCAGCGGCGTATACAGTAAATATCTCCTAAACGGTGCAAGTTTAGGAGATATTTACAGTACCTATAAGTAAACTTTATTATAGGCTTACCTATAGGTACAAACAATCCAGGGAAGTTCACTTCCTCTTTAAGCCCTGTGCAATGCACACTCCTCGCTGGAAGGGGGGCGTCTGTTATGCAATAAAAAAAAGCCCAGATTACTTGCACATCACTGCTCATTTTCAATGTTATTAAAGATAACTTGTCATTTGAAAAATAAGTGGGTTGGCAATGCTACCATTTATCCAAAAGTGCTGTTTAATTGAGAAAATACATCAAGCTCAGCAGCATACTATAGAGATTAAATCATTAGAGAGATAAAAATGTACTCACAAACTTAACAGATAAAGGGGTTTGCAAAAACGCAATAGTTGTAAGATTTCCAGGTCAGCCAAAACCACTAGGGTCTTAAAGCTTTGTAAACCTATCACATTTTGGCTGAGGGAAATACCCTTGAAATGCATTATTCAAGGTACACCAAATGCCAAGGTGTATTAAGAAGGTTTCTGCTTTCCAGCCAATATTTGATATACCACGTGCGCAGAGCTTCAAGACACTAGCTGTTTCAGGGAACCTGGGACTCTGACAGCTACAAGTTTTTCGGAAGCCTTTTATCTTTGATATTTGTAAGTAGAATTTTTCTGCTAAGATCCTAATACATTTAAAGATATTTGCTACACTATGCTGCTGTGCTCTGCGTGTTTCATGTTCAATTAGAGCCAAAGCCCACAGTCATAGAAAGACAATTTCATCCTTGTCTGTGGTCTAGATTTCACCACGCAGAATACCTAGAATGTTAAATTTTAAACTAATTCCCTCAGTTGTGTAATTTCATTGATAAAAGTACTTCCAAATACTGACATCATTCTGTGATAACACAACTGGCAGCAAGATTAAACCAAACCAAGGAACAGAGATAGTCACCATTGTTGTTGTTCATTTCAGATATTGGTTGTAGA
Source organism: Glandirana rugosa (assembly GCA_018402905.1). Lineage (NCBI taxonomy): Eukaryota > Metazoa > Chordata > Amphibia > Anura > Ranidae > Glandirana > Glandirana rugosa. The sequence continues at coordinate 1,771,895 of BLSH010552110.1, read as the reverse complement.
ACAATATTGACAATGTGCAATGCCAAATCAGCTTGAATCTGGAGATAAACATTGTAGGAAGTAACATTTTCCTACATGGCTCTGACCACATCATTAAGAACATGTACATAGAGGGCAGAGACACTGGAACCAATCTCCACAGTGGTTGCAGTACTGCCACTGAAGATTGTCGAACAGGACCAGCTTCAGAAGACCACACAATGCCATTTCAAACTTTGCTTATAAATGAAAATGAATGCATGCATCTACGTTAGCATAATGTGTATAATAAACACTATACTCAGATCTGTTTATCTATGCATCTCTGCTGTCAGATTGTTGTGCCAGCCATTAGGCTAAATGAGCAATGATGCGCACACGCACAGGCATGTGGGCCTCCACTGGCACCAAGAAGGCTATATTAACTTGAATGCTGCACAGGTGCATTGCTGAATGATCTTTCAGTCTTTTCTCCTGTGTTCCTGATCCTGAAACTTATAATGACCTTGTTACTGATCCAGCTTCCACCTGACTTACTTTCGGATTATCCTTGTCTGCCTATGTTTGCTGCTGTTTCTGTTATTGATTTCAGCCTGGACTTCTGACCAAGATTCTGCCTATCAACGTGTACTTGTACCCCCCTGCTTGTTGCTGACCTCTCTTTGTTCCTGACTCCAATCCTGCCTATAAGTTGGTACCTTCTTGCTTAACTATTACTGGACCCAGCATATGAATCAACTCTGCTTACAACTGAACTTGATGTATCCATAGTGTACCAACAGCTGTACTCAGCTTATTTGAGTTCCAGTCTTCAGTATCTGCACCCTGGCCCTTCCACTGCCCCTGCAGACCCTGTCTCAATTCCCAGGGGTGCTTTAGTGGGAACTGTGCAAGAGGCCACCCTTGTTATCTCGGGCTCCACATACAGATATGTAAAACCTCCCTTCCTGCCCACTTACCCGATAAAGACTATTTTAACACATGCATTGGAATATTTTAAAATGCACGTGTCCTCAAATGCAATCATATAAATAGAGCATGTGCACTGCACTGAGTTTTTGAAAATTGTTCTGGTCCGCTTTCACGCGTTTTAAGGCCCATAAAATTAAATGGTGATGCATTTAGTATGCTTTCGAGCCAATGGTACCAAGCCTAAATAGCGTTTTATTGGTCAACCTAAAAAAAAAAAAAATACATGACGTATCAAAACACATGTCAACACATGTGCAAAATACACATTATAAAATACATGCAAAATTAAACCACAAAAGGTATGAACCTAGCCTTAAGGCATTTTATATACCAATGTCCAGCACAGATGCCATTTTTGTCCTCATTAGAAAAAATGCTCATGCCCATCAATACATTCTGTTTATAACTGTACTCGTCACTCCTAGATAATGCAAGTTATAGACTGCACTCTGGAGCTCTACACACTGCTATACAGAAGACACATCAATGTCTTTTTTTTAAAAACTGAAGTAAAGTGAAATAACGGCAAGCAACATACAGCAAATGATTGGTGATATAATGCAGATAGAAAAGTAATAGATGCCACGAATTATCAATGCATATACAGCTAAGTACAGAGGGTTATAAAAACAAGCAAATTCGATAAATCAGCTTCCGCAACAAAGTAAAATTTATATTAAATTTTATGTATTCTCATTAGGTAACTGGATCTCTTTAAACCTGAAATCCAGGCAAACAGTTAAATATAGAGATTGAATACATATAAGGGAGCGGTTTTACCTGCCGAAGGATTTGTTGTACTGTCCATCCACTTGTCAGATTTACACAGCCCTGTAAAACAGCACAACCCCATCTGGATGGGAAGAAAAACAGATTTTTCTCTGCTGCTAACAATTACAGGTCTTGTCCCTCTCCTCAGCTTGTGACTGGAGGGTGAAAGAAGCAGATGCGCCCACCTCTCTGTCACTCTGTTCTCTCTCCTCCAATCAGCATGCTCTTTGCACCACAGCAAAACTGATTGGCTCTTTGTGCTGCTTCTCCCTAAGTCTGAGCTCCACTGTACAGTGGACTACAAGTGGCTGAAGTTAAACTCAGGTGCGTGCATTGCTTACACTAAGGCCCCTTTCACACTGGGACCGCCCGAGCTTCAGCGGTAAACCACCGCTAATTTAGCGGCGATCTACCGCTGTAATAGCAGCGCTATGGCGCCGCTATTCGGGCAGCAGCACGGCACTTTTAACCCCCCACATGGGGTTAAACAGAGGTTAAAAGTGCCAGCGCTCGACGCTCCCGGAGCGCTGTACAACCGCTATGGGAGCGCTGCCCATTCAATCTAATGGCAGGGGCCGCGGAGGAGCGGTGTATACACTGCTCCCCACATTCCTGAAAAATCACGCTTGCATAATTTTCTTCAGCGCCGTGCAAGCGCAACGCCTCAGTCAGAAAGCATCCATTGAGATGCATAAAAATAATTTTTAAAGCGTTATTGCAGCGGTAATTTTAGCTCTATACTGCTGTAATAACGCCCCAGTGTGAAAGGGGCCTAAATAAAAATACCTGTATATAGAAACGTCATAGTGTATTAACCACTTAAGCCCAGGAAGGTTTTACCCCCTTCATAACCAGGCCATTTGCGATACGGCACTGCGTTACTTTGACTGACAACTGCGTGGTCCTGCGACACTGTAACCAAACAAAATTGATGTCCTTGGGGGGCGTGGCCGGCATGTGAGACAGAGCGGACGTGCAGCGCCGGAGCTCCGATCCTGATTCAACTTTCAGCAGTATATTCCACTTACCTTCGGGTTCTTTCCTACTCACCTGGTCCAGGGAACACTCTCTTCACGCGGCTGCACTGTCTGGAGGCGAGGGGAGATCCTTGCGGAGCCGGAGCTTGGTTTGGGATCGGAGGCCTACAGACGCCGGGCCTGAGTCGCGGCCATCTTGTCCACGAGGAGACGCGGACGTAGGACAGGGCGCAGTGGAGAGAGGTGAGACCCGCTGTGATAGAGGGGAGCGGAGGTCTGTCACGTCGGCGCACTTCTCTCACAAGGGACCTGGTCCACTCATCCTTTCTTGGGCTTCCATTCACCTTATATGACGACTTTCAACTTAGTCCTAGCCTCGAGGCCGCGACGTGCAGGCGAGACAGAGTGTACGGCCGGTGCGGGGGGTTCCTGTAGTTAAAACAAACCAATGTCACAGCGTCCTGGTGCGTCAACAGTCAGTTTCATTGCGTCACGGCATAGCGTTTACCGGACCAATACTTCCCCCATTTTGGAAGGACCCGAATTCACCAATTATGTGATACTGCAAAG
>BLSH010552110.1:1724865-1764527 GCA_018402905.1 Glandirana rugosa | reverse complement strand
CAGGTACTACCTTGAGAGCATGGGGGGCTGGCCTGCAATGTGAAAGATATTCACAGAAAGAACTCTCCCCAGAAGCCCCATTGTGGCTAAATCCAAATCTCTCTCACTTCTTTCAGATGCAGGATCCATATGCTTGGACGAGATATGGGGTGAAATTGGTGACACACATAGTGTCGGAGGGAAGTCTCCTCTCCTTTGCCCAGGTTTCAGCCAAGTACGGGGTTCCAGGTCATTATTTTTTTAGGTACATGCAACTCTCCCACGCTTTTGTGGCTCAGTTCTCAGGTACTGCTTGTGTATTTACACAATCTGGTTTGGAGCAAGTGTTAAGGACATCCTGCCGAGAAAAGCCGACCTCACGATTATACTCCGAGTTGGTCCTTGCCTCGTTGCCACCTCTGGAGCGGTTGCGAGAGAGATGGCGGCGGGATGCTCCTGATCTGGACAATGATGACTGGGACGATATTTGGGACTTCCCATTCAGGTCCCTGGTCTCCATCAGGGACCGAATGGTGCAGTTCAAAATCGTGCATAGGGCCTATTACACCCCTCATAGAATACATAAGATGCACCCGGAACAACCGGCCGGATGTTGGTGGTGTAGTGAGGAAGTCAGCGACTTTATACACGTTTTTTGGGGGTGCCCCAGTATTCAGAGGTATTGGAGGGATGTGGTGGCCCTGGTTAATACAGTGGCGGCCACGTCCATCACTCCATCCATTGAGTGCTGCCTGCTGGGGCTGGTTGAATCTCTAGTACCGACTGTTGCAAAGAGAACACTGTTAGGAACACTCTTTTTTTATGCTCGTAAGACGATTGCTATGCAGTGGAAAAAGTCTTCTCCTCCCTCACAGGTTCAGTGGAAAGCGTTAGTAAATAGCTGTCTCCCGCTCTATAAAGATACATATGCATCAAGGGGATGTCCAAAAAAATTTGATAAGGTCTGGCAGACCTGGCTGGGAGAACCCTCCACGTCTTAACGGTGAGGGATTGGGAGGAGGCGGGAAGGTGGAGGCGAAGATATTGTGACACAGTGATGGAACAGAAGTCAATGTATTCTATGATACTGAAATGTCTAAGCTCCAACTGTAATATTGCCTAATGCAGCTATTTGTTTGATTCATGTAGTGGCAGCAGCCGCTGTTGTTTATGTCTTGAAAACTCAATAAAAAAAGATTTAAAAAAAAAAAAAAAAAAATTGATGTCCTTTTTTCCCACAAATAGTGCTTTCTTTTGGTGATATTTGACCATCTCTTTTATTTTTTGCGCTATAAACAAAAAAAGACAATTTTGAAAAAAAACACAAATTTTTTACTTTCTGCTTTAATATATATCCAATTAAAAAAAATTAAAAATCAAATTCCTTCATCAATTTAGGCCAATATGTATTCTGCTACATGTTTTTGGTAAAAAGAAAATCTCATTAAGTGTATAGTGATTGGTTTGCGCAAAAGTTATAGCGTCTACAAATGATGGGATATTTTTATGGAATTTTCATTTATTTATTTTTTTATTAGTAATGGCAGCGATCAGCGATTTTTTGTGGGACTGCGACATTGTGGCGGACAAATCGGACACTGAGTGACATTTTTGGGGGGACCAGTGACATTAATACAGTGATCAGTGCTAAAAATATGCACTGTTACTGTACTAATGACACTGGCAGGGAAGGGGTTAACACCAGGGGCGATCAAAGGGTTAAAGCAGAGTTCGACCCACATTTTTCACTCCTCACCATGCAGCACTAATGTGCATTCTTAAAATGAATTGTCAATTTATTATTTTTTGTTCTATTCACTTACCTGATTTATGCCTATATCTAATTTCCCTTCCTCCTTTAGGGCCGCGGCGCCGTACATCATTTCCCGTTTTGCATCGGCTCCTGAGAGATCTTGGTCAGCTTGGCATGGCACTGCTTCCATTACATTTAACATTGGCGTCTATGGAAAATCCTGGTCAGCTTGGCATGGCTGTGCCATGTCAAGCTGACCAAGTTTGCACCGTACTACACATGCGCAAGATCGGCAGGTGCATGCTGGGTAGCCAGCGTGCACGGAATCCAGGAAAAAGGACACTGCGGCTTCAGATGCCCACACTGGAGATGGCCGCGCTGTGTAGGAACTTCACAAAGTAAGAAAACAACGCTGCACAAATAGAAAACTATTTTGATTTTGGTGTATTTTGATTCTTTAAAGTCATATTTTGGCCGAAATTCTGCTTTAAGTGTGTGCCTAGGGGGTGCTTACCAACTGTGTGGGGATTGCTCTGAACTAGGAGAACACAGAGAGCTTAGCAGGAACACAAGATCTCCCCTGTCAAAATGGCAATCTGCCTTGTTTACATAGGCAGATCATGTTCTGCCCCTCTAGGGAATGATTGCGGGTGGCCGGCTGACATCACATCCGCCGGACGCGTTGATTGGCTCCCCCTCTGTCCAATCAGTGCACCACGGAGGCTACTGCATTAAGCGACATACAGATACGCATTGCGCAGCCGGGCCACCTTGCTGCAGCAAATGTGCAGAAGTGGTTAATGAATACCGAGAAGAATTAATTTGTATCTTTTATATCTTCCTGGATTTCAGCTTTAAGAGATATAGGAAACTTTTGTGAGATTTATCCAGTTTGCTACCAAAGAGTATATCCCTTACTAACAATAATAAAGCATTGTATCTCACACTTCTCTTTTTTTTTCATATCCACTGAAGGAGCAAGAGGGAAAAAAATCCTTTGCACAGTAGTCTGACTTCAAGTATCTCAAACGGAGTTTTCAGTCACTGCCCTTTTTGTCAACAGGACATGGAGCCTGCTTTCATGAGCCCGGCAAACAAAAGTACTATAGTTAGACAGTAGCAAGAAGGGGGGAAAAAAAAAGTCAAACTTGAAGGCATTTTTCCAAGGCTGTCAGATTTCCATTGAACAAGTCAGAGCTGTCTGTGACATGTATGAATGCTTTGCAAGAAGGTCAACTTTGGGTCGAAGTAATATGTTTTAGCTCCTTTTATCGAGAGCTCCTTGGTTAATGCTTTTCAAGACACTGGGTAAATTTGACTCATCCGGCATGAAAGAACGGCTAATCTGTAAAACTCAAGAGGATCAAATGATTATTAAGACCTAAAAAGGGAGATCTAGACAGCAGCTCCAGCAGATCTGTAATTATACAGCCAAGTTTAGGCTTAGTAACTGTCTGAATTAAGGACTGATCTTGGAAAGTCCCTTTTCCTAAGCCAAGGAAAGACCAACACAGGGGTCTCTGTCATAAAGAACTGAATTCACTTCAGTCAATGCACAAATACAAGAATTCAAAATTAGCCATTATACATAGCCCAAAGTACCAAATTAATAAAAGTAATTACAGGACCTAATTATTTAAAGAACTGTTAATTGTACGTATGATGAATTACAAAGATACTCAAACTCGCTCACAAAAACTGGCAAATATATTAAAGTGTAGCTGGCTATTAGGAGATATCTGACATTTTGGATTAAAGCCCACTTGAAGTAAAAGAAAACAACAACATCTATTATTTTATGAGATACTAAACCGCCCTTTTTTGTTTTTAAATCTCCTGTGAGTTAAAGACATAATGTGCTAGTACAGTATCTCACAAAAGTGAGTACACCCCTCACATTTTTGTAAATATTTTATTCTATCTTTTCATGTGACAACAGAAATGACACTTTGCTACAATGTAAGTGTACAGCTTGTGTAAGGCCCCCTTAACGCGGGGCGAATCCGCTCAGCGGGCTCCACTAGCTCAGCAGGAGATCGCTCCATTGATCTCCGCTGAGCTGGGGATGACACGTCTGTCTCTGCTCACTTTGCATGGATGGACCTGTCAGATCCACGATGTCCTCTATGGGGAAGATCAGATGACTGCCTGTCCGTTTTCATCCGATCCGATCGACAGATGGCGGACATATCACCATCCATCTGTTTTGAGCAGATCTTGTCGGATCGGATGGCAGACGTGTGTAAGCAGACACATCTCCGCTGACATCCGCCTGCCCATAGAGGTCTATGGGTGGTCCGCTCGGATCCGCCTGAAAAACGGACAAGCGGATCTCAGCGGGCTGATCGTGTGAAAGGGGCCTAACAGTATAAATTTGCTGTCCCCTCAACATACAGCCATTAATGTCTAAACCACTGGCAACAAAAGTGAGTACACCCTCAGTTTCAGGGTCTTGGAAATCTTCTTATAGCCTAAGCCATCTTTATGTAGAACAACAATTCTTTTTTCCAAAACCTCAGAGTTCTTTGCCATGAGGTGCCATGTTGAACTTCCAGTGACCAGTATGAGTGAGAGCGATAACACCAAAGACCTTGGAACACTAACGAGTCACATGACACTGGGTAGGGAAAATGGCTAATTGGGCCCAATTTGAACATTTTCACTTAGGGGTGTACTCACTTTTGTTGCCAGTGATTTAGACATTAATGGCTGTGTGTTGAGTTATTTTGAGGGGACAGCAAATTTACACTGTTATACAAGCTGTACACTCACTACTTTACATTGTAGCAAAGTGTCATTTCTTCTGTGTTGTCACATGAAAAGATAGAATAAAATATTTACAAAAATGTGAGGGGTGTACTCACATTTGTGAGATACTGTATGCATCGCATACTAGCACATTATGAAATACTTACCTTAGAAGGAAGCCCTCAAGCGGTGTGCTGTCACCGCTGACAGGGCTTCCATCTTCATCCGGCCTTTCTCTTCTGGGTTCATGTGCCATGACGTCATGGATCACGGCATGTTTAGAAGATAAGCACTGTACCTGCAGATAAGCCTTATTATAGGCTTACCTGTAGGCAAAAGTCAAAAAGAAGAGTTTACTACCACTTTAAGCTATCCAAAGATCAAAATTCAACTGGATCAGCAGGGGCCGTCCAACTTTCGATCCATGTGTGGCCATCCCTGTTCAACAGAAGTCGTGCATTAGAGTGCATTAGATTGACTTCTGTTGAATAGGGATGCTGCACAGCTTTTGTTGATCAGTGGCTGCAAGCACAGATCAGTGTAATCACAGAAAGAAAGGAACACCGCTCACTGACCCGATGCATGAATATGTCAATGAGTGTGGCCTCAGCCAGTGCCGCTCCAGCCACGCCCTCTGACAAGTTTCACCCCGCACAAGCTCTGTGATCATGCCCCAGTATGCGGGCGAAACATGTCACAGGGGGTGGCTGGAGCGGCGCTGGCTGAGACCACTCTCATTGACATATTCATGCATCGGGTCGGTGAGCGGTGCTCCTTCCTTTCTCTGATGATACTTCTATAACCCTGAATGGTACATAATTGACTGCTCCCTTCACTGCAACTGGTGGTGAGACCTTTGTCTCAGCTTAGAGCAGCACTGCAAGCTATACCTGGATCACAGATCAGAATAGCTTCACTGTCTCATTGGGGGATTCCTCCATCCACCATGTGTGTGTGGATGGAGGAATCTGTTCATTTATTTTTGTTCAGCCCATTAGCACCAGATAATGTTCCCATTCACACTTGAGCGTATTTCAGCTTGTTATCTTATGCTTGCTATGCTTAACATGCAGAATCCCATTCTAACTGTCCCTGTTCACAAGGTGTAAAACTCCAACTGGGTTTTGAAGGAGGTTGAAAATACGCATGCTGTAGATGACATGGCTAGAGGACAAATCAGTTACAGGTTGCCTACAATGGTAACAGACCTTCACAGGTTTTATGTAACAGGCAGTTGTTCCATTTCAGCCAATTGCATATTGTTTCTGACCAGAGTAGGATAGCCCAAAGGGAAAAGTTATAGCTCAGTGCTGTAGAGGTCCGAGGACCAACTGCCACATCCCTATTGATTACAGAACAAGAAACAGAACCCCACTGGGACTTTGTAGGCAGTAAGTAAAGAGGTGAAGATAGTATAGAATAAAATTAATATGAAAATATTTTATTCTATACTGTCTTCACTTCACCTCTTTACTTACTGCCTACAAAGTCCTGGTGGGGTTCTGTTTCTTATAGAGTAGACAGCACACACATGCACTCAAAATCCAGGCTTTTTTTTTATAAAGCCGTATTAAAGCTTAGTACACACAGGCCGAATATCCGAAACCGGCTGACATTTGGCCCGTGTGTACTGGAGCTGGTCCACCAGAAATCGGCCGACTGACTTTAGTGTTCTGGCGGGGGGGTAAAGTCCCCCTGTCAGAACACGATAGAACAGCAGGGGAGATCGCTGTACTAATGTCAGATTGTTAGTACTAGTGGTGCACCGAATGGAAATTTTGGTGCCGAAACCGAAAATGCACTAAGCTGAAAGCCGAAAACCGAAAAATATTTATAATTTTATATACAATTGTCATATGCAGCCTACCTGTGCCTGGGCACTAACAGGCGGCAGTGATTGGCGCTGATAGGTGGCGCAGATAGGTGGCACTGACAGGCGGTACTGATAGGCAGCACTGATTGGTACTGATAGGTGGCACTGACAGGTTCCCCTGGATGGCACTGGCATGTGGCACTGATTGGCACTGACAGGCGGCACTGGATGGTACTGGCAGGTGGCACTGATTGGCACTGACATGTGGCACTGGATTGTACTGGCAGGTGGCACTGACAGGTGGCCCTGGATGTTACTGGCAGGTGGCACTGGCATGTGGCACTGATTGGCACTGACAGGCAGCACTGGATGGTACTGGCAGGTGGCACTGACAGGTGGCCCTGGATGGTACTGGCAGGTGGCACTGGCATGTGGCACTGATTGGCACTGGTTGGCACTGACAGGCAGCAATGTGATGGTATTGGCAGGTGGCACTGATTGGTACTCACAGGCAGCACTGGATGGTACTGGCTGGCACAGGCAGAAGAGATGAGTAGATTCCCAATGCACAGAGTGATCTGCTTGGAAGAGCCGCTCTGTTCATGAAACTGTGACCTAATTACACTGGAATGCAGAGAATGCAGAGAGAGAGCTGTCAGATTTTCATGGGGGGTGGGCGGGACTGAACAGCTAACACCCGGGTCCCGTCCACCTCCTGACATCAAGTTGAAGAGCTGACATTGTGAACCTTCTCATCTCCCACATCCATTGTGGGGTATGTGATGCACACATACCCCCGCAATGGACGGTACCCGCCCCCTATGCGGTACCGTTCTTTTGTTTCAGCCGATACCAAAAACACTAATTTTGGCCGAAAATGCCGATAATTTTCGGCTGCCAAAATTTCAGTGCATCCCTAGTTAGTACAGAGGCTCCAACCTGAGCTGTCAATTTTATTTCGTTCAGCCCGCTGGGATGAACGAAAAAAAAAACTAGTAGCGTGTACTATGCTTTACACTAGCAGATGTATTAATGTCTAGTGTAATAAAGGAGGTGTAATATTAATGTATAACTAAAGGAAAAACTTTTTTTAAATTTTGGATAGAATGGAGAGGGATTAGGCAACCTGTGAGGTGTTTATTGATGTCTGTGCCCTCGTTCGGAGATTCATCCTTGCTATTTGTCCTGTTTACCATTATCACTGAAAATGAAAGTAGAAGGAAATCCCACATTTTGGGTTGTCCCCAGAAACGTAATAGAGGGGAAATCTTCCAATGGGGATACTAGCTCTGGTGATCTGGGCGTCCCCAAGGGATTCTCTTAATTTGCAGAGATTTCCTCTCACTTCTTTTTGGCTATGGGACAGGAGGTGAAAGTAAATCGCCCCAATGGGACGCAGATGTCAAGAAAAAAAAGATGGGTTATAACCCTCCCTTGCTCTATCCAAAATAAAAAAATGTAAAAAAAAAGGTTTTGCCTATAGTTCTCTCCTTTAATACATTTTGCTTTGACAAGGTTAACCTAACACTTCTAAGTTTACCTATGTTGTACAAAGAAGCAATTATATGCAATTTGTTCCATTTATTTTGTATGTTACAGATGTCAGTCCACATATATGAACATGTGCCTATAAACTAATATTACCTTATGTAAACCTACGTTAAAGTACATAAGCTGAGGGAGAAATACGGAAGATTAAAATAAAAATAACTTTTCTACTTGCCATTAAAGCACATGAGGCAAAGGACAAACCCCAGAACCATGCCACAGGTATGTGAATTATTAGGAATTTATACACAAAAAAAAAATGATTTGGTAAACACATTGCATTTTTTTTTACTACTGTGTTTAGTACTTTGTAACCATTTTAATGGTAAATGGTACTTTTTTCAATAAAGGAAAACACAAAAAGAGGGACAATTAGAGATCATAAAAAAGGAACAGAGGAGTTAGACTCCTGAAGGTCTATCCCTCCAACAATGCAACAATCTGCGGCCAATGCTTCTGTGGTCAGATACCGAGTGACAGCTGGATCATGGCAAATGATCGAATGCCCTGGTGCCCAACCAGCAACCCTTTGCCATTTACTTGTGGTTTTTGGTGCCCCTGCAGACAGCAGTTGGTGTTTCCATTACCCAAGTGCCTACCCGGGCTAATGAAGGAAAAATAGCATTTAGACTGTGTTCAAGTAGTTAAACAGCTTGGTTTATTTATTTCAAACTTTTTTTCTGTGCCGCCCAACCCTTCGTTCTTTTTTTCTGTGGTTTTGCTAAGAGAAACAGCAAATGTTGGCACAAGAAACATCAAATTTGGCACAAGAAGTAGTGATCTTTATCTGTCCCATGAAATGTGTCTCTAGGCCATGTCTGTCTCTTGAAGCATGTCCCTGGTTTCCAACCACTCCTATAAACAGGTTCGGAGTCTCCAAGTATCTTCTGCAGCAGGTCTGCACGCCCGGGCCATCCCTTGTAACATGCTTGTAGTTTTTGACTAACTACTGTTTACTATCTGCAGTCTCTAAAAAGCTTTCTGTAATATCACATTTATGGAATATAATGTGTGATCCTTTGGTGATGTCACGGTCTGCATTTGAGGGCCCCTATAATCAAGAAAGTTGACCGCCACTGATCTAATTCTATCTTTATCTGTTCCTAAATTCCCTATAGCCCTGTCCAATGTGATATCCCTCCCTACTTTTTTATTCCTCTATTTGGCAAGGCACTTTTTACAGTTAACGAAGAACATTCCTGTTTCTGGATGGTTCACTACACTGGACCTGTACATGTATCTCATCCTAGCCATATCGCTGCTTTGCATATTTCATCCTAACTGATGTTCTTGGCTGGTGTACTGTATTTTATACAAAGCAAGCCTCACTCTGATTTTGCATGTGTGCCCTTATATTGTACTATTGCTTCCAGTTCATGACTTCTTTGTATTGTCTTGTAAAAACCTAATAAATCTTTTGTGAAACAAAAAGGTAAGGAATAAATTTTGATTTGGTAATCAGCTCCTGGACAAGAATTGGGTCTTCTGCTTTTTGGATTTGCCCCCCCCCCCCTCCAGTGCCACATTTGGCACCTTTCGGGAGGAGCGGATATCTGTCTTTGACAGGTGTCCTGTCCCCAGTTCCGGGAGCCCGGGCCGCGGCGAATTACGTCAGCAGCCCGGCTCCCTCCTCCTTCCCCCGCCACGAGCCAGTGAGAAAGCGCAGCGGTGCCTCGTGCATGTGCAGTAGGGTTCCCGGCGTGAAGCTGTAATACAACACTGCCGGGTTCCCTTACCCGCGATGGCGGCGGCAGTACCCAACAGCTGATGGAAACATCAGCTGCGGTGCCGACATCGCTGGATTCAAGGACAGGTAAGTGCCCTATTATTAAAAGTCAGCAGCTACAGTATGTGTAGCTGCTGGCTTATAATTTTTGCAGCTGTGAGCGGACCTCCTCTTTAACTAGTGCCATGCACAAGCGTGAGTTCTTCCAGAAATACTATGGTCTATACCAGGGATATGCAATTAGTGGATCTCCAGATGTTGCAGAACTACAAGTCCCATGAGGCATAGCAAGACTCTGACAGCCACAAGCTTGACACCCAGAGGCACAGGCATGATGGGACTTGTAGTTTTGTAACAGCTGGAGGTCCGCTAATTGCATATCCCTGGTCTATACCATGAAAATGGTGACAATGACATGTTACTCAAAAGGAAAGTCAATCTACAATTAGTGAAGTCCATGAAAGCACCATCAAATGCTTGGATGAATAATTTTGATCCTTTCTCGTCTGAGCGTTTGAATGTGGTTCCACAGTTGTAAGGTCAGCTCAAGGGCTTGTGTGGATAGACACTGTTGGATGATGCCTTTTGCATGTGAGCAGAGTGCTGCTTAAATGCATGACCTTGAAAGCAAAATGCAGCAAAATCATTTGTTTGTCCTTCTTTGTCTGATATGCAATCAAATTTATTTAGAACCTGCTGCTGTAGGAAAAAACAAAGCAGGAAAGCAGGTCTCAGAATGGTTGACCACACTACACTATTAAAGTAAATGGTAATCTGCTGACCTGCCATTTGATGCACGTTTCAAATGCATGCCAAAACAATGATGCCTACATGAGCCCTAAGACCCAATTTACCACTTGCATTTAAAGCTAACAGCAAGTCATCTATGCAAAGTAAATCCTCCCCCCTACAATTTCAGCTTTATCTTGTATCTTTATTAATAAGGGTTAACATATACATGGGCTGGCTGAATAAGGATGCAAATCCAGTACCTGTGGCTTTGGCCAAATTCAAAAAACAGTTTTGCACTCAATTGAGGAAGCACTTCAGGCAAACTTTACTGCAGAAGCAGACACAAGCAAGTCCATGGTCGTTATGACATGGTGCAGCACAACGTCAAGTCAATGTAAAGCAGAGCACTTGCCTGCAAGGAGACATTTTACAAACGTGTGCTGAGCACTAGGCAAGGATCAAGGATGCTACCAAACCCTACCCTGCAAAACCTACCCTAATCCCACCTATGCACCACCCATACATGGGGCAACCAAAATCAAATCCTGATGCAGCATGACCTGCACATCTCTACTCAAAAACATGAGAAATGGTTTGGTAATTCCTATCACCAAATTCACAAGCATTAAATTAGGCTTCTTCATCGTGTCCATCTCTATTTATTACTATATATAGTGATTCCCATAAAGAGATTAATAGAACATAAAAAGAACAAGAAGTAAAACTACAATGTAGGCTCACTGGCCCTTTAAATCCTGCTAGTAGCTTTTCCCCCAATACATTGCATGACAAAACTGTGAGTCATCACTTTCCTTGCCAGAAAAATTGATTCGATCACCATAAAAGGTGTTTTGTTTTCTTGGAAGCTTTAAAAATGTAATATTGTTTGATTTAAAAAAAGCAATGCATCTTTTTTTCTAGTTTTCAGAAATACAATTTCTTTTATTTGTAGCTCTTGCTATTTTTAACCTCTAAGATACAAAACCAAGAAATACACAAAGTACACATACAAATATGTACACATAACCTTTTCACCACACTCAAGTATTTGTCACAGGGAGAAGACTCACAAAATGACAGGTCCAGATGATAAATACAGCTGCTAACCTGCTGTGCCCCCTCTGAGCAGCCTCTAACCTTTGCCAAATACCAAGAGATAAAACCCTTTTGTCAAAAGTCAGTCTGGTGTTGGTAACTCTTAAGAGAAGCGGGGTGGGCATGACAATACCAACACAGGAGATCTGGAGAGGGTCTTTGTCCCTCTTCTTTTGACAGTTTCATTTGCTTTTGTTGGGCACAAATCACAAAGCTGGTCAGACCTCTGCAACCAGTTCTTGAAGTGTCTTCTGGACATCATCTGTTCCTAAGAGTTAGACAGGAGCTACAAGACCCATCTATGTTCTAGGAGACTGTAACCCCCCAGTATGGAAGTGCAAGCTTGTGTTGAGGTTGTTGGAAAAATTAATTTCCAGATGTTAACATCGCAGATGTACAATCTTGAATTATGATCTAACAATTAATTGACTAAGTACATATCCCAAGCAAGACAATAAACTTGACTGATCTTTGATCATTTCCACTATATTAAGGTGGCCATGGCCAAGG
Source organism: Glandirana rugosa (assembly GCA_018402905.1). Lineage (NCBI taxonomy): Eukaryota > Metazoa > Chordata > Amphibia > Anura > Ranidae > Glandirana > Glandirana rugosa. Next base: position 1,752,623 of record BLSH010552110.1, on the reverse strand, counting down.
ATTCCAAAAAGATGCCAGCAGTGTCTGCAACAAGGAGCAGAATACGGCCTGGCAGGTCCACACCCAAAGGAGAGGCTTCCTGAAGCAAGGCAGACATAGTCCCTGCACTGTCCCTACTCCCCCAGAACCTTTCCCTTTTGCTAAGCGCTGTCCCTGCCAGTCTGGGAACCTGTGCCTACCTTAGCCACTCACACAATGCATGCCAAACCCAGGAGCCGGAGTCTTAAATAAACTCTGCCTGACGCAAGATAGTCGCTGAAGTCATGTGGGCTGCCAGAGGCCAATCAGACAGCTAACTCATTGTGACCACAGATAGTCATAAAAGAACCAAGTTCCTCACAACTTCCTTCCCCATTGCCATTTCGGTCAAGCACCACCTGCAGTGGGGCATACAGACTGCACCTGCCTACACATTGGATTTCCTGCCCTGAGGGCAGTCGAGTCATCCCACACATCCCATCACCCTCTAATTTCCAAACCAGACACTCAGAATACTTTAAAACTCAAACCGGGAAAAGTGAGAGATGAGCTGTATCTGTGCCCCATCTACACCACTGCATCAATATGAATGGCTAAGGGCCCTTTCATACATGTGGACCATTCATTTTATCAGTTCAGTCACATTTTTTTTAAGAAAAAATAGATGCAGATTACATCCGTTTTTATCAGTTTCTTATGTTTTTACATCCACTACCAATTCAAAAATGGATGCAAAAACAGACCGTTTGTCGGTTTAAATCCGTTTTTCGTCCGTTCCATATTTTTAATGGAAAAAAAAAATAGGGATGTTTTCCGTTTCATGTTGACAGATGCGGATGTAAACTGATCTTAATGGATGATCGTCCGTTTAAAACCATTTTTCCATAGAGATGCTTTGATGTCTGTTTTTCATCCATCAATGGATGGATGAAAAACGGACAAACATTCCGCATGTATGAAAGGGGCCTTAGAAAGCACAGAAGGAGGACTCTAGGCTCATGACACCAGAGACATTTTTACATTATTTTTTGTTGTGTCAGACCTGCCAAGTTTATAAATGCTAAGGAACTCCTTCACATACCTAAGACAATGCCAAGATATTGAAAAGGTGCCATAATGCCTTCGTTTTGAAAAGATAAAGCATCCAAAAGGCGCTGGAACATTGTTGTGAGTTCATACAAATTAGTGAGAGAGAAAAAAGAGAGCTCACTGGCTCGGGTTAGGCTGCTCACAGCAAGAAAGACTGCCCTCCAATGGGTACCCCAGCAGGTTACTAGAAAAAAACATGCACCAATGGGAGGAGCACCAGACCAAAGGATTAAGGGGTCCACATTTATTTATTAGTTTACTCTAAAGTTCTTGGTTGCTCATGCACAATCCGCTGGCCAGTAAATCGTCTGATCCAGCAACTCCCCATGTAGATTCACACAGGAAAGCTCTATTTTGAGCCCATTAAAGGTTCTTATTTTAACTGAAGCCCCGATGAAGGGGACGTTTTTTCTGACCCCTGAAATGCATTGGCTGTTTTTTTTAGTGTAGACCAAGGGTCTCCAAACTTTCTAAACAAAGGACCAGTTTATTTTCCTTCAGACCTTAGAAGGGCCAAAATGTGGCCAGCGGGTGTGTAAATTTTCCTTGCATCAGTGGAAGTAAACAGTGCCATATTTGGTATGAGGTGGAGGAATAGTGCCCCATCATTGGTATAATTGGGAGAAATAGTGCCCCATCGTTGGTATCATTGGGAGAAATGGTGCCCCATTGTTGATGTCAGTTGGCAGAATAGTGTCTCGTATCAGTGGGAGGAATGCCCCAAGGGCCAGATAAAGGCAAGCAAAGGGCTGCAATTTGGAGACCACTGGTGTAGACTAATAAATACATTTGGAGTCTTTTATCGCTTGGTCTGGCACTCCTTCCATCGGTGCATTATTTTTAAAAAGGGCCATTTTCTTTATCCTAAGATAAAATTGACACTGCTGGAACATGTCTTTAAAAAACAATTTCAGCAATTGCAGCTACTATATTTCTAAGGTTGTCTGTTCCCTTTTAGGCTATTGCTTAAAATCACAAAAAAGTCGCTTACTGGGGGTGATTTACTAAAACCGGAGAGTGCGAAATCTGGTGCAGTTCTGCATAGAAACCAATCAGCTTCCAGGTTTTTGGTCAAAGCTTAATTGAAGAAGCTGAAGTTAGAAGCTGATTGGCTACAATGCACAGCTGCACCAGATTTTGCACTCTCCAGGTTTAATAAATCAGCCCTATAACATCACATGAGATAAGTTATAAAGGATTAGCTTCACTGCTGGGACCTGTGGCCAGGAAAACACCATATTCATGCTCCATCATTCTACTGTATACAGTAGTGTATTTAGGTTTTGTGCTGCCCTAGGCCTGACTAAACTCATGCACCCCCCTAATTTAAATACGAGCCACCCATTCCTGTCAAGGCCACACCCCTTCCTGTCCTTCCTGTTTAAGACCTGTCTTGAAATTATCCAGTGGGAACACTAGTTCTGAGGGCCTGGGGGCGGGGGGCAATGGATTCCTTTAAGAGATTTCCTAACACTTCCTGTTTAGCTATGGGGCATTACAACAACTCCTTGGTTGAGGCCCGCCGCCTGGGCCCCATGGCCCGGGTCAGCTACATATGTATGGGCTGTCCCCCCCGATGGCGGCCCTACCAGTATTATCATACTGGCAGCAAGTGCAGCCGCTTTATGGGAGTGCCAGACCGGTTTGTCTCCCAGCCCAGTCCACCCCATAAGACTGGCACTACACTAAAAATGTAGTGCAAATCGACAGGGACTCTTTTCGTGCTGCCCCCCTGCAAAGTGCCGCCCTAGGCCTGGGCCTTGTTGGCCTAGGCCAAGATACAACATTGACTGTATACCTCAGTGACTGAGGGCTCATTTACACCTCAATTCATCCATTAACGCATGGGCACTGTGTTGCGTTACATTTTCACAATGTGTTGTACTGTATCGGCATGCATTTTACATGCGTTGCGTTTGTTTTGTTTTTTTTGCCTTGTTTACCTAGGTTTGCCTTGCAGTGTGCATCTGCATGCATTTGAACACGCTGCTTTGCACTGCACTGAAAAAAAGTAGCGCATGCTGTACATTTTTCAGCATGAACTGCATTCATAGAAAACCATTATTTTTTGGTTGCCACATGTGGCAATGTGTTCACAAGCACCCCAGCGCATCTGGCATAATTTAACCCTGAAACACACCCCATGTAGCTTACTCCATAGACATTCTTTGATCCACATTTGATCACTGTTCATGCCTAATTTCTTAAAGTGTTTGTAAATTCAGAAGGTTTTTTTATCTTAATTTATTCATTATTCATGCATTAAGATAAAAAACCTTCTGTGTGCAGCAGGCCCCCTCAGCCTCCTAATACTTACTTGAGCCCCATATCGATCCAACAATGTTGCAGGAGTGTCTTGGCTGCCCGGAACTCTCCCTCATCATTGGCTGAGATGGCAGCGTGGCGCCCGCTGCTGTCAATCAAAGTGAGCCAATGAGGAGGGGGGGTGGGGCCAAAACGCCGCTCTGAGTCTGAATGGACACACAGCAGTGGCTCGGCTTTGGTGCCCCCAAAGCAAGTGGCTTGCTGTGGTTGACAGGAAGGAGAGACCAGGAGCGCTGGCAAGGGACCCGAGAAAAGAAGGATCTGGCTGCTCTGTGCAAAACCACTGCACAGAGCAGGTAAGTATAACATGTTTGTTATTTTTAAAGAAAAAAAGCTGAGACTCACTTTAAACAGTGAAACCAAAAAATGTAGTTTATAAGGAGCTTGCCAAGATACCCATCCCCTGGCACACTTTAGAGTCTAGATTCACCCAGCACTGGGGGGCTGCCATGGCCCTGGTTGAGTGGTGCTGGTTCTGGCACAGGGACATCACAATGCCTGATGCCCAAAACTATCAAAAGTTTTTTTTTTAAATAGATTTCTTTTAGGCTCCGTTCTTTTCTTTTAGGCACATCTAGCGGTCCCCGATCGCGGGAAGAATCACCACGATTCTACCCATAATCCCGAATCACAGCAAATCGTGGGTCACCCATGCGATCCGCGTCACTTCCAATGGCACCCCGATTGCGGGATTGTCGCCTGACGAATTGCAGTAAATTCGCGCAAACAGAATCACGGGACACCTGTCACCTAAAAGGAGTTCTTGTACTTCTTTTGGTCAACAGGCGTCCCGTAGTTCTGTTTGTGCGATTTTACCACGATTTGTCGGGCGACAATTGCGGCGAAATCTTGCTGCAATTGGGGTGCGATTGGAAGTGACGGGGATCGCACGGGCATCCCGCAATTTGCCGTGATCCTGCCCGGCGATGCTGCCCGCGGGAGCCTAAAAGCTAAAAATCAACCTGAGCCAGGTTTATAAAAAATAAAAGTGCTTACAAGGTCACAGAGATACTGTACACTGAAATTTAGGTCCACCAAATTCTCCATGTAAGTCTTAGGCCTCATTTGCACTGCTGCTGGTAAACGGATGTTTAGAGGCATTTGGGCGTTTTTTCAGGTGCCACTGAACTCATCTAATGTTATCTTATCAGTACATTTACACAGGGCCGTTTAAGGTAGTTTCCAGGCACTTGAGTGTAGAGGCTTTTTTTGGAACGCAAAAAAATGGGTTTAGACGCCAGTTCAGAGGCATGTGAAACGCCAAACAGCTTGTAAACGCACCTAAACGCGGTAACTCACATTTAGGAGCGTGTTGTTTACAGGCGTTTCCCTTTTAAAAAAAAAAATACATATATATTTTAATTTTTTTTCAAAAACACTCCTAGACGCAAACGCGGCAAAACGCCGCTAACCGCGGCATGCAAAAAGGACGTTTTAGATGCTGGTTTCTAGCTGTCAAGATAAAACGTTCAGGGGAGGTTGAAACAGCGTCCCGTGTAAATGGAGCCTTAATTTAGCAGACAAGGTTCCTGGAAAAAAAAAAAAAAAAGCAATTCCTGATCATATTCGGTCAGAAGATACCAAATGTTTAAAAATTGTCACATATACATAAAAATGACTGCCACAAAACCCAAAACTCTCCAGCACATACACAGGAATGCCCTGTATAGTTTATGATCAGTGGGATTAGGGTTAAATCATAAGATAATGATAAAGTAGAAAAAGACCTCGCTGCACTCAGGGTAGACGCTTAAAGATGGAGAAAATGCCCATACAAGCGGTTTGGTTACTGAGGCTTTGTTTGCAGCTGCCAGTTGCTGAAACTGCAGAGGATTTCAGCCAGTTAAGAGTAGGAATTAGCGTGGGCTGTAAAATCATCTGTGTGTATTACAAGAGGAAATGCATTGCTAAAAAATGATCAAAATAATAGCACAGAGAAAGAAGAATATGTTTTAAAGGTCTACAACTAAAAATAAGAGCCATCTCTACAAAAAACAGTAGAAACTATTTAGGCTCCTTTCACACTTGCGCGACTTGTCCTGTGACTTTACACTGCAAAGTCGCATGATAAGTCGGTCCCCATGATTTCCAATGACAACCATTTATATATGTACAACTTCAAGTCGTGCCGACTTCAAAGTAGTCCCTGTACTACTTTGGTCCGACTTCCATGCGAGTTGAGGTCCATAGACCTCGAGTTCGCACAGGCATTCCCTGAAATCGCATCAAAATCGCACCGTCAAAATCGTGCAACTTTTACGTTGCAGCAGTGTGAAGGGGGCCTTAGGGTTTCCTATGTAAAGATTGCCATTATGGAAAGATTTACTAAAACTGGAGCACTCAGAACCAAGTGCAGCTGTGCATGGTGGCCAATCAGCTTCCAACTTCAGCTTGTTGAAGTAACGGCTGCCGGTGTCGTTTCTTCAGAGCCCTGTGCTGTGACCGGCGGCTCCCGCACGCATGCATGGGGGTGACATCATTGCGGCTCTGTCCACTCACAGCGCTGGAGCCCGTGAAACCCGAAGAAAATGTTATCCGTCTCAGTGATGCGTGGGGCACTGCTGGAGGGCTTTGTTCTAAGGTAGGTATTTCATAATGAGCTAGTATGCAATGCATACTAGCTCATTATGCATTTGTCTTACAGGTTTTTTTTTTGTTTGTTTTTTTCTTTTCTTTGGGGTTTAAAACCTCTTTAAAGCATGTAGGAGTTTTCATTCTCCGCTGATTGTCCTATGAGGATGCAGGACCCCTGACCCTCTGTCTGGGCAGTGGTGATTGACCCTGTGCTGATCACATGCACCCACAAGAAAAAAAAAACTCCCTAGCAATACACACCAAACTGAGCATGTGCTTGTCCCCTAGCCTCTGTACTATCAGGAGATATATTAGGGACAGAAAAGAAGAGGAGGATCAGAGAAGACAGGATCAAACAGCCTTTTTACACAATGCAGAGGATTAACCCCTTAGGTTCCACAGTGAGTATACCAAGCATGCTTTACTGCATATACAGACTAATTATACAGTTATGGATTTAGTAACACTTTAAGCTTTGACAATAAAACCTGGAAGCTGATCTCTATGCAGAACTGCACCAGATTTTGTACTCTCCAGTTTCAGGACATAACCCCCTATGTAACTGCTATATATGGGGCTCAAGACACCCTTCCACCTAAGTGTGCTCCTGCTTCATCAAAGTCCAATCAGCAGGCATGAGTGTGTTTTCTTGACCAAGTTCTGCTGCTGGGGGTCCTTCCCGAAACTGGTGCATGAATCACAAGGCTGGCTGAACTGAATTTATTTAAACAAATATTGTATGTATTTGTATATATATATATATATATATGTATTTATTTAAATATGTATTTAATGTGTGGCATGTAGCACAGCCTTCAAAATTAAAGGCAGCTCCATTTCAAATCACAATGGTTACTGATATTATTTTTTGCGAACATCCATGAAGCTAAGCCTCTCAGAATGCAAGCACTGTCTTCCGAGCAGTGAAATGCTTGCAGAACTTGGCCCCAATGATTTATAGAATGCAGACTATTGGAAATGGAGTTGTGACAATCTCAGCATAGTATTAACAGCTGAAAGATTAGAAAAAAATGTTGCTATGCATGTCCTAAGCTGTGGAGTATAAAATTGCCTGAAGAAACAACTGTTTTTATTGTAGTAACAACCAGATTCTTCCATACTATATTAGGAAATTGCACAACAAAATCCATCAAGAACATCGGGTCCTTCAGACCGGTCTACAGACAGCAACCACCAAGTCAACTACTAAATTCTCTAGAAAAGGAAAAATCCTGATTCCTAACAGCCAGAAATGTCTGCCCTTATATTCCTCCGCTCAAACATCTTCATCAGACAGGCAACCCACCGGACTTTGTGCAGCTCCGGGAAGATGGCCACACTAGCTGTGCATTCTGAAAACCAGAACGTGGCTTCCCCAGGTTTGATGACAAAGTGCAGCATGTCTCCTATCCTGTGTTAATTTTGACGTCAAATTTTGATTCAGTTTTAGTTATAGTCTTAACTTTTAGTTTTAGTCATATTTTAGTTATTTGATTTGTTTTAGGTTTAGTTGTATTTAATACAGAGGAAAAAAAATGTTCTTTCCAGCGCTAGAGGACCTTCAGGATAACAGGCAACCGGAACAACAAGGAGTAGGAGACCAGATGTGAGCTGCCCCCCTCGGACGTGGTAATCCGAAATAGACTATAAAACAAAACAGAAGGAAGGCGCACACAAGGTGGGGTATCAGCTGATGCGTTTCGGGGACGCACCCCCTTCCTCAGAGCTGTGCAGCCCCTTCCTCACAGCTCTGAGGAAGGGGGTGCGCCCCTGAAACACGTCAGCTGATACCCCACCTTGTGCTTTTGTAATCAATTGCATCATCTTGTCATGGCTTTGTGACGACATTTTGTGATTTTGTGAGTATTCATTTTAACTTTTTATTTCCCTTAAAAGAAATTATGGTAATGCACTAGGTGCGTGCACCTTCCTTCTGTTTTGTTTTTTAATTGTATTTAAGTCAACTAAAGTCATTTTAGTCAACTAAAATCAAATGGGTTTAGTTAAATTAGAATGCATTATTTAAGCATTTCTCTAGAATTTCCAAACTCATATACTCCAGAAGTAAAAATCAAATAACATGTTTATTATTTATGGCATTAAGGTTTGAACATGCACTACAGACAGATTTAGCCGTTGCTAATTTTGACGTAAAATTTTGATTAGTTTTAGTCATAGTCTTTTGACTAAAATCACATTTTAGTTTTAGTCGTATTTTAATCATCAGAATTGTTTTCATTTTTATTTGTATTTTAGTTGACTAAAATAGTGTTACTTTAGAGTCGGTTCACACTACAGTGACTTAGGCCTCATACACACGGGCATTTGCACAAAAATAAGCAAAACGCCGGGCCTGATGTCAGGGAAAAAACTGACGTTTTGCTTGGCGTTTTGCATTGACGTCAATGCACGTTTTTTCACGCTGGCTTTCAACGGCATTTTCTGCCTCTATTCAAAATCAATGGTTCCCTATGGGAGCCCATTGATTTGAATAGAAGCCGCACCAGAAGTCGGATCACGGTGATTCGACTTGCGGCGCGACTTGTGTGCTAGGTGTCTTAAAGGGGAACCCCCGCAAAAAATTTGCGTGGTGTTCCCCCCAAGAGCATACCAGGCTCTTAGATCTGGCAAGGATTTTAAGAGGAGCCCCCACGCCAAAAAAAACGGCGTAGGGTCCCCCCAAAATCCATACCAGACCCTTATCCGAGCACGCAGACTGGCCGGCCAGGAAAGGGGGTGGGGACGAGCAAGCGCCCCCCCCCCCCTCCTGGACCGTACCAGGCCGCATGCCCTCAACATGGGGAGTATGGGTGCTTTGGGGCAGAGGGGGCTCTGCGCCCCCTCAATCCAAAGCACCTTGTCCCCATGTTGATGGAGTTGGATGAGCAGACTAGAAAACTTGTTGTATAACAAGGCGTCGTACGACTGTTCAATCGTGTGTACAGAGAAGTTGGGCCAACAAGTTGTACGTGCAAAACACGCATGCTCAGAAGTCAGGAATGCCCGGAAGTGTCCCTTCTGGGAAACCTACGCTCCTAATTCACAAATCACATGCACCTGAACTTCCTAATTATAAGCTCATAACACGTCACCACGTTCGGCTTGTTGAAGCTTTGTTGTACGATTGCTTGACTCCTGTCAGTACGCTAGACACAACACCCAACAGCCGATTTTGGGCAAAAGTTGAACGTGCGGTCGTGCAACCATCGCACCGTGCGTACAAGGCATTAGTCTACGAAAATATTTTCGTAGACAAAATTAACACTGCTCCTATCCTAGTAGAAAAAAGATAAACTGCGCTAGGGTCCAAAATAAGCAGCAGCTAAACCAACTAGAGACAAATACAAATATATATCAAGCTGCACTAATAATGAATATAAATAAGACACCGTAGTGTCAGTCCATATAACAATAATGTCCTAAAGACTTAGGGTATCTGTTGACATCACACCCAGTAGACTTCCAATCTTGTGTGAATCCACCACCAGATAATAAGGGGGCTTACCAGACCCAGCTGGAAGCCAAGCATGGGATTGTACTGTCAGGATCATTGTCCGTACGTTCACACAGTAACGAGGATCGCTGATCGTACGTTCACACAAAACCGAAGGTGTTCAAACGTTCACACGATAACGAAGGTGCATTCACTACCAGAAACTAAAGGCTGCCTTCACATATGTTCCTCGTTCCGTCAGGCCAAGTATCCACAAACCACCAACAGAAAAAAGAAGAACTCCAATAGTGAAGTACTGTATACCAAACTTAATTGTATATAAAACAGGATGCTCACATAGAATGAACGAATATCAGCAAGTTAGCAGAGTAAAGCCGGCTCTTTCAAAACACATTGGTGACATCAGTGCGTCCTCCCTGAGTCTGAAGCATGAGCGGCCATCTTGTCTAATGGAAAAAATTCCCTTAATTCGGAATGTCAGTCCCGGGAGAGGTGCAAATTCTCCGCCCCTAAGTCTAGGGCAAAAAAGGCCATCATAGTTCGAAAAGGTAATTTCTTGCCCCAGACTGCTCCTATCCTGTCTGAATGACCCACTGAGGAAGGCTGAGTATTGTTGCCTGGGTACTGTAAAGCTGCCATACACACTGGCCTGAATGTCGGGCAACATTCAGCCCATGTGTATGGCAGCCGGTCTGACAGAAGCCGGACATTTGTCCAGCTTCTGTTGGACACGCATGCTGGAAAACCAGCAGCCGACCGGCTCCCGATCAGCACTCTCAACCAATGGCAGAGAACGCTGACTGGAGTGTTCTGGTGGGGGGACCATTCTCCTTTCACAGCTCCGTGGGGGAGATCATTGTACTAACATCGGATTGTTAGTACAGCGGCTCCGATCTGAGCTGTGAGTTTTTTCCTTCAACCCACTGTATTCATATTTCAGATCAATGCTGCAAAGATGATTCTAAAAATTATTAAAAAAACGCTTATTATTATTTACTAGTTTTACTATTTATGGGTTTCAAAAGTAAAAAAAAAACGACCTCCAAAATTACTTTCTGCATCTCAGAGAAACAAACTGGAAGCAGCACAACACTTAAATTACAGTGTATTTCAGTTTTGCTGGAAGGGTACACATTTGTGATAAACGCATTTGCCAAGTTGTGTAAGTTCGGGCGGTCTTTGAGCCCAGCTGGATACAAAGAATACATGTTGGGTTCAGCTCCCCACATCTACAAACCAGAACACATCAGAAGTCTTCATTTCAAGAACAGAGGGCTATTTGAAAAACCAGAAATTACTTTGTGAAGTTAATCATAACCCATGCTCTGCTATTCATGAATGTATAATATGATGTGGTATTCTGGCTCTGCAAGACTCAACTGATGTGGAAATGATGTAGTACCATGAATATAATTCAGAGCCTATCACACATTAATCATCAGAGCAAGCATCCACAATAAAATCTGCTTCAAAAGAGCAGGCTTGGAATAGTCTGGTTTACTGTAGAAGTTGGGAGTAACAGACGAGATACAGAATGAATCATCAATGAACAACGTGGTGAGATACCTAAGGGTAAGGAGGGAGTGGAAAGAAAGGAGATTGGAGTTTGGAGACGTCAGTGAGCTACCTTGTGGTGGTCTAGGGGTCAACTGTTTGATTGGACAAAGCAGGAATGGGCTGCTTAATTCCTACTGGAGGACTACAGGTCCCTTCCAGCTTTAAATTGTAACTGGCTTACTATACCGTTGACCAAAAGAACATAAAAAACGTAAGCCTAAAAGATCATTGAATATTAATGCTAAATCCTTACTATTAGAGACTCAACATTTTCACAAAACGGTAAGGCAGGCCATAGTTGGGGCAATTATTTTTTCCTGCAACCACGTGCGGCCTTGCCAGAACACAGTGATTATTGCTAGCGGCTATAGTTGATCGATGGATCGACTTGGGTACATGCAGCCTGCCCATAAATGGTTTGAATCCAGCCAGTCCCTGCTGAACTGGCCAAGATTCTAACCATCTATGGCCGGCTTAACCGCCTCCGGACCACCCGCCGTCGATATACGTCGGCCCTCTGACATTAAATACCGTTGTTATGGCAGCAGATAGCTGCCATAACCTCAGTATTTTTTTTAACGGCAGCAGTCCGCTTTGGGATAAAAGTGGTCTCTGCGGTGGATTCACCACAAAATCACTTTTATCGGGGGCAGGAGTGGTGACTCCCTGCCGAGAGACTTTTTTTTTCTTTTTGACACCATATTTCACATTAAAGAGGTCCTGTCATGCTTTTTTTCTATTACAAGGGATGTTTACAATAGGAATAAAAGTGACCCAAATTTTTTTTTTAAAAGGACAGTGTAAAAATAAAAATGTAAAAGTAAGATAAATAAGAAATAAAAATGTAAAGCGCCCCGTTCCTCCGAGCTTGTGTGTAGAAGCGAATGCATATGTAAGTCGCATCCATATATGAAAACAGTGAGATTTTTAAGTGCCAAATTTGTCGCCATTCCACGAGTGGGCGCAATTTTGAACAATAACATGTTGGGTATCAATTTACTCGGCGTAACATTATCTTTCACAATGTAGTAAAAAAATTGGGCTAAATTTACTGATTTCTTAACTCAAAAAAAGTGTATTTCCAAAAAAATTTGTAAGACCGCTGCGCAAATGCGTTGTGACAAAGTATTGCAACAACCGCCATTTTATTCTGTAGGGTGTCTGAAAAAAAAGTTCTAAGTCATTTTCTAGCAAAAAAAAAAAAAAAAGGATTTAACTTGTAAACAACAAGTATCAAAATTAGGCTTAGTCCTTAAAGCGGAGGTCCACCTAGAATTAAAAAAAATAAAATTCAGCAGCTACACATACTGTAGCTGCTGACTTTTAATAATAGGACACTTACTCGTCCAGGAGTCCAGCGATGTCGGCACCCACCGCCGATCTTCGGATCGGGGGTCGGGTGAAGCCACATCCATTGCGGGTAAGGGAACCCGGCAGTGTAGCATTAAAGCTTCATGCCGGGCTCCCTATTGTGCATGTGTGGGGCTCCGCTGCGCTCTGCTATTGGCCCGGCGGCCAGTAGCAGAGCAAGAAGGGAGGAGGGAGCCGGGCTACTGACACCGAGCTCCCGGATGTGTGGAAAAGGACACCTGTCAAAGACAAGTGTCCTCTACAGCCTCCCCCCTGAAATGTGCCAAATATGATACCTGAGGGGGGAGGAATCCGATCAGCGGAAGTTCCAGTTTTGGGTGGAACTCCGCTTTAAGTGGTTAAATCTCTTTATAGCAGCGGTTCTCAACTCCGGTCCTCAGGACCCCCCAACAGGCCAGGTTTTCAGGATTACCTTGGGGAGATGCAGACTAGAATACTGCAATCATTGAGCAGCCAGTGAGATCACCTGTGATGTATTTCAGTTATCCTGCAAACCTGGCCTGTTGGGGGGTCCCGAGGACCGGAATTGAGAACCACTGCTTTATAGTAATAAAACTTGTAGGTTTTTAACCTTAACACACTAAGTACAATAAAATAAACATTCCCCAGGGGAGTGCCTTGCCATCCTAGGCAGCAGTATAGAGCTGTGTGTTTCTATTGATGCACACAATGTGGGGATCAACTCTACTCCCTACTCCATAGGATGCTGCAAGGGAAAGGAGTCATCCTGATGCAGGAAACCTGGGGCAGAAGTCACAGCACCAGCTTAAAACAGGAGCATAGAGAAGGATTAAAGGATAAAGCAGCTGCATACTCAGTAAGTGATTAAACTACCTGCTAAAAGTGCTAAAAAAGGGAGGGTCTGATATCACTTTAGGCCCTGATTCATACTATAAATCCCATGTGAATCGCACAGGAGCCACACATTCCTGTGCAATTCACATGCCATTCAGTGTGGTGTGATTTGAGCCCATTCATTTTAAATGCCCTCAAATCGCAGTGGATCACACCAAAAATGGGCAGGCACCTTTTTTGGAGCTGCACTTCAACCGCATCTCATGGTCCTTTTGTTCCATGAGATTTTCAATCCTTTTTACAGTGTCATTAATTTTGTATTGACACCTGCAGCGTATTGCAAACGCAGTGCGATTGCAATGCGGTGCGGGAAATGCGCACCGCAGATGTGTGAACCTAGGCTACAGGCTAAATCCTTTAACATAAACTTGCCCATGCAGGCAAGGGGCCCCAGTAGTTTAAAATACACTGTGTCAATTGTGAAAAATATTGTTTAATGCAAATGCCATACCTGTAGGCCATTTCTGTCACCCATTTGAGGACAACTAATGTGGTATTTGTCTTTAGTTGTCCTCAAAGAAAGGTGTCCTGAAAATAAGCCAGGGCATAGTAGTGGGAGCATTTCAGGCAAGATTCATGGGTGCTAGAAAAGGCCTACAGGTATGACATTTTTATTAAACAGAGCTTTTACAAACTTAAAATGTGTTGTTTTATAAAGTGGATACCCGGCAGTCCTACAGTATAATATTGTATTGTTTTCAGAATGAGGCACAAAACCTGACCTGGCTTAACCCAACCTGCTAATCCAGTGTTTCTCTTGCGGCGCACCAAAAAGATCTAAAACATTTTCACGGCACACCTGAAAAGAGTTGACATTTTTTTGTGGTGAGGAACTTTTGTGACATTAATTTACCATTTAATTTTTTAATATGTTCAAGGTTTCAAAACACAAGCAATTTTAAATATTTTTCTAAAATCCCAGGGCACACCTGCAAATCTCACGCGGAACACAGTTTGAGAATCATTGTGCTAATCATATTACACAGAATGGCCATTAGCGCTATAGTCCATGACATACAGAAGAAGAAAATTCCAAGTTATTTTTGCACTCTCTGGGAAAAAAAAATAAGGCTATAAGAGTGGGTTCACACAAGGGCGACTTGTCAGGCGACGTCGCGCTCCATGCAGTGCAATGGAACCGTTCAAATAGGAGCGACTCAAGTTGCTCCGCCTTAAAAAAGGTCCCTGTACTACTTTGGGGTCGACGTCAAGCGGCTTGCATTGACTTCTATTACAGAAATCATTTGCAAGCCGCGCTGAAGTTCCGCTGTGCTGGGCGGCTTCGAATCGCCCCTGAAGTCGGATCGCCCCTGTGTAAACCGGCTCTGACAAGAAACATTAATCACTTTGCCCCCACAGATGCAAGCCTTTAGTGCAGGGGTGTCAAACTAGTGGCCCTCCAGCTGTTGCGAAACTACAAGTCCCATCGTGCCTCTGCCTGTGGGAGTCATGCTTGATATTGTCAGCCTTGCAATGCTTCATGCGATTTGTAGTTCCGCAACAGCTGGAGGGCCACCAGTTTGACACCTGTGCTTTAGTGTGTTTTTAGTCATTTCAGTACCAAACTGGAAACAAACCAACAACATCGGGTTTCAACAAGCTTCCATACAAAGCATTAAAATAATGTTTGTGGACACCTGCCCATTGCACATATTTGCATTAGCATTTTTAAACCATGGGCAATAATATAGAGTTGACCCCTCCCATGACCTGCAGCTATAACAGGCTCCACTCTTGAAACGGCCTTACCCAAAATTATGGACTATGTCAGTTGGAATTAGCGCCCATTCAGCTAAAAGGGCATTGGACAAGAAGACCTGACTAAGGATCAGCATTCCAATTAATGCCAAAAGGTGTTCAGTGGGGTTGTGATCTGGGCTCTGTGCAGGCCACATGATCTTTGTACAAATGGGCACTACCATGCTGGAACAGAAAGAGCTTTTCCTAAGCTGTTGGTCACAAGGTTGTTAGAGCACAATTGTCTAAAATGTCTTTGTATGTTGTAGCATTAACGCTATGGTTTACTGAAAACACCAGAACTCTATACATATATATTCATACGCACACAAACACACTGATCAGCTATAACATTATGATGACCCACCTAATAGTGAGTAGGTACCCCTTTTGCCAACAAAATAGCCCTGACCCCTTGCGGCATGGATGTCACTAGACCTCTTAAGACATACTGTGGTATATGTCACCAAGCTGTCGGTAGCAGATATTTTAAGTTCTGTAAGGTGGGGCCTCCATGGTTCAGATTTGTTTTTTTCAGCACATCCCCCAGATGCTCAGTGAATTTTGATCTGGAGAATTTTGAGGCCAATTCAACACCTCCAACTCATTGTTGTGTTCCTCAAACCATTCTTCGGCGTGGCAGGGTGCATAATCCTGCTGAAAGATGCAACTGCCATCAGGGAAATTCCATGAAGGGGTGTACTTGGTGAGCAAAAATGTTTAGGTAGGTGGTACCTGAGTAACATCCACATAAATGGCAGGACCCAAGTTTTCCCAAGAGAACATTGCAAAAGGCATCACATTGTCCTTGCCAGCTTGCCTTCCTCCCATAGTGCATCCTTGTGCCATCTCTTCCCCAGGTGAGCAACGCACATGGACCCGGCCATCCATATGATGTAAAAGAAATAGAAATTGTAATTAATCAGTTCAGGCCACCTTCTTCCATTGCTCCAAGGTCCAGTTCTAATGCTCTCATGCCCATTGTAGGCGCTTCTGGCTGTGAACACGGGTCAGAATAGGCACACTGATTGGTCTGCGGCTAGGAACCCCATACATAACAAACTGCAATGCCCATTTTTTCTGCTTTCAGCGCATCAACTTCATGGACAATGTTTACTCGCTGCCTAATATATCCCGCCGATTTTTTTTTTATTTAATACAATTTTAATATATTGAGTTCAGGTGTTTTCAGTAAAGAGTACACACACAACTTTGATTCCCAAGTGTTTTCAATAAAAATGATATATACTGTATATATATATATATATATATATATATATATATACACACACACACACACAGTATATGCACACACACTGTAAATATACACATACACCACACACACATATACAGACATGCGCTTCCCTAACCTATTTGAAAAATGACATAGGAGTTTCTTGTGTAAACCAACCAATACCCATTTTATTGGCCCTTTAAATTTCCTAATTCTCCTGCTGCTTCCAAGGAGAGTAGCAGTCATTTATAATGAAGCTGGTTTAGTTATTTAAAGTTACTCAGCTCTCTGTAATTAGACTTTAGCGGGAAGAATGTTTGCCAACTTGAAGTGAAATATTTAGACAGATGCCCTTGTCTGGTCGCCCAGCGTTATCATTTATCTTCTGGTGTTCCTACATGCCTACCAACCAGCTTTTAAAGACATGATCTCAGTATTTTATCCCATTGAAAGAAAATGCCTCCGTTTTATTAAAAAGGAAGTATTTATAAAAACTAGACAGGGTACAAACAGTGAAAACATTCCAGAGCCATCCACCAACGTGTAACACTTTCCACCACATCCTGTGTGACCCTCCTGTACAATTTGCTAAATGACGCCACACAAAGCAATCCAAGAACTGAGGCCAGATTTAGAAAATGCTGCTTGTCAACTGCAAAAAGCCCCCACAAAGTAGCCAAGCACTGCGGTAGAACGTACACTGTGCTCTATTGTCTACGCAGGGAGGTGAAGGGGTGAGCTTCCAGTTTTATGCATAACGCTCCTTCTCCTAACATCCATGATGGCCTTCTGTCCTTTGACTGTTCTAGGATAAATTGGTGGGTGCTTGTTCCATTTTCACATATCCGTTCCACACACACGGAGTGGTAGATATGAGACGAGGGCCATTTATCATGTTCGTGAAAGTTTTCCAAGCCTTTTTAGTTTTTTTACTCCAAAGAGTCTGGCAAAACATATTATCCAGTAATAAATAAGCAGTAAGACTATTTTTAACCATATCCACGTTTTGCTTTTGACTGTGATGATTCACAGAAAAGCCAACAATTCACATCTCCGTTTTCAACAAACTATCCCTGCAAAGGTGTATGTGTGTCCAGGACCACACTGGCCATTGCAAACTGCTGGTTGACTTCAACAAAACCACACAGACCCACCCAAATCCAACAATAGAAAATAGCGTTTTACATTTAAAAAAGGTGACTTACAGTACACTGATGCCATTATATTAGTAAAGCTGAACTCCAGAGATCACCATCAATCCAGCTATGTATTCTTTCAATAATTCATTTTTAAAAGCAGCTAGTATACAGTGAACCTGTCTTCATTTTAGCTTCCTGTAATCCCCTGCATAACAATATTGGGAGAGTTGGAAGAAGAAAAGTAAGGAACCATGTTCAACTGCAGTGTACAGTGTTGTCAAGATTGGGAAGCTTACTTGAGCAGAATGATGATCTCATCAGTATGGTGATGTTCATTCATTGCCCAGGCAGCAGGCTGGAGGTAAGCATTATTGTTTAACTGCACTGAAGTAGAGAAGATCAACAACCTGGTTATTCTCTATGATATAGGTGCATGGATCAAATGACTAGCAAGATCAGATTTTTTTTGTAGGTAACAGTTTTCATATATGTGTCTGTTTGAAGTTCATATTTTACTAAAATTTTACTAAAATTGGTAAGCTGCAATATATTCAATTTTTGGTTTTGTATTTAAATCCGCTTTTAAAAAAAAAAAATAAAAAAAGGTTCATACTCTGCCTCGCGGATCTACGCTCCCTGCAGAGATGTGGCCTTCAGCAGAATTTTCACATCTGACACATTTCTTGATATCTTGAATACTTGGTCCACTGACCCATGCCATGGTTCCATCCGGCAAAATAGTGACATAACGGCTGGCAGATAGAAGAACAATGTGAAGGCATCTAACACTTCTGGAAATGTTGGATGTGAAGATTCCGCAGAAGGATTCAGAACAAAGATTAAAGGAATATGCAGGGGGACAGGTGGCCATCAACTGTCTTCTGCAGGTTGTTTGTTTTGTACAGGTTTAAAAACATGACATTTCATTAAAGCGGTTGTATACTCATTAAAAAAAAAAAAACCTGTAAGGCAAAGGCATAATGAGCTAGTATGCACCGCATACTAGCTCATTATGAAATACCTCAGAACGAAGCTCAGTCAGGGCTGCCCAGTCCCTGCAGAGGGAGCTGCCATGTTCCCACGGGGAGGGTCCTTCCAGGATCGCGGCTCCGACTACTCACAGCGCCGGAGACGTCACTCCTGCGCATGTGCGTGGGAGCCCTTCTTTCCGGCAAGGTCCGTCGCTATGTGCCGAGCCTTCGCCGGGACATCACTGTGCATTCGCCGTGACGTCAGCGGCTGCACGTAAAGCGAATATCTCCTAAACCAGGGGTCCTCAAACTATGGCCCTCCAGTTGTTCAGGAACTACAATTCCCATCATGCCTAGTCATGTCTGTGAATGTCAGAGTTTTACAATGCCTCATGGGATGTGAAGTTCCTCAACAGCTGGAGGGCCGTAGTTTGAGGACCCCTGTCCTAAACAGTACAGGTTTAGGAGATATTCATTTTACCTACAAGTAAGCCTTATTATAGGCTTACCTGTTGGTAAAAATGATATTTTGGGGTATACAACCGCTTTAAAGAGTGTGTCTGCACAAAAAAAGTTCCAGGGGTTTATCAGAATCAAAGATAATTGAGAAAAAAGTTATTTGATGTTAAGACTTTTTTTTTCGAAATGCTTCTCGTTTCCTGTTCTATCCCTCCCAGCCAAATTCAACCGATTGCATAAAACAATGCAGTACGTAAATGTAGTACCAAGTATTTTAAGTGTTGTGGGAACTTTTACGGCATATTTTTGAGGCCCATACAAGCATCTTCTAGTTTGTGTTTGCAGAAAACATAATGCATAAAGAAAATTTGACTGGCATTTAAGACCAACAAACACTAACAAAACAGTAAATGCACTGCATAACTCGTTATACTATTGAACAATTAAGTTGTTTATAATGTTTAGGATCCAGGAGACAAACTTTAAGGAACCAAAGAACATGTTCTTTCATCAAAAACCTAGGAATTAAAGAAAAAAAGGTGCCAGCCAGGGCTGGATTTCGATGATTAAGGTATGTAGGAACACAGCCTCTGGTGCCCAAACTAACATTCAACTCTTAGGATCCCCTCTTTTACACAGAACATGTTCTTGTTTTATTAGACATAACCCGGTTTAGAATGGTGTAGCCATGTATAAAAAGGAACGAGATGCTTTACTTGTGGCCAAATCCAAGCCAACAAACTTCCAGTGTTGGTTAACTTTTGTAAGTTCTTTCCATCTATAATAGTAAAAAAAACACTTTTCTTCTGTTACTCCCTATATGTAACTGCTTGATCCAATCTGCAAATCAGTTGTTGAGATACTACAGATACCAGCAAGCTTAGCATGCCTCCAATTTCCATCTCTAATCCCTTACATACCTTATATATATACACAACATCTACATTTTCTACCAAGCCCTTGTTCTCCTCATGGTCAAGCAGTCCAAAAAATGGAATTAAACTTGATAGGTTAATATGAGGTACTGCACAAAAGTATTCCGTTTTTCAGTTTCAGAGCACAGGAAAGTTAAAACAGGACACGGACAACTACACAACATCCCATACTCCCAATACATGTGCATGCATGATTTCTTGTCCGCTGTGTGCATGCCTCACTTCCTGTCTACAAATCGGACAGAAGTCAGCTCCTACTATCACCTCCTGCACTCTTTTTCCTGTATGTGTGCCCTTCCTTATGCCGGACAGGAAGTCATTTATATCACCCTAAAAGTAGGCTTTACGGTCAATAAAATGCTGGCCTGAAACATAAAAACTGAAAATTTGAGGTCCCAGTTACACTGGAAAATCATACAGTATAGGTGATAGGTGTTAACACACATTAATCAACATAAGGAACAAAGCAGCCTGCCAAGGTCACTATCAAATTAACATGGGATCTCAATGTCACCAACCGGTAAAAAGTATGCTAAATCAAAATATAGGTAAAATAACCCAGCAAGAGACATATACAATATGCTAAAGGAAATATTCATGTAGAGAGGTTCTCCTACAAAACTTATGGAAAAGTGAAGAACAAGGATGGATGTCTCCAACATCTGCAATATACTTTACTTCTTTGGTCACTGCTGCTAATGGGGCTCTACGTAGCTGTCTATAGTGCCATCCTGTATTCCGATGGCCTCTGTTTTGTAAGTTCTACCTAAAATTTGCTAAATTAACACCTTTAAAAAAAACAAACAAAAAATAGCCAAAAAAAAGGACATTAGCATTCATCTCTGTCCCAAGGCTTCAAAGATCATCCCAGCTATCGAGAAATTCATTTTACCAGAATGATTATCTTATATAACATGAAAATCTCTACACAGTGACCCAAAGTATATGGAGTCAACCAAAACCACCATTGTTCAGGTTACCAAGTGTGTAGCAACACTTGGGCTACTCAGGGTAAACCCTCAGCTGGATGGGGTCTCCACATGAACATTGCAAAGCAAACATGACCATATTACACTATAATTTACATCCCCAATGTGGTTACGTAAATAAAAGAAACATAAAAACCATTACAGTTCTTATGTAAGGAGCAAGGTCCCACCTGCTACATGATTCTGTGGCATTGAAAATGTCAAATTAAGACCTTTTCGGTGGTGATGCCAACGATCTACTTCCTTTCGAGCCATGGCTATACATACATCTATAGGTATCTGAAGTCTAGGCAAAATAAAACCAAGATGTCCATCCAAAACAGAATTTACAAAAGAAAGGTATGGTTCATTCAATGGCATAAACAACTCTGGCATGTCATTTAGATTTTACTCACAGATAGCAATTTTATGTGATCAAAGTTCTCATTAATATGGGCCAAGGATGTCACAACTTGGGACATCTGGGACTCATTGCTCCCCCCTTTACACCAAAACTTTCTCAAATAAATAGAGGTTATAAATGAGCGTCCACCAGAAGATTGAATGGAAAATATCAAAACATAGATAGATACCACAAAGAGGCCCAGTATTACTCATTCAACCATCACCTATGACAACATTCTCAGAAAGGGTCATACACTTTCATCAATATGCCAGTCTATTAGACATACAGTTTTGTTTTAATATTTCAATATTAACGCGCATGCTGCATATAATATAATTAACTTTAAGGCCATGGCCTTGTGGTTTACCTTGACAGTCCGGTGGTGTATCCTTGATGGCTGGCATTTAACACTGCTGGTATTGCAGCAGCCTGTGCAACGTTTCACCTCCACACAGGGCGGCCATATCAGAAAGTTTGCAGATGTTGGGTCTATTTGGCTACGAGGTATCTCGTATATAACAGTCCTTGTTTTGCACACCGCAGGGACAGCTTCCTCTATGAAAAGAAACAACCACAAATAAATAATCCCTTCATACACTGCAAATATACATTTAGAGAGCAATAATTTCGAACTCTGGGCTAATTTATGAAAATGGATATATAGTTATTAAACACAGCATCTCAGAGTTTTTGGGGCTCTGTGTAACTAGAAGACCAATTTAAAGATCTAAGCCCAATCACTAAAATCTCATAGAAGATTTCACATAATCTCATTTCAAAAATTGTTTTGAAATCTGCAGTTTTAGATTAAAAGAATGTCTGGTGATCCTGCCATAAAGGTATTTATTTATGCACTTCCCATTCTGGGATGATAGCCATTTCCCAGCTGTACTCTCCGTTACTCTCTGTAATTCTCCAAATCTCAATCCGATTGATCATCTGTGGGATGTGCTGGAATCACAAGTCCGATCTATGGAGGCCCCACTTCGCAACATACAGGACTTAAAGAATGCCCGCAACTTCAAGCCAAAGTGCTGCAAGCAAAACTTGGCCAGAGTATAACTCTCTCTTTTTTGACTGTTGAACAAATTTGTAAATATCCCACATTAAAGTATTCTTTAGAGAAGAGATTGTTTTTTCAGACATTTGCACATAATGTACTTCATTTATTCCATAATCAAAAAATGTCTAATATTGATCAGTATCATGATGTTCTACCAGGTGAGGGAATAGATGTCCATGGATGCTTAGGAAACTAATAGAGGGTTTCAGTGTTCACTTTTGTGCCTTGTTAGAGGGAAGAATCTGTTGCTGGTGAAACTTTCAAAGCAAATTATGCCAAATCTTTATAACTAGTGAAAGAGAACTGACAGTGCTATATACCACTGGCTGGGGCAGCAAGGGAGCAACTTCATATCATACGAAAAGTCCATTTAAGTGCATCTGCCAATGGCAGGGTGACATTATGTTGAAAGCACTGTATTGTCAAAAGTAATGGGACACCTGCCTTTTCACACACATGAACTTTAATAGCATTCCAGTCTTAGGCCATAGGGTTCAATATTGAGTTGGCCCTCCCTTTGCAGCTATAACAGCTTCAACTCTCCTGGGAAGGTTGTCTACAAGGTTTAGGAGAGTGTCTATGGGAATGTTTGACCATTCTTCCAGAAGTGCATTTGTGAGGTCAGGCACTGATGTTGGACGAGAGAAGGCCTGGCTTGCAGTCTCCGCTCTAATTCATCCCAAAGGTGTTCTATCAGGTTGAGGACAGGTGTAGGCCAGTCGAATTCCTCCACCCCAAACTCGCTTATCCATGTCTTTATGGACCTTGCTTTGTGCACTGGTCTAAATCATTTGGTGGAGGAGGGTTATGGAGTGGGGTTGTTTTTCGGGGGTGGGCTTGGCCCCTTAGTTCCAGTGAAGGGAACTCAACATACCAAGCCATTTTGGACAATTTCATGCTCCCAACTCATGGGAACAGTTTGGGGATGACCCCTTCCTTTTCCAACATGACTGCGCACCAGTGCACAAAGCAAGGTCTATAAAGACATGGATGCGCGAATTTGGGGTGGAGGAACTTGACTGGCCTGCACAGAGTCTTGACCTCAACCCGATAGAACAACTTTGGGAAGAATTAGAGTGGAGACTGTGAACCAGGCCTTCTTGTCCACATCAGTGCTTGACCTCACAAATGTGCTTCTGGAAGAATGGTCAAACATTCCCATAGGCACACTCCTAAACCTTGTGGACAGTCTTCCGAGAAGATTGAAGCTGTTATAACTGCAAAGGGTGGGCCAACTCAATAGAAAACCCTACGAGCTAAGACTGGGATGCCATTAAACCCTACATACAGTTTTGAATTATTGAATACATGAGCATGCAAGGTAACACTGCGTGAAACCCATTGGGCTTCATTGATGAAAATATCACAACTGGAAACTGAGGGCCAACACTGTTTTTTTCTTCCACAGACACCTTTACAAATGAATTCCGCAAGGTAGAATATAAATAAAAACAACAGACCGCATTTATTTAGTGCTTTAACCCCCGCACACACTTCATGCACCAGTCAAGATTGTGAGTCATCAGAACACCTGCCAGCTATCCCAGTCATACAATTTGTCACCAACGTCTTACTAAATATATTCTGAATGAGTGTGAAAGTACAATCTATATCCTCTGTGAGAAGTGCTTGAGAGCTGAAAAATGAGGTGTAGTTAGCACAAAAAATGATTTATAGCCTGCAGAGATAAACTGAAGCTTCCTGAGCAGGAAAAGTATTATTTGTATTGTTTCAAATATGGATAGACATCTTTATCTTGACAACAGTGTATGAGACCGGGCAGATTTAAAGGTTAGCTCACCTTTAAAATGAATCTCCGTAGCAATTACACTTACAATAGATGCCAATCAAAATGTGCAAACTCATTTATCTTAACCTCGGTTACATTATATTGTGTTTTGGGCGTCTTTTCAAAAGATGCGCCCTAAGAGCGTATTTCTGGGTTGTACAGCTTTATGAGTTTGTACACACAATGAATTGTGGGACATTGTAGTTTGATCATCGGGCACTTTAGGTATCGCACTACATGTCCCACAATTTAATGTGTTGACGTAATAACCCAATTGGATGGGCCATACATGTAGCAATGTTTGTTTTAAACACTTCAAGGTCCCACCCATTCTAGATTATTTTTTAGGACAGTGCAAGTACATTGGCTGCAACTTTTATAACAGGACATTACAAGAGATACGAGTGGCAGTTTTGAAATCTGAAAAATCTGAAAAAAAAAATTTGTCAACTGATTTATCATTTGCTTGGGGAAATATAATGCACTATACAAGTTTTATTGCGAAAGAGAACTAACCCTTTATCCTTTAGCCTTTGATGTCGTTGGCTGGGAACTGCACCATAGATGATGAAATTGGGATTTTTTTTTACATCAGCCTGTGCATAGATTCATATATCTGAACAGTGGAGGCCCGCATAGATTCATATATCTGAACAGTGGAGGCCCGTCCATTAGGGGCACACGGCGCCTCCCCCCATCCATGTGTCCAGCCCCTAATCTACATGCAGGGCGCCAAATGCATGGATTCCAATGGGGGGGATGTTGTTTTTTTTTGAAGCACGTGATTAGAGCCAGGGGCTCTTATAGTCTTCAAAAAAGGGTGGGCTTGGGGCGCAGGGCACTGCGCCCAAAGCCCGTCCAGTTCTGTGACATTCGCTATTGTAACACTGATTCTCCTCCCAGCCAATCAGAAAGAGGGAATTCCCGATTGGCCGAAAGGAGAAGCAATCTTATTGGCCAAGGGGAAGGAGGGAGGAGACGCACGTCCAGGGGAAAACTGACCCACCAGCCACCACTGTGACCAGGGACGGCTCACTCTAAGGTAAGGAGGCTGTCCGTCCCCCGCGTTCCCGGTGTTCTCCGCATTCATGTCCATATCCGGGAGGGGGGGCCTTGTCTCCCGTCTGGGGGGGGGGTTGTCCTTGGTTTTCCGACCCCCCCACCCCCGAATTATCGAGCCCCAGTCGCCACTGTATCTGAATGTAGCAATAGGACTTCACTCTTTGGGGGTTGATTTACTAAAGGCAAATAGACTGTGCACTTTGTAGAGTGCACTCTGGAAGTGCAGTTGCTCCAAAGCTTAGTAAATGAGCAGAAGCTCTGGTGACTTCCGTCATCCAATCATGTGCAAGCAAAAATTATGTTTTTTTATTTTCCCTGCACTTGATTGGGTACTCTTTGCAAAGTGAAGCCTTACCTCATTTACTAAGATTGGGAGCAACTGCATGTGCAAAGGCCAACTGCACTTTGCAAAGTGCACAGTCTATTTGCCTTTAATAAATCAACCCCTCAAATTTTGTTCTTAAAGCACTTCTGTTACTGGTCTTGACATTATGAAAAGGCAATATGTACATTTTCAGGGACACAGTTTATTTTTAACTTGTCTTCAGTACTGAAAGCCATGCACAGAAAACCCACCGCACCCTGAGCCAAAAACAAGCTAAAAATAAATCTCCATGACGTATAACCTATCCCTAACAGTTACTTGACCCTAACACTTCAAGGACCAATATCACAAAAATGAAATTCTATACAGTTAATGTTTGTGAGAATTAGTATAAAACTTTTTATTTTGCCCAGTAAAAGAGAAAGGGGCTCAAACAAACACAAAGTTGATTTACTATATAAGTAGTGCATGTTCCCTTTGCACGGGAATTTTTACTTAGGTGAGTGAGTGTGGCCAAGATTGACATTTCTTTGCATATGATTGTTGATTAAAGTCAGCTGAGCATCACTTCCTTCACTAAGATAAAATCCCCTTGCAAAGTAAAAATTCACTTTGCTAAACAGCCGATTTGCCTTTAGTTAATCAACCACACTGTCAAGGGTACTTATGAAAGTCACCCTTTTATTCACATGCTTTAAATGAAAGCAAAAAAATATGACTGCAACTTCTCATGAACTACTGAACTATTGTCTAATCCCGGGCACTTCGTACTTTTGGACACAGATGAAAAAAAAAAAAAAAAAAAGAATAAAAATAGAATGTGAAAAAAAAAAAGAATTGATATACTAAATGCTATCTTTACATTCTCAATTAAGTATTTTTATAAAAAGGTGTCCTTTAAACTGCTTCTTGCTCAAAACACTAATGCTTAACTTAAAGTGGATGGAAACCTGATTCATCAAATTTGAGCTGGGCGCATATATCTGAGTGTTTACTTATCTCTCTTCAAAGCACTAAGTCTTGTGGCTTTCTCCTGCTCCGTTCTTCTGTTATCAACATGATAACTTCTGACATGTTCTCAGTCACATCTGATAAAAGCAGCCTGCGTTTTGTGCTGAGAAGAGAGCTATAAATAGATTAGCAGAGTGTTGAACTATTCAATGAACAGATCTGAAAGTCTCTACCTATGAGGAGAGGGGGTGTGTGCCTTTCCTCCAATCAGCTGTCTTGGCTGTATGCCCAGGCTTCACTGCAGTGTTGAACAGAAAGTGAAAATCTCCTAACAGGATTTGCACTTTCTAAACAGTATATATAAAGCTGAAGACAGCATATATACATTTAAAACGTATGTAGGGATTTGTTTAATCTCCGTGTATCATCTGAGGCTGTTCACTTCACTGGGTATATGTAAGGGTTTATATCCACCTTAAAGCATTACCCTAACACTACATATTCCTGATATGTGCCTGCTGTACCATGTACTTGTTTGAAAAAGTATCCTGTTCTCTTTGTATTCCTTTATGCAAAATCATTGGTGTTCCTGCTAGTCACTTTGCTTACCTATTAAAAACTGACCACGCTTAGCAGGACAGCACAGCTTGGTCAGTTCTCTAGCTCTCTTGCAATGATCCAAAGCCTGTCCTGACATGCCCCCCCCCCCTCCACTGCACAGCCGTTTAGTGGGAGGCTCAATGTACTGCTGCTTCTCCTTCCCAGCTCTTATGCAGCTGAGAACAGAGGGAATGTGACCACTTATAAAAAGGGTAACCAGATATTTATAATGTTTTGTTTACAAATTGTTTTGCATTTCATTTCTATTTTAAACTGAATGGGTTGTTTTACAAGGTGATCGTTTACAATCACTTTAACCCTTGATTAAACTTGAAAGGAAACTTTTTCATTCCCCAAACATGTAAACATAGCAGTACCTTTATAATCTGCTCTATTGGCTGTTTCATACCCTTTCCTTTCCCTAAAACTTGAAGCTCAAGGAAGCTAAACAGCTCTGATACTAATGTGAAATTTTTACATTTTTTAACCACTTTCCAACCAGGCCAATTCTGACATTTCTCTCCTACATGTAATAATCATTGTTTTTTTTCTAGAAAATTACTCAGAACCCCCAAACATTATATATATATTTTTTACATTTTTAAAGTGTAATCATAGTCTCGACAAATCGAAGGAACTCGAAGTTCAAAATCCCTTTCCTTTCCCATACTTTGTCGGTTATCTCGTCTAATATTTCCATGACGATACAAATGTACAAACCCCTTACTTTTTCAAAGGAAAGTTCAAATTAGTTCCCAATTTCACTAACATTTGCTAGTGGAACATTTTGTTGGGTAAGTCAAATTTTATCTTTACTTTACGTTTTGTTAAACATTTGTTTTGTAATATTTATAGACCAATGGGAAAAATATTCACCAGTGTAAGGGAGACAAGAGTCGACGTATTCTCGACCCT
>BLSH010552110.1:1692161-1717753 GCA_018402905.1 Glandirana rugosa | reverse complement strand
GGACCGGAGTTGAGAACCACTGCTTTAAGGGCTCTGTGTAGGAAGATCAACATCTGAACCCAGAGAAGCTGGAGGCTGATAGACTGGATGTAATAAAAGGCATTAGAATTACATTTATTTATATAAATTGTCTTTCTTTAAACTTTACATATTAACTAAATTATACACCACACTTTTTTGAGGTTTTTTATCCAAATAATCGATTAATCGAAACAATCGGGCAACTAATCGTTTATGAAAATAATCGCTAGTTGCAGCCCTACACATAAAGAAGTCAGAATATTTAAATAGTGAAAGATCGATGCATTTGATGATAAAAGCGTCCTTAATTTACTGCATTATAAAATATAAGCTTTGTGGAACCTTAGTGCAATCGCAGCATAAAGAAACAGGTAACATTTCAGAATCTGCTTGATACATAAACCACATTTATAGATTTAGCTTTATTATCTTTTGGTAGGAAGTAGAAATTGGACCAAAAGTCAAGTATTCCACAATGCTCCTATGTAGCGCATTGCACTGGGCACCTCAGGCCGGGCACCCACTAAACGCAGAAACCACAGCTATTTTGCAGGAAACCTCAGGTTCTCTACACATGCGGCAGAAAATGTGGAAATAGTTACTTGTGGTGATCTCCAGATGCCGCAGAATGGATAACAGTTCCTTGGTCGCGGACAAACGGCGTGGGTACAGGCAGTAAGGTTAAAGTAGAAGCTAAAGCTATACAATACACCACCTTTTAAATACCGCCATATATATTTTAACATAAATGGCAAGGTAAATACCTTTTTTTTAAGCTTTTTTCTATGTGGTCACATGACCACAAAGCTCCGACTCTTCTTTGTAGTGTGCAAGGCCCACAGCGGGGCAAAAGTGCATAAAACAATGACGTCACCTGCTGGCTTCCATAACTCTAGCTGTTGTGGCTGGGGGAGATAGGTATCTTCTAACAGCCAAACCAGCCATTTATACAGAGGAGTCAGGGTTTTGCAACAATGTGAACACATAACGAAACATGAAAAAAAAAAACACTGGATCAACACCAGTCAATGCTAGGGCACATACTGTAGAAACAATAGCTATGTGCCACATTCATACTGGGTGAGCTGCGGTAAAATGCAGACATGCAGCAATTTACCGCAGCGCACTGGACATCAGTGCATGTCACCCCACCGCAATTCAGAGCACTGTACTCCAGTGTGGAGACACAAATGGAGTGTCATTTTGTAGCACTTTTGGGTTGATTTACTAAAGGAAAATAGACTGTGCACTTTGCAAAGTGCAGTTGCATCCTGCAAGTGCAGTTGCTCCACAGCTTAGTAAAGCTTCCCTTTGCAAAGAATACCTAATTGTATGCAGGGAAAATAAAAAAAAAACAGCATTTTTGCTTGCACATGATTGGACGATGGAAGTCAGCAAAGCTTTTGCTCATTTACTAAGCTCTGGAGCAACTGCATTTTGCGGTCTATTTGTCTTTAGTAAATCAACCCATTTAAATAAAAGATTTGAAAAAAGAAGGAAACAGTGTGGTGCTCTGAAACTCGTGTTGCAGCCTACTGACCCTGAACCACAGCAGCCCAAATGCTAAAAAAGCGTGTTTTAGAATGCAGAACTGTTGTTGTCTGATTTCCTTTAGCTTTACCAAAACCAAGGTCCTGCCTGATTGCATACAAATTGAAACTCTTATAGTGGTTGTCAACTCATGACAACCACTTTAAACTACAGGTAAGCCTATAAAAAGGCTTACCTGTAGATCCTAAGAATATCTCCTAAACTTGCACCATTAAGGAGATATTCTCTGTATCAGCATGTGCCGATTTGATCGGCACATGCGCACTGAAGTATCTGCCCCTGGGGTGGCCCAGGGTGCCATTTCTTCTATAAACAAGCCGGCTTCTGTGCCCATGCGCGGGAGTGACGTCAGCGCGGCTCCGCCAATCACAGCACTGGAGCCTGTGATTGGCTGGAGCCGCGGACCAGGAAGCAGCATGTTGCCAGTCACAGCAGTGTGCCCAGACCGCTGCAACAGCTTTGTTTCAGGGTAATCATTTCATAATGAGTTAGCCTTTGTTTTGCAGCTTGTTGATTTTTTTTTTTGGGGGGGGGGGGGGGCGGAGAGTTGACAACCACTTTAAGGTTTGACCTTATATTATATGGTTTTGGTAATTCTGAAGAAAAAAAAATCTACGGATAATTGTATAGTGTGCATCCAGCTTTAGACGCAGATGTAAAATGCACTGTAATCCCATTACAACCAGCCACCAAATACCTTATGCCAACCTAGCCCCCACAAACTGAAATTCTATTGGTTGGTATGGGTTGCTTATAAGTTTTTCTTAATGGGATTAAAAAAAATGTATTTATTTTAAAAATTTAATTTCTACCAGTAGCCATAAGTAGGCCAGCAGCTATATAAAGAAATGTGCTAAAAACATTATAGTTTGAAACACTGCTTAACCAATTTAAGAGAAAATCTTACACAAAATGTATTTAAAAGAAAGCAAATAATGGTATGAGCATGCCGATCCCGGAATTTCTGCACTAGAAGTTTTGGCACACAATTTTTTGGCAACTAGATTTGACTGCATGTGTTCTTTTGGCAAAGACTGATAAAAATGTATTGTATCCAAAAATGTAAAAAAAAAAGCCAAAACCCGAAAAGAAACTCTTTCCAATACAGATGCTAAAAATATTTTTAAGAGCTTGTCAGTGCCTGTATATGCCTTTAACAAGCTCCAACATAGGGGGACATTTATTCAAACTGGAGAATGCAACTGGTGCAGCTCTACATTATTAACCAATCAGCTTCCGTGTTTTATCGTCAAAGCTAACCGAACAAGTTGAAGTTAATAGCTGATTGGCTGCCCCGTACAGCTGCACCAGTTTTAGTAAATCCCCCCCATAGTGTTCACACCATATTTGTTCAACATTTTTAAACACTACTGGGATATCTGGGATAATAAAGGAGCCTATAGGGTCTGGGAATTGTAGCATTAACTATGACTAAGCGCTTCTCCAATGCCTACAAAGTGCCTGCTGTGCTGTTTTTTCAGCATTTTAAGAACATGCATTATCTACACAGGTGCAACCAACATTTTCATAAACACGAAGTGATGCTTGTGCACTTGTAAGCACTCATGGACCACATGGATCCATTGAAAAGGCTCAAGAGTGCTGTGAAACAACGTCAATATGCATTAACCTTCAAAGTGGAGCTAAAAGCCAATTTTTTTTCATTTCAGATATTGTAAGGGAGGGTTATAACCAGGCTATCTGTGCCCCATTGGATAGATTTCCCTTCACTTCCTGTCCCATAGCCAAAATAGGAAGTGAAAGGAAATCCCTCCAAAGTGAGGGAAACCCTGGTTGTCCATATTGGAAGATTTAACCTCTATTCCTGTTCTGGGGACAACCCAAAATTTGGGATTTCTTTTACTTTCATTTTCCGTGATAATGGTAAATAGGGCCATAGACGAGTCAAAAATCGCATGAAAATTCTAGTCAATCGTACGATCGTTTATTTTTCACATCATTGGTGTTAGGCCAAAATTTTTAAACCAAATTATCAGCATTAATAAAACCTACAACAGAATGCCCATGGCTCAATCAAATGATCGAATCAAGAATGAACACATCACAAGCAGTTTAGTATCACTATTCAAGAATGCCCTAGTATGTAGCATGTAAGCAGGAAAAGGCTGCTTCCATCAGCACCTTCTCCAACAGGTGTTTTGCTTTATGACAAATCCCCTTAGACTTCATACAGCACATGGCCTTTGAACTAGCTCAACACGAAAGACTTTGATTGTACGTTTATTGTTTCCATATTCTAAATATCTCATTCTTTTAGGCAAGTGCGGGAGGAGGAATTGCCAACAGATAATTTAGAATGGTTTTGTGGCAGGCAACCAAATAGTTTCACTTAAATTTTTTATGGCTTGATGTACTGACAATGTTTGGAGAGCAGATAAAATATACGACAATTAGTGCCGTCATGTTCCATAATGTATCTCAAAATGCAACTTG
Source organism: Glandirana rugosa (assembly GCA_018402905.1). Taxonomy (NCBI): domain Eukaryota; kingdom Metazoa; phylum Chordata; class Amphibia; order Anura; family Ranidae; genus Glandirana; species Glandirana rugosa. The sequence goes on along the minus strand of BLSH010552110.1, from coordinate 1,713,727 downwards.
ATCATTACCAACAAAATGGCAAAATGGAGTGCAGCCAAATAAAAAAAAGGAGGGAAAAAAGAAGAATTAAAGGTGATCCTATGTAGAATGATTTGGCGTTCGTTTTAACATCTGCCAGGAAACGCAATTACCTTTTTCAGAAGCCCAGAACAAAGTCGCCTTCAACTGATTTATGAAGCTAGGCAGACAACACATGATTGAACTCTCAATAACTCATGTAGACCAGTAGAAAAAAAATCACATTATTTTCACGTCTATCTAATCAAATAGAACTTTTTTTTTTATCAATTTCCTGCTATTACCCAATTTATAGTTTTTTAATGACTCTAGCATATAAAATGTTGATCAACCAAGGCAGTTACCCGTAGTACTGGTACAAGTAACCTAAGTGAAATAAAAAAAAAACACATTTAGAATAAATGATTAGACTAATGACTTTTTCCTTTTTGGCCAGCAGCCCATTTAACCTGCTTATTAGGGGCAAAGTTTACAGCGTCTCCATATAGGGCCCCCCAACTAACCAATACTCACCTTACCAGCACTCCCCCACCACTGCTACCTCTGTGGCAGCCGGCACAAAAATTCCCAGTATTGACTGGTGTCAGATGCTATGGGGGGTGGTAATGTCACTTCCTCCATCAGTGTCCGGGCTGATTGGCTGCTACACCTGCACTTTCACATGGGCGGAAGGTGAATGCTCTCCCATACCCATACTCCCATATAAAGGTATTTTACCACCTAAGGAAGCAGAAGTAAGGGCTGGGTAGACCATGCAACATGGGTATTAGTGGGTTGGGAAGGAGGTCCCCTTTAACAGATCCTGTTACTTTGTCGTGAATGTGCCAAGTAATGTTGTGTCTTTAACATGGGCATTCCCTCCGTCCATTGACCCATGATTAGACAGATCGCAAACAGACTTCAATGTGTCTGTATGAGTGGCTGGATATAAGTGGATGTCTGTAGGTTTACATCTGGGTCAGTTCAGGTTTGTTAGATCAAATTCAATAAGTTAGCAACCAGGCCCATTTTTCCTGACTAGACCAGATGTGGATATAGCCAGACACAAGTTCTATAGATACACTATGGAGGGGGCCCATAGAAAAGAGGCCTAAAGCTGTACTCTAGGTACCAGATTTTCAATGTCAGCACGTCCTCATGCTAAACCAGGAAGACCTGAGATGTCACAAGAATAGCAGGCCTAAAAGTCAATCTTTTTTGCAGGAAACACATTAAAGCAGAACTTTACCCCTAAACACGAAATCCCATGTTGCCTGCAGCCTCACATTCACATCCCGAAACATCATTAATACACTTGTGCTGGAAATGTTTTTTTGTAAATTTACAATTTGTTCCCACACTTCCTGGTTTCCAGTAGGAACTGGTGATGTAGCCAGGGCTTCACAGCTGTCTTCTAGAAGTTACCACTTGGTGTTTTGCATGCACCGTAAGGGACCTGGGGTGGTCTGTTATTCTTTAACAAACAGTGGCAGATCTCCTACAGCACACGCACCAATCTTATGCTTGCGAAGTTCAAGACCTGAAACAGTTGATGTTTGAATAATAACCAGCCCTGCCAGGTCTCGTATGGCACTTGCAAGAGTGCCATATATGCTGTAGATCTGCCACAGTTTTTCTTTGTTGACTAACAAACTACACCAGATCTCCTACAGTGCATACAGGAGATATAGCACAAATGTCAGTGGTGGGCCAGCATAGAATAAGAAAGAAGAAGCTGACTTCCGATGATGTTTTTAAAAGAAATGGCAGAATAGGTTTGGCATCCACAGGAGTAAAAGACTGTAAAGACTGCATAAAAGAATGAGGCAAGTCACTATTACTGACTTTATCGATTTTCAAATTAAGAATGCATTGCTTTGTCAATTTGATTGGGGAAGTGTAAACCAAACATTTAGCGATTTGTTTGGAGTTCCATTTTGATAACAGCTATTTATAGGGGAACTAAACCTTTTCCTTACAACCAAGTGCTGTACATATGATCAAGCCAGCTCTTTGCCTATTGGGTAAGTTTAGGGTTTTTTGTTCTTTTTTTCTTCTGCGGGCAGGCAACTTTTTCTGAAAGGTACTGGCTCCCATGTCTTCAATTCTTATTCAAGCGAGAATAGCTTGGCATGGCCCACCACCTCCCATAGCACTGCCGTGCCTCCCCCATTTGTAATGGAGACTTCAGGAAGTCACAGCCAGCACCATGAGAGAGCAGAAGCCTGGCAAAGAACTGGTACCTAGGAAGACGATGGACTCCATGGGCTGGCAAGTATCTAGTTCTTAAAAGTTAGCAGCTACAGTATACTGCATGTTCCTAGAGGCTCTGAGGAAGAGGCCACGGCCTTGAAACGCATTAGCCAGCCCATCCAGGACACCAGTAGGAGACGGTGGATTGGACTTTACCCGCTCCAATACTGGAAATGCATGTAACACAATCTTTGTTTGTGAGTATGTTTTTAGGATTTCTATTAAATACATTTTATCAAGGATAATGCGCTAGGCCAGTGCGCCCTTGTGTGCCTTTTGTTTCTTCAGTTTTCAGGGACCACCCCAGTCCATCAGGTGGCAGCACGGCGGCACGTTATCTGGTTCTGACATTATCAGACATCCCCTCCCTCACCACTGCAGAGAAGATCCTCCCCTAGAGCACAGGAAATAACTTGTACTTTGAGTATACTGTATGTAGCTGCTGACTTTAATGTTTTAAAAATTGAGTAAAGTTCCTCTTTAAATACTGGAGTTTTCCATACAGAACAAGGCAGGTATCACCTGAGTAAACTGCAGTTTCATTAAATGAAATGCCAGCCAAATGAAAACACCATGTGCTTACTGGTCTACAATGTCCTAACTGGCAGATGCCACTTGTATACCTGCCAGTCTAAAAGAAGATATGAAAAAAGTAGTTATTTCTGAGCAGCCAGTTACACTCCACGTATAGCACATTCCGACCAAATCTCTTCCTGTCCTGCTCTCGTTTTATTTTGGTAGCGGATAAAAATGTCACTGACTTCCTCGGCTTGCGTTCAAGCTGTGGTATGATAATGTTTTAATAGCAAGTTATGTGTTATGACATAATGTAGGTGGGCCTAGGCGTTACTAGGGGTATTTCGGGACATCCATTTGCCCTATACAAACGATTCCTTGGAGTTATCGAGGTTAATCATCTGGCAGTAAAAACAAAGTAATATCCTCGGTCGGGTCTCTGGACACTTGTAAATGCAGCACTGATCTTTTTTTTTATCCATTAGCAGATATTGATCAAATACAAAGTCAATGTTATCACAGTCCACGGTTACCAGCAAGATTCTTCCTTAAAGGTTCATGCAGATGGGGCTAACACAGGCGTTTTAGATGCCTGGCACAGTTCCCCAGCTCTTTACTGTGCCATATACAGCCAGCCATACAAATGATTGGCTGTACACGGTTGTGCCCCTTTAAACGCCGATGCTTATTTGCAACTGCAAACGTTTTGTGGTCAAAAAATATTTCGGATACAAATGCTGATGCACAAAATCATCAACATTTACAAAAGCACAACTGTTTACAGGAGCATGTGTGGCCCGGGAAAGCACCGGGAAATTACGCCAGGCATCTAAAATGCCAGTGTAAACCCTGTGTACATGAACCCTTAATACCCAATCTGTACTAGAAAAAGAAAAAGTGAAATCTGGTTTCTGGGGGTAAGACGGGCCCTTTTCACATATGGCCCAGTGGCTGCCTGTGCTGTATGAGGAGACACTTGTCTTCCAACACTGGTTCAAAAACACCCCAACTTGCTGATTGGACAATGAAGCAGAAACACACTAATGAAGTCATCACATTGCTCCTACCTACTGTTATTATGATGCCCGTCAACACGTGCATACAGTAGTGCCACTTGGCTTCTAGCGCAGCCTTATCTTTTTCCAGTCTAAGCATTCCTTTACAGGGGATTACTAGAGGCTGATATTAGGAAAATGCAGGTACTTATCCTACCTGCAATCATAAGATACATTTAATAAGACTTTGCTGCTACAGGTATAAAGTAGAAAGTTGCACCCACTTTAAAAGGTTGAATGCCTGGGCTCTTCTGACAGGCAAGGCTAGCACACCTGTGTAGTACCAGAGTTTAGCACTACTTCCTACCCCCAACATGCTTCTGGCTCTTCAATGGCCAATACGAATGTGCAATAAGGGACATGCAAATGTCAGCACTAAAAAAAAAAAAGGTACTGAAGCTTTTGCCTATCAGAAAAAAAACAGAATATTAGGGTCGGTTCACACAGGAACAAGTATATTCCCATGCGGTCCAGTTTTGCAACCCAGCTGCAAAATCCACTGGAATGTGGTGAAACCTTTTCAGAACACACTGCACCAAACCGAATGCGACACCATACAATTTGGTACCCACAAACGCAGTACGTTAAGCAAACCAAAACACTTACTCTAGTATTGGGATTATCATTACACTTACATAATATCATAGTTAGTCAGGTTGAAAAAAGACACAAGTACATCTAGTTCAACCAATAAAAAAAAAAAAATATATATATATATATATATACCTGACTGCGGCTACGAGATTGCGGATCGTGGGCGCGCACTCACTGTGTAGAAGGGGAGTCAGGGAGCGGGTCGACGGCTACCCGCGATCGCTCCCCGCAGTGACAGAATGGGCATCCGTTAGTGTAAGCAACGGATCCCCATTCTGACAGGGGAGGAGTGTTATCACATGCTTCCTGTATATGGGAGCAGCGATCACTCTCCTCCCCCACTCAGCCCAGCCCCCAAACAGTTAGTAACACCTCCCAGGGAACACAGTTAACCCTTTGCTCGCCCCCTAGTGTTAACTCTTTCCCTGCCAGTGACATTTACAAAGTAATCAGTGTATTTTCATAGCACTGATCGCTGTATAAGTGTCCAACATGTCCGCTGCAATGTCACAGTACCGCTAAAAATCACAGTTCGCCACCATTACTACTAAAAAGTAAAAAAAAAAAATTAAAACCCCATAAATGAATTCTCATTGTTCGTAAACACGGCAAACTTTTGCGCAAACCAATATACACCGATTGCGATTTTTTTAACCAAAAATATGAGGAAGTATATATAGCGGTCAAAACTGATGAAAAAATTTGTTTTTTTATATTTTTTTTGGGATTTGTATTTTAGCAAAAAGTAAGAAATATTGTTTTTTTTGCAAAATTGTCACATTTTGTTTGTTTATAGCAGTGATCAGAAGTGACGCAGAGGTGATCAAATAAAATCAAAAGAAAGCTCTATTTGTGGGTACAACTTCGCACGACCGTGCAATTGTCAGTTAAAGCAATGCAGTGCCGAATCGCGAACAGTGCTCTGGTCCTAAAGGGGGAAATCCTTCCGGGGCTGAAGTGGTTAATGCAATCTACTGTGCTGGCCAGAACCACCTCTGGAGGGAGTCTATTCCACATTTTCACAGCTCTAACAGTGAAAAAACCTTTCCATATTTGGAGATGAAACCTTTTTTCCTCTAGACATAAAGAGCGCCCCCTTGCCCTCTGTGATGACCTTAAAGTGAATAACTCAACACCAAGTTCACTATATGGACCACTTATATATTTATGTAAAACATAATATGTCAAAACCAACAAAAAAAAAATAATACTGCGCCATAAACTTTTGTACCTAAGGAACAATGGTCTACTTTGAACTGTGTTAGTAAATCAGCCTGTTTATTATTATTGTGCTGGTCTTCATTATCCACTGCAACCAAGTTCTTTGGACTTCCCCATGCAGTACAACGAGAGTGGAAAGGAAAATCTGTATGGTTGCAATGTTTTGTGCAAAACATGTATTCCACGTACATATAAAAACCTACAATAACAATAAATATGGTATCTATAAACCAGGCATACTAGAGCGCCACATGTTGTATGGTATACTAATGTGACTCTGTAAATCTCCCCCCAGTGTGAAAAAGTTCAAAAGGAGAATAAAAAAAATCTCCATTGCCTGTAGAATCCCAGGTAAATATTTTTCTTAATTGGAATCTAGTTGCTATAAGCAATGGACCTTTTTCTCCATATTGTATAATAACAATAATTATGATAATAATAATAATAAATCACAATATAATACCATAAAAATTCAATACGTTAATTCATAAATTTGCTATTATTTTTTTTTGTTTTATATCCTATTCCTGCATTTTCTGAAGCTAAAAAATAAATCATAAGACATACTCAAGCCATACGTACTTTTAGAAGTGGGGGCTCTATAATTCTCATAAGCAGTTTTAAATATTTTATATATTGCCTATGCTAAGCCTATCCCACAGAGAAAGGTTATATGCATATGGGAGCTCCTTCATGAATTAATCAGACATGTGAGGTTGAAGATAGGCATTCATAAGAGTCCTAATTAGAGTTATTTAAATAAATGTGAATCAATGAGAAATGTGTGTTTCAGCATAATCTCAAAGCCCTATAGCACATAACTAGCTACACACTGCTGAGGTGCCATTTTGTTAAATATCTATCTTATTGGGGGAAAGCAGGGGGGACAACATTAGAAAACTTAAGCCTAGTCTTTGTAATATATCTGATACTAAAGTCACATTGAGAAGCAAAACCATTGCGTTATTTGGCATTTCAGAGGCAAAATAAATGTGTGCCATTAGTAGTCAAGACTGGTACAAATTGGTGCCAAAGTATCAGCCCCATAAGGTAAAGAAAATAATAGGATAATCTGAGTGACAGATGCCCCATTATTGGGAATAACTCAGTCAAGGGTGGTTAAAATTGATATGAAAAACAGGTTTGCGTTCAGGATTAGGTTAAGAGGAAAAGGTAAATGTATTTTTTTAGATGTTAGGGGGTTTATTTAATGGATTAGCATAAAGGTAACACATCATTAGAAAATTGGATAAAAATATCCGTATTCAATAATCTTTCGATTTTCTGTTCATTAATTATACTGCTCTCGAGAGCCGATGTTAGCTGCTCAGAAGAAAATTTCCGACATGTTGGAAAAAATGTTCTCATTAGTTACCAGAACCAACAATTTTTCTTTAATTAGTGCAGTATTCATCCTTAAAAAAACATGAGTGAGACCGCACATGATCGGAAACAAAGTACGACCCGGAAGAAGATGTCAATGAAAATAGTTTTTTGCTACATATCTGAAACATATCTTCAGTAATGGCAAACGTTTGACTTTTCCTGAACTGCAAGTACGGTGTTCCACAAAGCATGAACATCTATTACTTGCAAATGCAACATGTGATCAGGGCACAGTCAGATGGGGAGATATGGGAATGCTCCCAAACCCCAATATTCAACTACATGAAAGAAGTCTCACAATTTAAGGGATTTATCTTCAATTGTTACTCCATTGTCAGCTATATTCCTGAGAGGCTTCCTACGGGAGTGATAGGTAAATGGGAGAGGGATGTAGGGGCTTTTGAAGAAAAGCAGTGGGAGGAGGTGTTACAGGCCGTAATAACCAGCTCTCTTAATGTGGCACAAAGACTATCCCAGCTTTACATAGTCCTCCGGGTGCACTTAACACCTGCTTGATTGTGTAGAATGGGTATAAGAGATAACTCAATGTGTACCAGATGCTTAAGAGATCACGGTGACCTGATTAACCTACTGTGGAGATGTCCGAAACTCCATCTGTGTTGGACTGGGATAATAAATACAATTAATTCTGTGTTCCGGGTAACTGTCCCCACTGAACCAAAGCACTGCATATTAGGTATCCTGGATGAACTTTCTATTGAGGAACACACCAAAATGGCCATAGCCAGAGCCCTTTTCCAGGCCCGCAAACGTATTTTGCGGCATTGGAAAGCGGTGGATCCCCCTACACTTAAAGAGTGGATTATGCACATGGGAGACACGCTGAGGTTGGAAAAATATATAGACCAACAGGGATGCGCGCAAAATCTTAATAAAGTATGGGATCTACGGTTAGACACCCCGGGGATTTCCTTAGTAGAACTGGTAATGGACAGAATACTAGGGTAATAAATTGCTGACCTTTAGTATTATGGGCTTGGATAAGTTCAATATAACAACACAGATGATGTTAGGGAGGGTGGAGCCACATAAACTCACACTTTTGTGATAGTGATAAGTGAATAGCGGCATAAAGTTTACCAGTACACAGATTATTTCTTAGGCTCCTTTCACACCGGGGCCGCCCGAGTGCTAGTGGTAAAACACTGCTAATGGCGCTGCTATTCGGGCGGTGGCGGTGTGCTTTTAGCCCCCCACAATGGATTAAAAGTGCCGGTTTGCGGCGCTCCCGAAGCGGTGTTCAGTGATTCGGGAGCGCTGCCCCAGTGTTTTCAATGGGCAGGGGCGGTATAGGAGCAGTGAATACACCACTCCCACACCGCTGCAAAGATGCGGCTTGCAGGAATTTTTTTACCGTCCCGCAAGCGCACCGCCCCAGTGTGAAAGCACTTGGGCTTTTACCCTGGGGTGTATTGGGGGGAGTTTTTCAGGCGCTTTTTAGATGCTATTTTTAGCGCAAAAGCACCTGAAAAACGCCTTGGTGTGAAAGGGGTCTTAGACTTAAAAAAGGCTTATGATTAATGGTTATTATTAATATTATTATTCTTATTATTATTATTGTTACCATGATTAGAAGGGTCACACTCACATTACAATACTTATGATTCTACGCTGGAACATAGCTATGAACGTGGGAAGTTTTTTTGTGCCCTTTGAGAATTTTCACACCGTTAATAGCATTAAGAAAAAAAGTCCAAATTAACACTGGACTAGCCTAAATAAATGTAATGCACAAGTCTACAATATAACACCATGACGGACACCCCAGTGGAGCTGACCTATGCAACCACTTTCAACTGAGCACCAGTTACTGTTTTCTAATAGAAGTACCCATACATAATGTTTGGGGTACCAAGAATACAGTGTTGAAATCTGCTTTCCTAAAAGAGATCTACTGTTTTTCTGCAGGAATCTGGTGTTCAGGCAGCTTTGAGCACTACATAATGTGTTGTCTACATGGCTGCCAAGTTAAGACCCTAAGTTTTTAGCAAGTCACACAATCACACAGATTTACAAAAACTGGAGAGTGCAAATTCTGGTGCAGCTGTGCATGGTAGCCAATTAGCTTCTAACTTCAGCTTGTTCAATTAAGCTTTGACAAAAAAACAAAAAACTGGAAGATGATTGGTTTCTCTGCAGAGCTGCACCAGATTTTGCACTCACCAGTTTTATTAAATCAACCCCAATGCTTCGATATTGCTCCTAGTAGGTATGTCCTGGTGGAGCACTGGACCCCAGCGTAGACGTCAGGTATAAAAGGAAGAAGTCAGAATTTAATTTCTAGAGGTAGCTCTCTGTCAACCAAGGTGTCCCAAAGGTGCCCTGGAGCGGAATATAGAACATTGGAAGGATGATAGTGGGTAGCCAAATAATCTGGGTAGCCAAACTGAAAGCTGCGGGTTTTGGCAACAAAAATTATTTTGGGATACCCATTTGGCTTAAACTTACTGCCAATACCCAAGCTCTAATAGGGAGTTTTGAGCCCTTGAAATAAAATTCTTACTGGACTTATTATAGGATTTGTGCCACTCTCATCCATCTAATGTTCAATATTGCTCTTAGCAGACTGTGCAGAGGTTAACTGCTGGTTTGCCTAGGGGAGAGGGGAGACACTTTTACTTACCCAATCCTCTTCCCCATCAGCAGATTGCTCTCCCCGACACTTTGACTGTCCCTTTGAGTCAACACATCCAGTGCTGGGCAGGACCCTGCATTGGTCTTGATGACATCAGGACCCTAAAGTGCTTCAGTGTGTGTGAGTGAAATGCTATAGGAACCAGTCTAGCAGCAGGGAAGGGGGAGCAGAGGATCAGGAAAGTGAATCTTCTTTTATTATTTCCCCCGACTGGGCACAAGTGAATATTATTTTATTGTTTCCCTAGAGCAAACGCTTAACACTTGCAAGGACCATTTTTGTTAGTTGCCTGAAGCTGGCCTTGAAAGCCCAGCTGAGATCTCATGCCATTTTTTTTTCTTTATAGCCCTATACAAAAAATGCTCCATTTTGTACTCGCACTTCATTGCTATATGTATTGCAATGTAAAAGAGCTGCAGTCTGACGAGCGCCATTACAGAGGGGCATGAAAGCACTTTCTCCTCTTCAGCAACCACAATATATCACTACAAATACTTTATACTACATTTGCATTTAAAGTTTTATTTACATAGGGCAGGGCGTAACCCACGGCAGTCAGACAGCCAAGAAGCAAAGCATCTCTGCATGCTGAGTTTGACAGGCAACATCTCTGCCAATCCCTTCACTGGCTTCCCCTACCACACAGTGTAAAATTTAAAATACTAACCACAACATACAAGGCCATCCACAACATCGCCCCCGGCTTCATCAGCAACCTCATCTGCAGATATCGCCCAAATCGTCCCCTCTGCTCCTCCCAGAACCTCCTGCTCTCTAGCTCCCTTATTACCTTCTCCTATGCTCGCCTTCAGGACTTTTCCAGAGCCTCTCCCGTCCTCTGGAACTCTCCGATCAGCCCCTACCCTGTTCACCTTTAAAAGATCCCTGAAAACTCATTTATTCAGGGAAGCCTATCCCTCGCCCACCTAAGAACTGTACCTGAGCCCCACCCATCAACCCATCCCCCGCAGCTACTAACTTTTGTACCACCAGCCCCTCCCTTTAGAATGTAAGCTCTATGAGCAGGGCCCTCCTGTCCCTTCTGTATTGAACTGTATTGTAATTGTGCTGCCCCCACTCTACATTGTAAAGTATTGCGTAAACTGTTGGCACCATATAAATCGTGTATAATAATAATAATAATAATAATCTACTCAGGTTAAGGACTGAGCCGCAACCATGAGCCAAACACTTAGCTCCTGGTTGCAGCACACTTTTCAGTGGGTGGTAAAGCAGTGGCTACCAAGCTTTTAAAAGGTGATCCTGGCACTTCCTGAGCACATTTTAATATTCCCATGAGGGTTTTTGTATTGAAATACCGCACAGCAATAGAAAGCTGAGCATTTGGCTCGTGGTTGTGGCTCAGTCCTATTGACCTGAATAGATGCCCTTCAAACTCAGCTTTGCTTTACTTCCTGCCATGGTAGGTTTTAGGTGGGCGGTCAGGGGTGGTAAAAACACAGATCAACCACCTATTTGATTCGCCCATGTAAAAAAGCCTAACTCCACACACACACTTTGTTTTAATCAGGCGTTCAGTTTTAGGGGAATGGGGAACACATATTATCACAAATTCTCAAAGCTTGAATTGGTTGATAATATTGAGTCATTTATCTAAAAATAGACACTGAATATTTCTATCCATACTAATTTACCCATTACATAACAAAGCAATGATGCACGTGTCCACCATTTTGAACTACAAACACTGTGTCTAATTGGAGGTTCACCGGCAATGTTTTTGTTTTTTGTATTGTACCCCTTTCAAGATAAAAGCAGCTTTAATCTTGAAAATGCACAATCAGCTGTGTCTGGGATTCGGGTGCTTCATTACCTGCTCAAAGCTCAGCAACATAAGGGAGGTTATGAAGCAGAAAACCAGGCCTCTACATAAAGGCCTACAATTACACCTCGACCGGAGAGGCCGTGTGAATAAGGTCTGCAGATTTCAGCGCTTGCAGTCTTGTTCCAACAGGCTTTGTGATCCTTTGACACCGATTTGTTTTAATACCAAACAAAAAAAAAAAAAGGGAAAATAGCTTTTTATTATTTATGACGATGGCCAAATTTAGTAGGCCTCAACATGACTTCAAAAGCAAGGCAGAGAAAATTGCTAAAGGCATGCACTCGACAGAAGCTGCCACCCAAATGTCATCAAAGGCTCTTCCCTATTCATTAGAGACACAATCATAACATGGCTATTGTCAGCGAGCTTTTCACCACCAGGCATAATCTTTCCTCCCAGTTTATAGCTCACAGTCCTGTCAACAGGTAGAAAGCAGCAAAAATATGGTGCCGTATAATCCCAGATAATTGAAATAATGATTGCACATTTTTACCCTAAGGCTTTCTAAGGGATGTATTGTAATTATGTTACAAAATCGGTATGGTGATTTTCAAGAACGGAAGTCAGAACTATGAATACAATTTTGCAATACCTCAAGTGTAACAAAATTACTAAAAAGCATAACAGCCTGTGGTGAAAAGAGTCCATTAAAAAAAAAAAATCACAACCTTTACCATCAGGCTCAGTTCACACCTAGGCGATCCGACTTCAGGGGCGATTTGAAAGCGATGCAGAAGCGATTTGAAAGAGACTTCAGAGCTACTTTGGGCATTACAAAGCCCAATTCCATACCAGGTGACTTGTGAGCTGTGGCCAATCAGAGAAGAGAGGGAAGGGGAGTTGCCTTAAAAAATTATTTTCTTTTTCCTGTAAAGTCGCTTCTTCATAGACGATGATCCGACTTGGAAGCGACTTCTATTGACTTCTATGGGCTTAAATCGCCTAGAAATAGTACAGGAACCTTTTTTGAAATCGCCTTGGAGTCGGAGCAACTTGAGTAGCGCATATTAAGACGGCTCCATTTATTCCAATGGCATTTCTGATGTCAGGTGATTTGAAGCGAATTGGGGGCGACACAAGTTGGATCGCAAATCACCTAGGATTGCCTAAATGAGAACCGGCTCTTACTCTATTGCCATAGGTTCCGTTACAACTGTGTATCCCACAATGCCCAATCAGATTTTGCCTTTCTGAAAGAAGGATCCTATATGTTGGGATCTAATTGGCCAATGTGGGTGATACAAAAGGCTTGTTTTACCAAAACCAGAGAATGCAAAGTCTGGTGTACCTAGCCAATCAGCTTCTAACTTCGACTTGTTCAATTCAGCTATTTGGTTTCTCTGCAGAGCTGCACCAGAATTTGCACTCTCCAGTTTTAGTAAATCAACCCCAAAGCTCTTGTTTAGCATACACTGATCAATGAGGTGGCCTGCCTGGTACAAGAGTCACTTTCCCATCTTTAGAGCTGCTTAGCTAGGGGAAAGCTGACTGGTTACTGTGGAAATAGCAGTTCTTCAGCTGTAAGTCACAATTAGGTCTCATGCACATTGGCATATTAAAATACTTCTATCTATGCTGGATCTTTCTATCAGGAGCTGGCAGAAAAATCCAGCATAAAAAATGCCCCATTGTGCCACATTAATATGCGCATTTTTGTGAGTTTTCAGGTGTACAGCATTTAGGATCGCATGCATGTAAATGTATTCTATTGGCTAGAATATTCATGTATTTGACTTACTTTTAGTATTGGTTAGAACATTGATAAATTTATTTACAGAGAGTGTGCGTTTGGATCTGTGCACCCACTCCTGCACACATGTCAAATTGTGACCCCTATATGAGTTTAAGCAATTATGTACATAAATGATGCTCATAGGCTGCTCCCTGGAAGCACATTTTTTTCTTAGTCCCTGACCGCTGCTCTAAAATACAAATCTAAATGCCAAAAAGTTCATGTATATACTGGCTAACATTGAGCTGTGTTCACAGGCAAAAAAATAATGAAAAAATTATAAATACGTTAAATTTCCATTTTGAAACCAACAGTTTACAATTCTTAGGCCCCCTTGCACATTGGGCTGTTCGGCTGCAGTGTGCCTGGGAGGAGCAGATGCAGCATCCAGCCCTTCTGCAGGCCTTCTGTTAAACTCTATGATAGGCTGCAGCTTGATGGAGCTAAATTATGTATCATGTGGTACAGGCATTTAAAATCCTGTCCATTCAGGGAAAGGGTTCTGGAATGCAGGCAGAAGAATGCTTAGCCCCACACGGGGGGGGGAACAGCCATTGAGATTTTTTTTTTTTTTTTTGGGGGGGGGGGTCGCAGCCACACATGATTTTCTCCCCCTTTCACAGATCTTGTTACAGGCAGTGTATTCCATGAAAGAACTTTTCTCAATGAAGGATAGGGCAGGAGGGGGCGTGTCCCCATTAGATCATCCACAGCACTGGAATATCAGCATCAGGAAGAGGAACGGGCAGCCTTGCAGTGAAGATTTTTACAGAATCCAGCTGCCTGCACATAATTACATGTAAATAAAATAACAAAAGCTGTAGAGAAAAAAAATAAATGTTTTTGCTAAACTTCAGCTAAACCCAGTAATATGAAATAGTTTATCCACGGTCACGTGGTAAACTGCAGGGTCTGCCCAGTGCTGAGTGTTCAGGTAGGAGGAGATTTCCACTACAGCCGGTATACACACCCACATATGTCAATATCATGTGACCTGGCTAGCTCTGAGAACAAGGAAATGCTCTCTCCAGCAACAGAGGCTAAACTGAGAATGTGCAGCTTTACTACCCTCACTGTGTATTATCTGGCCTTGCAAGAATGACCCTGTAGGAGGGAAGGATCTGTCCATATAGGATCAAAGAGCCTTTTTACACAATGCAGAGGATTCCACAGTGAGTATAACAAGCATGCTATTTCGCACATACAGACAGATTTTACTGTAGTGGGTTTAATAACACTTTAACTGTGTCTGTACTGTAATGGCAAATCTAATTTTGAATTGTAAACTAGATTTGCTCACTGTTTGTCCTAACAAGGGGTTGAAGTGGAACTAAACCCACCTTTACAGCTAAGGCAGCTGCCATCTTAACCTCTGTCTGATCTGCAGTTGCCTTGGTGCTGCACGTGTGATCAGTTTGGACGCCAGCCATTTGATGGTATGATAGTTCAGTTGAAAAAACAAGCAAATGTGATAGTTACTCACAGCATGACTGGAAAACCGTTACTGTTAAATCAATTGGTTTAGTTCCGCTTAAAAGAATCTCAAAGGCTTGAATGGTACATTATATGTTAATGCACTTTAAAATAAAACTTTCTCCCTTAGGCTGGCCATACACGGAGCAAATTTCTTTCCTGCAACCATAGGATGCAGGAAAAAATTACCTCAACTCCCCCATGAACACAGACAGTGTTGATGCGGGAATCCCTCCTACCGGGCCATTGTTTTGGGGGAAGCCGCCCCCACCGGGAGAAGACAGTGAATATTGCTATAGCTGCCCATTCACGGTTCGAATCTTGGCTAGTTCCTGATTCACACCGTGTATGGCCTGCCTTAGTCACTCTAATTGTAAATTGTTCAGAATAGCTTGAAAGATACCTATAGAGTCCTATGTATAAAATGTGCTCAGAGAAACAACTAAAAAGGTAAGAATATTTTTAAGTAATTTTAAGTTTAATGGGAACACAAACTTATAGAGGGGATTCTCTCACTTTAAAGCAGCTACAGAAAGCATTAAAAACAGAGCGGCAGTCCTTCCTCTGGGAGTAGACAATGAACGTGAACACAGGTCACCTTCTATAACAACCAAGACGGTTTATGTCCTTCTCTCCCAAGGGAGTAAAGTCACACCCATTCATTATGAGCACCATTGCTTTATCAATGGCTCAGCTGCTGTTTATGGCCAAGGAATCTGACCTTTCATCTCCTTAACCAATTGTGTCCTCAGGTCAAGATAAATGTTGAGTTAGGCCAAATACATAGAGCGTTGGCTTCCAATATCATCTGCCATTAGGGTGACTTCAATCAAATGCACAAGTTTTTTTAACTATTGATTTTTTTTAGCCAGAATTTATTTATGAGTTGTTATTTTATTACATTTTAAGGCCTCCTTCACAGGGAAATTACACACAATTCCAGCTGCAAGAATCAGTGGATTCATATGGCTGGGATGACAGGTGTATGCAAATAGCAGCGGCCACTCAGCCTGCACAAAGTGATAATAGGCTGACAGCAGCCATCACTGTTAGCATGTATCCTGTTACCTGCGATCAAGGACACAGTCAGATGCGTCCACACCAAACCAATGGCCAGCTTGCATGCTGCCACAAATTACAGAAAAATACAAGAGAGAGAGGGGCGCACCGACCTTGTGCCACAAATGCCATCCCCTGGACTCAATCTGTCTGTGCTGAAGGCCAGTCAGAGTCCATAACTGCATGTAACCACCAGGATAAACAATTACATGCACAGAGGTGGCGCCAGTCAATTATTTGCACAGGGTAAAGATCTGGCCATGCCACTGGTGGGCGCAACTGTTCACACATGCTGTGTGCTACAGCTAGTTTATCCGCAAGAAACGATGATTCCCAATGGCGGCCCCCTATGTGAATGAAGCTTAAATGCCTCAAAGAACTTGACGCAGTTCAGAAGGCGGTGATATTTTACCATGTACACACATGTGCGAACTGACATGTACGTGCAGAGGACCGCCAACAAAAAAATCATAATATAATATAGTATATAATGTAATATAATATAACATAATGAATACAATATAACTTTTATTTGGCAACTTCAGCGTGATAAAACCTTTAGCACTTGTTCAAACCATGTCCATTGAGATGACTTTTTCTGCATATCTCCCCACATTTATGGCCTGAGCACGGCGACAATTGGTCTCTGTGTCCCGTGCAGAAAAATGCAGCCAACAGACATGATGTCAACAAGCCCTTGGAGACGTCTGTATTAATTTGTTCTTACGTAGAACTGGAGTTATACCTCCTTAGCCACCTACCAACATCAGACTTGTCATGGGAAGTAAGGCTTCACACCCAAGGCAGTAACCACATATTTACCATATGGTCACATATGGTGCTATACATGCTGTAGTGCCATTCTTTTAGACTAGGACCCCAATGCAAGTATACAGAGCAACACATTCCAAATTGTATACGTTGTTGTTCCCTACACTGGCTGCTGGAAATGCATTAAGGTGCATCAAAATAATTGGTTTGCCTTAATGTCCCAACACACTTGAGTTACAGGATGCAAAAATGCGAAAAAGGCCCTGAATCTAAAGGGTACCCTTGGGGAAATAACCCCAGGTGACACTCAAGGCCCTTAATAAAAACATATAGTCAAAATACA
Source organism: Glandirana rugosa (assembly GCA_018402905.1). NCBI lineage: Eukaryota > Metazoa > Chordata > Amphibia > Anura > Ranidae > Glandirana > Glandirana rugosa. The sequence continues at coordinate 1,696,825 of BLSH010552110.1, read as the reverse complement.
ATGGGCTTTCCTTTTGTGAATTGAAGCTAGCAGCATAAATAATATAACAAGGTTTACAGTAAATAACATGATAACAAAGCATTCTAAAACTTTGCACGCAATTGCCTGACCTCTGTTAATCTTGGTGGTAACCACTTAGTGCTGAGTTGGGACTTATCCACCTTATCCACCTATGCTTTAGAGCAGGGGTCTCAAACTAGTGGCCCTCCAGCTGTTGCGAAACTACAAGTCCCATGAGGCTTTGCAAGGCTGACACTTAGAAGCATGACTCCCTGAGGCAGTGGCACGATGGGACTTGTAGTTCCGCATCAGCTGGAGGGCCACCAGCTTTAGAGACTTTGTATGAGTGCTTGTGAAACAGCTGACTTCAAACCAGCACAGGCTTGGAGGGCAAGGGAGGCAATTCCTGGAATTCATAAGGAGTCTTGTGGTAGTGTGACAAATAGCTCTTAACCTCACTGATATGGGGGTATTTCTTTTCTATGAGTTTTCCTGGTAGACTAATTGGCTTCTGTCTACATTGGCCCTAGGAAGTAAGTATATGGGATAGGGACCTTAGATTGTAAGCTCCTCCAGGACAGGGACTGATGTTACTGTACAGTGTGTAAAGCGCTGCATAATTTGCGGGCACTTTATAAATACCTATAATAAATAAGTAATAGTGCCATATAGGAAAAGTGTTGTAATATAGAACTACTTAAATTTGGGTTTTCATGATCTACATATGCATCCGCAGAAAAATGTTGAATCTCCCTGAATTACTTTAGAGACACCGCTGAGAAAAACAAAAACACATACAGAGCTGTGCTCCTAAAGCCTAGTTAGCCATACACTAGCAAAATGTCAAATTTCAAAAGTTTTTTTTAATTGTTAGAGGGGTCAAATCCACAATATTTATTTATTTTTTACAAGGAATTTGGTAGAAATAGGAAAGAAATTTCTCTTGAACGTACACATTTTTAATCATATATGTGGTTTTAATTTGTGAAATGTCATTCATACCAAAATCTAACGTTAAAAGCAATCAAACTTTCTGAATGACATTTTTTACTGAATGCACTGATGAGATTTTTCGTACCAACGCTCATTTGAAAATCTACCAGTGTATGGCCAGCTTTAGAGAACTACTCAGAGAGTGGTTTTCCTTATACAACTCCTTTAAAAAGGAAAGCAGCCATAAAAATCAGAGGTGAGAAGGTAAAAAGGAAATTGAATTTACCTACGGAATCAATGTCCAGGATGCGCTGTAGGTCGCGGATGCTGTGGATTTCGCTGTGAGCCAGTTTCTCTATCAGCTCTTGAGGGATCTCTGCTTCCTTCATGTAGCCAGGGAAGAAACACATTTAAAATACAATTCACAGTCACTTCCCATTCCCAGTAATTATCCACTCCCACTACAAATGTACAGCGTGCATCCCAGTCCCTCCCTCCAGGGTGAGCATGCTGCAGGATAAAATACATGCATGACGGGGCAGAACCAGCACAGACGCACAACTCGGGTAGACCCTCTGTATTCTAGCACCAGGCCTCAGACGGCGCTGGATCAAGGGCTGCTCTAGCTTCCGTCAATGTGTGAAAGAGGCCTAATTATCTTCAATGTCACCAGGGGAAAGTGCTGCAGATTTCCTATTACAGTCACAAAGGAAAGCAAACGTCAGCGTCACTCACTTGCTTCTTACGCCTTATTTACACCTTATCGTAGACTGCCTGGATTACCTTTGCTCTCTAGCTCACTTCTTTTTTTTTTTTCCTCTTAGTAAAAGCCGTCTTTGCCTGGCTCTGCCTATTTCAACAGCAGTAGCTTCATAGCAGTAGTAGAGTGTTGTAACGTGTTAGCCATCGATTAACGCAGAAGGTTTGCAGTTGGGATAAAACTCTTTAGGGCTCATTCACATGGGCGTCTAAAATGCAGCATTTAGGATGCTTACAGCGCATAGTTTTTATGCATCTAAATGCAGGACTGTAGAAATCAATGGGGTTATAGACACAGCTGCAACAAGCGAAACGAAAAAGTGTGCCATGTTTAGTGGCGCACGAAAAAAAAAGTGTGACACAGCTGCATCCAGGGCCATACATATCTGAAGATTTTATGTGTGTAGACACATGTACATTAAGGCATTAATCATTAGAAGACCTGAACGCATCTGAGCTACCTTTGGGTGCATATTTTATGCAAAATCTTCTGCTAGCAAGAACTTGCGTTCCATGCAGAAAATACGCATGTGAATGAACCTATTGGCTAACTTGAGTTATTAAAGATGCAATCTTAACTTATGGTGGCCACACATACTTCGATTTTTTTAAATTACGTTTTAATTTGATCCAATCAATCAAAATGATTGAATTCACAAACAAATCGAACAGCCATAACTTCCCTATGGATTGATTTAGATGGATTCCATCAAACTGAGTCGATTACCAAAAGCGTAAAATGATTAATCAATTGGCCTTGATCGGCAGCACTAAGATACGTTGTTAAGGAATACAATTGTAGTTCAATCTACCGACTCATTGAGATTACGTGGTGAAAAGAGAGGCGATTGATCATCACAAAGTTATGATCATACGTTAACCCAGCCTTTCTCAACGTTTCAACACAGAGGAACCCTTAAAATGACTTTACAGTCTCAGGGAACACCTGCTTAAAATGACTATATCTACAACTCATGATACATTAGTGTGATGGTGAGTGGGAAGAATGCCCCTTATTCTTGTGGTCATTGGGAAGAATTATCCCCTTACAGATTGCAAAAAAGATCAATGGTGTCAGTGGGAACTTATCTGAGAGGCAGAAGATGCTCATTGTTCAAGGAACCCCTAGCAACCTCTGGAGGAACCCTAGGGTTCCATGGAACCCTAATTGAGAAACCCTACCTTACCCAATTGACTGAAATCAACTTCCATGTGGGTGACATATAAATTGAATGGGTTGTTGACCATAGATGGATCAGAAAAGAAATCAATATTTTTCAGAAGCATGTATAGCCATCCTTATGTCCTTTAACCCGGCTTTATATAAAAAAAACAGATGAAGGGATCCAAGTTATCCAGAAAGCTTGCATCTTTAATAACTCAGAGGTTATGACTCAGACTTTCAACGGCAGTACTTGGGAGGTTACCTGTTGCCTCCTAAGAAAGCATCTACAAGGGTGATTTTACATGTACCTAGGTAGCTTTCCTACTTGATACTTGGCAACTTTAGGGATGCTAAAAGACGAAAAAACACGGCATGTCCTATTTTCCTCTTCAGCAACCACGAAAGCTCTCTTGGAGGTGCAGTTTTCTGTGCTTGCCAAGTACAGTGGGGAGACAGCAGTGTATTGAACATGCTGGTCTTAATACGCTGCTATCCCTCCACCCTGCTTGGCAGGCACAGAAAACAGCAAAGCTAGTAAGGCAAGAAGTATGATATGCCTAATACTGCAGTAATGTCACTGGGTCCTGCTTAATTCACACTGCGTCAGCTTATGAGAGGGCTTTGAAAATTAAAAAAAGAACAATGATATGCCAAGCCCTACAGCAAGCAGTCACAAGGCAGGTTTCATTAGCCTGCCTCCACCAAGCAGCTAAAACACAATTTTGGATTGGCTGCTATCGTTTATTGGTGGAAATAACAACTCAAGCTATTTAATATCTAAACATTTTGCAAATAAAGCAAGCATTGGCATGAAGAGTTTACAAATATTCTCTGCTGTTTAGCCACAAGTCTGACTTCCTGCAAGAAACTGTCTGGAAATGAAGACACAAAGAAGGAACATAAAGATGGCCATATAGATTGCACAAGCACAAACCAGGCAGCGTTAGTCGGAATATTAAATAACAACTACCCTAATAGTAAAAATACAAATAAGGGTTTTCCCCAACTACAGCCAATGATGAATGGCACGTGGACTGTAAGCTCTTCTGTCAAAAAAAATGCTTTATTCACAACTTTATTTTCCAATGTAGGTTTTAGTACTATGGGGCTAGGATTGTATTTACTGGGACAACAGCAGGTTGGCTCGGTGGCCTTGCAGAGCTTTAGCATTGGGATTATTTCCCACAAGGGGCACTATCTGCTTTTAGTTTGTATGCACTCTCTATTTCAATGGGTTTCCTCTTGGTGTCCTTGCAGTGCTGTGGTCCTGGGCTTATCTCCTACCAGACAAGAAGCCACTACACACCATTCACAAGTAATGAAGAAGCAACATTAGGCATCACTAATGGCCACCATAGAATATGTTGTTAGCACACTAGAATTCATGCAAACTTGCTCGTTTGACTGCAAATGTTTTGAAGGTCTTCTTTAAAAGGTGGTGTGACCAGGTGACCCACTCCTTGAAGAAGAAGCTCTACGTGGTTCAGAAACATTAAAAATAAATTGAACATTTTGCATGAATTGAAGTGTGATGACGACATATTCTATGGTATCTACCTACAAGCAACACACCTGTCTAGAACTACCTGAGTTCCATGGAACCCTAGGGTTCCTCTAAAGCAGTGGCTCTCAACCCCAGTCCTCGGGACCCCCCCAACACCCCCCGTATTGCCCCGTACAGACACTTCCTGTATTGCCCCATACAGACAATTACAACGAAGAAGTAATGAACACTTACCACACATCACCGAAGAACAGACCATCCTCTATTCGGGTCCTGGTGTCGTGACGTTCCTGTGGTTCTCCT
>BLSH010552110.1:1673097-1686290 GCA_018402905.1 Glandirana rugosa | reverse complement strand
TCTGTACGGGGCAATACGGGGGGTGTCTGTACGGGGCAATACGAGGGGTGTCTGTACGGGGCAATACAGGGGGTGTCTGTACGGGGCAATACATGGGGTGTCTGTACGGGGCAATATGGGGGGTGCCTGTACGGGGCAATACGGGGAGTGCCTGAATGGGGCAATATGAGGGGTGCCTATACGGGGGGTGCCTGAACGGGGCAATATGGGGGGTGAATGTACAGGGAAATACAGGGGGTGCATGCTCAGGACAATACGGGGGGTGCCTGTGCGGGGCAATCCAGGGTGTGCTGCCTGCACAGGGCAATATGGGCGGTGCCTGTACATGGTGCTGCCTGCACAGAGCAATCAAGGGGGTGATGCCTGCACAGGGCAATCTGGGGGTGCCTATATGGGGCAATACGGAGGGTGCCTGTGTGGGGCAATCCGGGTTGCTGCCTGCTCAGGGCAAAGGGCAATAAGGGGGCTTGCCTGTACAGGGCAATACAGGGGGTGATTGTATGGGGCAATACGATGTGCTGCCTGCACAGGGCAATCCGGGGTGCTGCCTGCACAGGGCAATACGGGGGGTGCCTGTATGGGGCAATATGGGGGATGCTTGTATGGGGCAATAAGGCGGGGGTGCCTTACGGAGCATTACAGGGGTGCCTGTATGGGGCAATCTGGGGGGTGCTGCCTGCACTGGGCAATATGGGGGGTGCCTGTACGGGCAATACGGGGGGGTCCCTGTACGGGGCAATCCGTGGAGCAGCCTGCACAGGGCAATCAAGGGCTTGCTGCCTGCACTGGGCAATATGGGGGGTGCCTGTACGGGGCAATCCGGGGTGCTGCCTGCTCAGGCCAAACCAGGATGCTGCCTGTACAGGGCAATGTGGGGGTGCCTGTACAGAGCAATACAGGGTGCTGCCTGCACGGGGCAATACGGGAGGTGCTGGTACGGGGCAATATGGGGTGCTGCCTGCACAGATCAATATGGGGGTGCCTGTACGGGGCAATATGGGGGGTGCCTGTACAGGGAAATCCGGGGTGCAGCCTGCACAGGGTGATGGATGATCAGAGGTGCTGCCAAGGTCTGCTGTCTGATGATGTCTGCCTGTCCTAGGTACTTGCTATAGGAGGAGCAGAGGTACTGATGTATACTTGTCCTAGGTGTTCACTAGAAGAATATTAGGACTACACAAGGGGAGGGGCGGGGCAGGTTTTCTTCTGATGAGCAATACAGTGCTGCCTGCTTCTTCTGTAGGCAACACAGTGTAATGGGAGATCAGAAGATCAGAGGTGCTAATATCTGCTTGCTCAAGGTACTTACTAAAGGCAGATAAGCACTTCCAGTCTGAAGATCAGGTCTTTTTCTGATGATTAATGGGAGATCGGAGGTGCTGCTTGCCCAGACTGTAGGCAGCAGAGGGCAATCAGGGGTGCTACTGATGGCTGCCTATCCTAGGGACTTACTAGAGGCAGATCAGCACTGGACAATGTGAAGAACAGGTGTTCTTGAGATGAGCAATGTGAGATCAAAGGGGCAGCGTGCCCAATCTGTAGGCGGCACAGGGGAATGGGAGATAAGTGGTGCTACTGATGTCTGCATAGCTCCCAACTGTCCCTGATTTGAAACAAAGTCCCTCTGTCCTTTTTTCCTCCTCATTTGTCCCTCATTCTGGTCTCATTTATATATTTGTATATAAAAACGCACCACTTATCTATCAAATAGTGTTTCCCAGGGCTAAACCTTTCATCCAATTTCTAAATGCATTTGTAAATTTCAAAAGCCAATATAATAGAATAGTAGTTGCAAAAAATGCTTGTATTTATCAATTTTTTTGTGCAATTCTCCTTTAAGGGGGTGTGGCATGGGGTGTGTCTTATGCCTACATATTTTTTCTAATAGGTGTTCCTCATTGCGATCTCAGAAAGTTGGGAGGTATGTGTTTGTCCTAGATACTAATATCAGATCAGCACTGGACAACATAAAGATCAGATGTTCCTCAGATGAGCGATGGGGAAATCAGAGGTGCTGTCTGCTTCTTCTGTACAGGGGGATGGGAGACCAGGGTGCCAATGTCTGCTTTTCCTAGGTACTTACCAAAAGCGGATAAGCATTTACAATCTGAAGGTCATGTTTTCTTCTGATAAGCAATGGGAGATGAGAGGTGCTGCTGATGTCTGCTTGTTCTAGGTACTTACTAAAGGCAGATCAGCACTGGACAATGTGAAGAACAGGTGTTCTTCAGATGAGAAATTGGTAGATCTGAGGTGCTGCCTACCACTTCTATAGACTGCACAGGAGATCAGAGGTGCTGTAGGCAGCACAGGGTAATGGGAGATCAGAGATGTCTGGTTTTTATTTTTGGTGTGCTAACTATTGGCAGATCAGAGGTGCTGATGTCTGCTTGTTCTAGGTATTTACAAAAGACAGCTCAGCACTAGAAAATGTGAAGATTGGGTGTTCTGATGAGCAATGGGCTGTCTGCTTGTCCTATGTACAGCACTTACTTATAACTAGAACTGGTTAATGGGGAGTTCAGAGGTGCTGATGTCTGATTGCTTTATGTACCTACTTATAGGCAGCTCAGCTTCAGACAATGACAAGGTGTATGTATGCAAGTTTCCCCCTAATGCAGAATATGTGCTGTCTTCTTCTTCTTCCATGTACATACAGATGAGATTTCGGGTCTCACCACAACCATGGGTTCCAGGCAGATCTTGGCTCAAAATTTGCAGTCCTGGGAATTTCTTTTGCAGATTCGCCCAGGATTTTTTTTAAAGACCATAATGCACTGCACGGCTTTTGAACTTTGAGGGGTCAAAAAGGGGGCTTTTGAGATATGCCAGCCCCCTCACTATAAAAGGGGGGTGTCGTGTCAGGGGACTGGAAGCTGTAGTAGGCAATAGCTGAGAAACTGCATAGGGAGAGATTACAGTCAGTTAGGAAACTGCACTTTAATTTGGATTGCTAGCTCAACCCCTTTGCTGCTTTTTCTCTCATTATTGGGGGCTTTATTGTCTTTCACTTCTTTTTTTGATATGAAGTCAGGAAACCATAGTAAACTTTTTTTTTATTTTTTAAAGGCAAAAGGCTGCAAAAGCTTTTGTTTCAGGGGTGGTATTTTGTGTTTTTCATTTATTTTTTAAGTTTTTTTCATTTCATTCTCACAGGATTTGGGGTGCCTAAAGCAGAGCATTCACTTGTTATAACCATTTAATGTTTTAGCTGTCTTTTGTTTGGGGCACATCACTACATTGCTTGTAAAGAAAAAAAAAAAGTGCAAGAACAGTGTGCAACTAACCCACCTTACATCATATTACTCACGTTCGCCACATCCCCCTATCTCCATAGATAAAATAAAAGTTAGGTATACACCAGTTAGGCCCTTTATCCCTGATTAAAGGTGTTGCACTGCTGTTGAACTCCAGATTCTACTCTTTGTCTGTTATTTACATTGCTGTATTATCAGGGGTGTTTTAGTTCTTGTTAAAACACCTGCCTGTACAGTTCGGCAAATTCTCTATCAATCAAAATGTTCTGCTGCTCCTCAGTTTTACACTGCTTCATCGTCTGCTTGGTAGAAGTCAGCCAGTGGCAGGATAGTTTTGCATCAGCGAGAACAAAGACAGCCACAGTTAACTACTATCCAATTTCTTTCTGCCAATCAAAGAGATTAGATGAAAAAATGTGTCGCTTCTAAAGCTACCAGATAAAAAGCCTTTTTCAAACTGAAGTAATTCAGATTGGGATGCTGCTGCTGTATGTAAGCCAAACTAATTTTAACAGAATAAAATCAGTTCCAAAACCAAATATTTGCTGCAGTGTACACTCAGTTGCTGAGGCAGTCTGTGAAAAGTGCACCGTTCTGTAACAGCTCCACGGCCATGTACAGCTTTAAGACACCCCCAAAGCATGTTATTGAAAGGATTTGTGTATTTGCAATGATATCCTCGAATGTGCATGAAAAGACCCTCTTCTTTTTTTGGATTGATACATACACCCTATGGTATGCTTTTTTGACAGTAGCTTGCTTATTAGCCGTAAAAATTGGCCGAAATTTAACAATCTCCTTACCCCCATACAGAGGAATTCACCTCTATGTTAGAGCTGGCTGAATTTCAAACAAGATCGCCCAGACCCTTGGTGAACTAGGGAATATTCGCTCTTCACTACTTACTATAGGCAGTACAGGGACAGGGTAATGAGAGATCAGTGATGCTGATGTCTGCTTACTTAATGTCCTTACTATAGGCCAGTGATGACAAACCTGTGCACGCGTTTCACAGCCGACTCGCAGAGCCCTCTCCATGGGCACGCCAGGTAGAAGAACACACACTGACCAGCCATCCATACAAGCTGTCTCCTCCACACCGCACACCCATCAAACTACATCTCCCACAAGTCTCTAGGGCCAGCGGTGACCTGTCTGAGGTCGACAAGAATGAGAAGAAGCAGCTCCCACACAGCTCTGGGGCCAGGGGTGACGTGTGGGTGGGAATCCGTTCATACAAGCTATCTCGTCCACACCGCACCCCCCATCGAGCTACATCTCCCACAAGTCCCTGGGGCCAGCGGTGACGTGTCTGGAGGGGGCGTGAGTAAGAGAACACAGCTCCCACTCGGCGGGGATCAGGGGTGACGCATGGGCGGGAATGAACTGCCGGATTGAGCGACACACCGACACTGGAGCCAGGTGAGATGTTTAATGTGGACATTATGGGGTTGATTTACTAAAGCTTGAAAGTGCAAAATTTTGTGCAGTTTCACACAGAAACCAATCAGCTTCAAGGTTTTATTGTCAAAGCTTCATTGAACAAGCTGAGGTTAGAAGCTGATTGGCTAGCATGCAAAGCTGCACTGGTTTTTGCACTCTCCAGCTTTAGTAAATCAACCCCTATGTGTTGTGTAGATAAAATCTCTGTTCTGTCCGTGGTGTTTTCTTAGAGGCAGAGGCTCAAGCTGCTACTTTACTGTACATTCTGCTGACCAGAGCCATGCAATACCTGTACCACCAGTGCCCAGCAATGGATCCTTACCAGTGCTCAGCAAATGCATCCTTACCAGTGCACAGCAATTGATCCTTACCAGTGCACAGCAATTGATCCTTACCAGTGCACAGAAATGGATACTTACCAGTGCCCAGCAAATGCACCATTACCAGTGCCCAGCAATGGATTCTTACCAGTGCCCAGCAAATGCATCCTTACCAGTGCCCAGCAATGCATTCTTACCAGTGCCCAGCATTGGATCCTTACTAGTGCCCAGCAAATGCAACCTTATCCAATGTGTAGAGTTGATGTTTTTTCAATAAAAAACTGTATAATTGAAAGCTCTGTTATTGTGTTTTTCTTTTAAGACAAAAGCTGTTAATTAGTTTAGACAACTGTACGAGTTGTTTTTTTCTTAACGAAAACCTTACTATTCAGGTTTAATTGCAGTGCTGGCACTTTGAAATAAATAAGTTGGTTTTGTGTTGCAGTTTGTGTTGCACTCAAAAAGGTTTGCCATCACTCATATAGGCAAATCAATGTTACAAATGTCTGCTTGTTCTAGGTACTTTTTGTAGGCAACTCAGCACTGGACAATGAGAAGAGCAGGTGTTTCCCTGAGGTGTAATGGGGAAATCAAAGACACTGATGTCTGCTTAACCTACGTACTTACTATAGGCAGTACAAGGTAATGGAGAGATCAGAGGTGTTGATGTCTGCTTGCCCTGTATATTTAGTATAGACAGCACAAGGTAATGGGGGTAATGGGGGGGATCAGAGATGTTGATTTCTGCTTGTCCTGTGCACTTACTATAGGCAGTACAAGGTAATGGAGAGATCAGAGGTGTTGATGTTGGCTTGTCCTATGTACTTACTATAGGTAGCACAAGGTAATGGGGAGAACAGAGGTGTTGATCTCTGCTTTCCCAAATGTACTTAGTATAGGCAGCACAAGGTAATGGTGAGAGCAGAGGTGTTGATGTCTGCTTGTCCTATGTACTTACTATAGGCAGCTTGGCGCAGGACAATGAAATCAGGTGTTCCTTTGATGAGCAATGAGAGATCAGATGTGTTGTGTCTACTGGCTCTATGTATTTACTGGATGCAGTTCAGCAGTGGACAATGAGATCAGAGGTGATTACGTCTGTCATAGAGATGTGCTGTTCTACAATTTTCCCTTCTACTTGTGCACCTCTTAACAGGTTAGAGGATAGATCATGTGTTCCTGTGCATTTATACTATATCTATTTTTTTACTGCAGGGGGAGGAAAACTGTACTATGTGTAGCTTACCACTAGATAACAAAGAAATCAAGCCCACTTCTAATGAGCAATGGAGACTGTTGGGGATTACTCAGCTTGCTTGAAATGTGCAATGGGATGAGCTTAGGAACTGAAAATATCAAGTGCTGGTGGAGGGTGCCTGGAATTTAGATATATCTTTGAATGTTCTGTCCTTTTCATTTTAATTTAAATACTTTATAAACCCCTTCAGGATAATGATATAATGTGTAGTGTTTTATGGTTCTCTGAGTTTATAGGTGAGTTTTGCTGGTTTCCCATCTAAGTGTCCCTGAAACAGTGTTTAAAATTCTGATAGTTATGATTCCATGTACTCTTTCAATTAAAGCCAAGCACTGGGCAGTGGGGGAATCAGGTGCTCCTCTACTGATCAATGGGAAGATTAGGGGTCTCACCAGGCCTGGTGGCAATGTTTACATACTGTTCACTGGTGGGGTCAGGAGGTCCAGTCTGCTTGAATTACTATAACTGGGCTATATGGCGACCAGTTGCTCCTGCTATTAAGCTCTCTAATTTTACTATGCACACCTTTTTGTATGTCACGAAGAAACAGGCACTGGTTTAGTAAGCAGAGACCTATAGAAACTTCCATGTTCTGCATTCAGACCAACAAAGATGACTTGTGTCACTGCGATTTGCACTATGTACTTTTTCTTTCTGAATAAGCATAATCTATTTAACCCTTTGGTGCCCACAATACCCGTTTTTAGGTCTTGAAGCATAATGTCCTGTGCTAGGAGAGTTTTAACATTGCAGCAGGGAACCAGGAATGCACACCTGTGCCCATTTTTAGTTCTCAAACCATGTTATCAAATGGACAGTTGAGTCATATAGTTATAGTCTACTGATGCTGCTAAATTTGGTCTACGTTTCAAAGGCCTCTGGTGAAGAAATGGTTAGTAAATGGAATGGAAATAATGTTCAGTAACCTATACCCACCAAACAGCTGGTATGTGATTGGCTGTTGTGGATTACTACCCCAGTGCTCTTTGCACTATGCTTTCAAATTAGTCATTACATCTCATAAAAGTCACATTCCACCATATGCACAATGTGCCAAGAGGCCAGTGTATAATTTCTACTGTGAAATAAAATTGTATTGTGATAATGGCACGGGAAATCAATCCCCCTGTCTCAGGAAAGGCCATTAGGTCATACTTAGCTAAGCTAACGGGAGCCAGCTCTTATCTGTATGGGACTTCTTCCAAATGATATTAAAGTTCAGATTTTTTGAATGGGATTCTATTTCCAGCTAGACACATGTAAACATATACCCAGTGTTCTAGGAGAGCAAAGAGCCTGAGACAGTCTAGGAGAAAATAAAACAACCACTATGGAAAATTGTTTATCACCCAGTAGATCGCAGTCACACAGCAATGGATGTATTTCACGGGACACTGCATTCTGCAGTCAGTTTCTTTCCTGATGTATAAGCATTCATTTTAGGCCAATTGTACTTGGGGCAGTCCAACTACAGTGCATCCCTCCTGGTATTTTAATGTGCCTGGGAGGAACAGCATCCAGCCCCAATGCAGGAAGTCTGTAAAACTCTATGACAGGTTTCTGACACTGTACCAAGTGAGTGTTTAGGGCCCTGTGCATTCAGAGACAAAGGTCCAGAACTCATGTCTTCTGCATCCCAGACCTTCATTCCTGAACACTGGTAGCAGTCTGTGCAGCATTCAGCCCCATCAAACCGCAGCCTGCCATAGAGTTTGACATAGATTATGCTGCACCTGTTCCTCCTGGGTGCACTAAAATGCTGGGAGGGACGCACTGAATCTGATTGTTGCGTGTACAAAGGGCCTAACATGTGCAAGCTGTAATGCACAGTGAATCATAGCAACCAATAAAAATTCAGTTTTTGCTGATTACAGTAAATTGATGTGTAAACACACAAATGGGTTGATTTACTAAAACTGGAGAGTGCAAAATCTGGTGCGGCTGTGCATGGTAGCCAATCAGCTTCTAACTTCAGCTTGTTCAATTAAGCTTTGACAATAAAACATGGAAGCTGATTGGTCTCTATGCAGAGCTACACCAGATTTTGCACTCTTTTGTTTTAGTAAATTAATCCCAAAGACTCAATGGCCCTGGTAAGTATAAGCTACTGGAGAGATCTACATTAAAATAAACCTGTTGCTTTGCACTGCATGGGCTAAGCAGATTCACATTCAACTCTAATCAATTCAGGACTGCCCTACAGCAGTTTTACTGCTACAGGATGGCCGTTGTGCGCAGGATCAGGTATATATATATGTGATCCCGCACTTCCGGGTAGCGGGCATGAGAATGCACACCCGCGGCGGCTCGCTCCTGCTGTGATTATGCAGATCAGCAGGTACTCGATGTCCACACTTGCACCCGCTGATCATTTGGTACACAGTCAGAACTGCGATCTGCCTATGTAAACAAGGCAGATCGCCATTCTGTCAGTAGGGAAGGCATGGATCCTGTGTTCCTGCAAAGCAGGGACATGGATCCATGCCTTCCCCTAATAAAAGCCCCTCCCAAACAGCACACAAACACAGGCTAGGAACACAGTTAACCCTTTGATCACCTCTGATGTTAATCCCTTCCCCGCCAGTGTCATTAATGCAGTGACAGCGCATATGTTTAGCACCTATCACTGCATTAGTGTCACTGGTCCCCAAAATAGTGTCAAAAGTTTCAGTTAGTGTCCAATATGTTCTCCACAATATTGCAGTCCTTCTATAAGTCGCTGATTTCCACCATTACTAGTAAAAATAGATAAATAAATAGAAATTCCATAAAAATATCCCCTAGTTTCTAGACGATATAACTTTCATGCAAACCAATCAATATATGCTTACTGGGATTTTTTTTTTTACCACAAATATGTAGCAGAATACATATTGGCCTAAATTGATGAAGAAATTAGATATATTATATTTTTTAAGGGAAAGTAAAAAATGTTTTTATTTTTTAAATCGTCTGTCTTTTTTTGTCTATACCACAAAAAAAACACAGAGGCGATCAAATACCACCAAAATAAATCTCTATCACGGAAAAAAAAGGACATAAATTGTAAATGGGTACAATTATCAGTTAAAGTAACACGGTGCCGTATCGCAAAAAATGGCCTGGTTATGAAGGGGGGTATATCTCCCGGAGCTATAACTTTTATATTCCAGGGTGGTTTGAAAGTTGGGGCTTCTGATATGCCCATGCTAGTTCCAGGTCATTAATTCACAAAGCAAAGAGCAAAGATATGAATGGATCTCCCATATTTCTATTCTGGCAGGTTCCCCTTAATGTAATTGAACATACTAAGATCCAATTTAGCTAGGTAACCTCAAGAGAGGCTACAGCGTCTTGCTAATCATTCTTTGCTGCATGAACTATTAATGCACTTAGGTGAGCCGGGATGTGAATAATATGTTTCTGCATTATCAGAATGTGAATGATTAGATTGGGATGGTACAGAGGCTTGTATAACGTATATTGACTGTAAGATACTCTGTGTAGTTGGAAAACCCATACTACTAAGTTGCTTTCAGCCAAAGGATTTTGCGCAGCAAGGTGACATGAAGTACACCTAGGCCATTTATTGTGTATTTAATTTTAATTTTCACGTTTGATGAGTGCGCAACCTTAATAAACTGCCCTTCGATACTCTGGTTTTGGAGGAATATTGCAGTGCTAAACAGTTATGGAAGTGTGATAATACACATACATGCACAAAGAAGTGTGCATATTTTCTTAAATCATATATTTCTATCTAACATACATTCCTCTACCAGGAAAATAACCAGGAAAATAAACTATGTGGTCCTTTGATTATTTGTACCACTTTTTTTACTGTGCTGATTATCAGAGATCCAGAAGTCTTGATGCTGCTTGTGAATAATCAATGTACTTGAGCACCTCCTTCTGGAATCAAGTGGAAGCACAAGCAACTTTTATATGAACGGATATCCATATTACTGTTACGTGACCACTTGATCTCACAATTCCAGAGTTCCTGTTTTTTTATGCATTGTCTAAGGTTACCATGGCGATCAGGGTTGACAGCAATCCAGTGACATTGCAGTCTTCTAAACCTCACTTAAGTCAAATAATATGTTTAAATGCCACCCTTCATTTCAGATTAATGCCTCATACACATGGGCATTTTTTACAGCTGGGCCCATAAAAATGCCGATGTTTTTGAGCTGTAGAGGGCATCTGCGTTAGTGAGTTGTATTTAGATTGTGGGACCAGCGCATTCTGAGGCTGTAGCATTTTGGCATTTTTGACACTAATGCGGCAAAATGCTCACTAACGCCGTACCGGCGTTAACCTGCGTTTTTGACGCCAGCGTTTTTAGGTTAAAAAATAGCAGAGGAATATTTTTTTTAAAAAAACGCCGATTGACACTGAAGCTCACTAACGCTCATTAAGGCTCACTAACGCCGATGCAAAACGCAGAAAAAACGCCAATTTTTCCAATAAGTCGGATCCGATGTTTTGCTTATTTTTTCTCATACGCCCCTGTGTATGAGGCCTAAGCCCTCGTTTTTGGGCATTTTTTACAGCTCTCCATGTTATTCAATGGCCCCCTAAAAATGCAGACGTTTTTGAGCAGTACAGGGCGTCGAGGTTAGTGAACTGTAACTAGAATGCGGGAGCAGCGCTTTCCGAGGCTGTAACGTTTTGGCGTTTTTGACGCCGACACCTCAAAACACTCACTAACGCCGTACTGGCGTTAACCTGTGTTTTTGACGCTGATGTTTTCTGATTAAAAAATAGCAGAGGAATGTTCTTCTTTAAAAAAAAAAACGCCAATGCAAATCGCCGAAAAAACTATGATTTTTGCCTAACGTCGGACCCGACGTTTTGCTTATTTTTAAACATACGCCCGTGTGAGGCCTTAAAGCTAAAATATGGCCAAAAATATTTATTTGTGGCCATTTTCACACAAAAATAGGTTTGTTCTAATGATGTGCATCCCATCTCTGGCTGTTGCAGCATTTGTTCCATATTTTACTTTTCCTCAGGCCACAGTCTCCTGTTGGCAAGGAAGGTTTGGTGCTGAGACTTGTAGTTCTGGTTTGAGTACACTCAGTAGATTGATCATTGTGGGTTTCTCGCTAGGCATCTCTTCCATAAAAAGCCTTGTATTCTTTTCAAAGAATGCAAGGGGCTCTGTGATTGGAGGATGTGCGGATGAATATCACCATCTCTCCTCCTCCAATCACAGTACACCTTCCTTAATTAAAAAAAAAAGTAAAAGGCTTTTTATGGAGGAGGTGCCTAGCAAGTGACCCACAGTGTCCCGCAGCCAGAACTACATTTCTCAATGCCGGATGTTCAACACACACAAGAGACTGCTGCCTGGGTAAAAGTAAAATATGTAAGTTGAAGCTAATTTATTTTTAATGTGCAAATGACCAAAAATCTTCTTTTGGCCATACTCTAACTTTAAAATTAGAAGTGTGTACTAGGGTAACTTTTTTCTCTGTATTTGCCTAACAGCAACTGGTACTCTTATTTCAAATTAAGGAAAATGCTAGTTGTCTAGGGTGTCATGCTGACCCTTTTGCTTTAGTACTCATATGAGCTCAGATCAGAACCTTTTCTTTCTTTCTAGATTTTTGAACTTGCATTGGGTCAGGTACCTGGAAAGTATCAATGCCAGTGGGTTATCATAACAGCTGGGTAACTAGTCTTAAAAGGAGTTCAGCAATCTGTCATGAAATCAGCAGACATCCTATATAGGTTTATAGGCAGGGAAAAGTAGCTTTTGGAATATTTTACTATGACCCCATTTACACGGTACTGCCTGTCCGTTCTGCAAGGGATCCATGAACAGATCCCCTACTGAATTGGAGCAGATTGGGATGGGGGTTACTTTTGTGACACTCATGTTCTTTCAGTGCTTAGCCCCATTTATGGCAAAAAATGGTGCTGGTAAGTAAAATATGCACCACATCCCTTAAAGTGTTACTAAACCCAGGACCCTGCATTCACTATATCTGGTCTCCCACAGAACATGGAAATTATTTTAGTAAATATAAATTGCTAAATACCTTTTCTCATCAGTAGTATATAGCAGTCTTGTGACTTATATCAGTGTCTGGTTAAATCTCGTAGGAGGAGTTTTCATTCTACTCTGACTATCATATGAGGTTGCAGTACCCCTGACCCTCTGTCTGGACAGTGCTGATTGGCCCTGTGCTGATCACATACACTCTCCCAAGAACAACAAAGCTCTCTAGCAATACACACCAAATTAAGCATGTGCAGAGTGACTCCAAAGACTCTGTGTTATCAGGAGATGGATTGGGAACAGTGGAAAAAGGGGAGGATCAGAAAAGGCACAATGTAGAGGATTAAACCCTTAGGTTCCACAGTGAGAATAACAAGCATGCTTTACTGCATATACAGACTGGTTTTACTGTTGCGGGTTTAGTAACACTTTAGGCGCCATGCACACAGGACTTTAACCACTTGCCGACCGCCAACCGCAGGTTGACGGCGACAAGGTGGTTCGATATCGCAAAACGCCGTCATACGACGGCGGCTGCGATAACGCGCACTGTGAGCGCGCGCGCGCCGCCGGAGCACGCCCGCGCGGAGGCCGCCGCGCGCGCGCGAGTGTCACGCGCAATAGCGTCGGCGGCAGCATACTGCCGCAAAACGCTATAGCTTGGTGGAACAGCGGCAGTTGGACGCCAACCGCCAGCCGTTCACCAATTTCAGGACACACGTACCGCGGATTTCACAATGATTTGGGCGTTGTCATTTTGGTCAGACATATACGTCATTTCGTACGAACAATAAGAGTGACACCTTGGATTCCCAAATTAGGAGATGTAACACGGAAAAGACTAGGAGGGGAAAAAGGTGACAAGGGTTAGGTAGAGGACTATTGTGTCTCAGAAACCTCAGTGAGACGTGTACGAATTAAACCAC
>BLSH010552110.1:1585442-1608107 GCA_018402905.1 Glandirana rugosa | reverse complement strand
GATATTAACTCTGCAGGGTGCCCAAACTTTTGCAGACGTCATTTTTTTGTTTTCTGTTATTTTGAAAGTGTAAATGATGGAAATAAAATCTAACTTTTGTTGACATATTATAACAATGTCTAATCTGTAATTTGATGCCTTTTGGAGATTTTTCCATCATTCCTTGGCTTCTTTATGCACATTAATACAAATTTTTACCTGGAGTGCCCAAACTTTCGATCCCCACTGTACCAAAACCTTATAATATGAGGTCAAACCTTAAGAGTCGGTCCATACAGGGGCGATCTGACTTCAGGGGTGACTCTGAGCCGCCCCGCACAGTGCGACTTCAACGCAGCTTGTAAACGACTTCTGTAATGCAAGTCGCCTGAAGTTGCCCCCAAAGTGGTACAGGAACCTTTTTCTAAGACTTGAGTCGCTCCTATTAGAATGGTTCCATTGCAATGTCAGGCGACCCTGTGTGAACGGCTCTAAGGGGTTGATTTACTAAAGCCAAATCCACTCTGCGCTACAAGTGCACTGCAAATTCACTTGGAAGTGCAGTCGCTGTAGATCTGAGGGGCAGATCTGAAATGAGGGGAAGCTCTGCTGATTTTATCATCCAATCGCATGTAAGCCAAAATGCTGTTTTTTATTTTCCTTGCATGTCCCCCTCAGATCGACAACGACTGCACTTCCAAGTGCATTTACAGTGCACTTGTAGTGCAGAGTGGATTTGCCTTTAGTAAATAACCCTCCCAGAGTTTCAGTTTGTATGCAATCAGGCAGGCCCTAAGGCCTCATTTACACTGCTGCTGGTAAACGGACGTTATGAGGCATTTGGGCATTTTTTTCAGCTGCCCCTGAACTTTCCTCTGTTATCTTATCAGTACATTTACACAGGGTCGTTTAAGGTCGTTTCCAGGCAGTTGAGTTTAAATGCTTTTTTTGGACCGCAAACTCCAGTTCAGAGGCATTTGAAATGCCAAACAGCTTCTAAACACCACTCAACGTTGTAACTCGTGTCTAGAACCATTTTGTTTATAGGCATTTTCATTATTAAAAAAAAATGTAAAAATGATCCTAGACGCAAACGCGGCTAAACGCGGCATGCAAAACGCGGCAAAGTGGCCGTTTTAGACGCCGGCTTCTAGCTGTCAAGAAAAAACATTCAGGGGAGGTTGATATAGCGTCCCGTGTAAATGGAGTGGTTTTGGTAAATCTGAAGGAAAAAATCTACAGAAAATTGAATAGTGTGTATGGGATCTTACACTCAGGGCTCATTCACACCATACCTGCATGAATACTGATGGGAAAACATGCAGATTTCACTTGCAGAGACATGAGTTTACATCAGTGTCCCATCAGTTTCCCATCAGTTTTCATGCACATTGCAATCGGTTTTTATGCACATTGACATCAGTTTTCATTCCCTATTCACAACAATGTTGATGTCACTTTTTTTTTTTCCTGCGCAGAAAACTGCATACATGTTGCAGATTCCTGCGCAGAAAAAATCTGCATGTTGTGGTGTGAACAGGACACATAGAGAACTCGTGCAGACAAACTGACGTCTCTGCACCATGGTGTGAATGAGGCCTCAAAGCTGGGCTTCTGACATGCTGCAAATTACAAAATGAAAAAGCATATAGCTTTTTTAACTGGCAAAAGTTTTGAAAGTTCTTTGCAGCCGGTCTTGTTTTGAGACACCCTGCTAAACAGCATAGCCAGGATCTCAACCTCCATTAAAGGAACAGCACAACTTGGTCAAGAAATCCCTTCTAGCCTCTTATTTTATTTATTTATTTCAGGTACTTATGTAGCTCCATCAATTTACGCAGTGCTTTACATATACATTGTACATTCACATCAGTCCCTACCCTCAAGGAGCTTACAATCGAAGGTCCCTAATTCACATACATACACATACTAGGGCCAATTTAGACAGGAGCCAATTAACCTACCAGCATGTCTTTGGAGTGTGGGAGGAAACCTGAGTTCCCAGAGGAAACCCACACAGGCACAGGGAGAACATGCAAACTCCAGGCAGGTAGTGTCGTGGTTGGGATTCGTGATTGGACAATGAAGAAATTACAGCACAGTGATGAGGTCATCCTTGTCCGGTTGACATGTTTACCCTCAGCACATGAGCTCAGCAGGAGAGCCTGATTGGTTACATTGCTGGTCCTCCCTTTCCCAGTCCTTCTGTACAGGTTATTACAGGAAGCTTTTATCAATACAAATTCAGTTACTTCCACTAGTTGTAATGAATGTACCTGTATATCTAATTATAAAGCATGCATTGCAGCATTAATGTATATGTGAACCCTTACTTTGAAAAGCAACCCATTCTGAAAACAGAAATGAAAGTCAAAACAAGTGTGCATATAATTTATAATAAAAAAAAAAATGTAAATACCTTTTCTGGTCACATAATCTCTGTTCTCAGTTGCATAAGGGGTTTAAGGAAGTGGACATGGACAAACAACAGTACACTGATCTTCGCAGTGAATGTGTGCAGGGGGGTTGGGGGGGGAACAGAAGTCTTCACCATTGGTTGACAGGCAGGCTGTTCTCCCAGCACAGCCAGAAAACTGACCACGCTGGGCTGGATATGTTTCTATGCATAGCGGGATCAGTTTGAAATAGGAAAGCAGGGGGATTGGCAAGATCACTGGGTATTTCACACAAAGGAAACAATGCAAAAAGAACAAGATCGTTTTTAACACAGGTACATGGTACAACAAACACATATCAGGAATATGAAACGTTGGGGTAACATACTTTTTATTTGGTGTTTTCAGCTGCAAAGCAATCATGCAAATTATTGTAGAGGAAATGAGCCCCCATTACACTGAATCATGCAATCAAATTTAATAACTGTGACAGCCAATTAGATTTTTCTGTAAGCATTTTTATTCTTCCATATATTATCGATGAGTATAAAAAATTCAGCCTGAGAGGATTTTAGAACTACACTGTGAACAAAAACAACTGGCAGCAGCTTAATGGCATCAGCGCCATTTGTGTTTTGGGATTGTCAATAGCTCTTACATAATAAAATAGAAGTTTCACGGTCATAGCAACCAGAATAACTTGCTGAGTCTACACTCCATAGTGCAACTTCCAGAGATGCTTATTAGACTTTACAGTGTTGCCCGGCAGATTAATGGCACCTTTAAGTACATTTAACAAGTTGAGGTTAAGCTTACCAGCCATAATTTATGGCTGCTTTGCTCATTTGATTACTGGAATGAATGATAATTAGCTGTTTAACAGTATGAGGACATGCCCTGCTGTTTACCAAGCTCCCTAAGATCCCATGGGTGAATACAATTCATTTCACTTTACTGCCATTAACAATTTCAAGCTAATCTATATCTGAACTCAACATTCAAATATGTTATTGTTTTTTTTTATTGCCTATTTATCTATTCTAACCTTTCACAGAGTGTTGGATGTATGCTGTGGATTTCATGCTGAGATTTTGTTGTTACCCCAATATTTGGTGTACCATTAAGTATGCCTTTCAGTACTAAGTGGAAGCTTCAAGAAGGGAGCCATAACAAGGAGCTTCCTCATAAAACATTATCCTGGAGCTGATAGCAAGAAGACGTGCTGCACCACTGATGCCCCACTAGGTGGTATATGAAGTGGAAGCTGTTGAATGGTACTTCTGCTTAAATATAACCCCCACAGCTACTCTACACCAGTGGTTCTCAACCCTGTCCTCAAGTACCACCAACAGGCCATGTTTTGGGAGTTTCTCTTAGATAAAATAGTTGTCCAAAATACCAAGCCATTGACAATGATTTAAAGCACCTGTGCAAGATAAAGGAAATCCTGCAAACATGGCCTGTTGGGGGTACTTGAGGACAGGGTTGAGAACCACTGCTCTACACCAGCCATTCTCAACCAGGATTCCATGGAACACTAGGGATCATCCAGAGGTTGTTAGGAGTTCCCTTGGCTGTGACTAATTGACCTTCCATCTGCAAGTGCCTGAATAATTCTGGGTCTAATCCAGCAACATGACACCAATGATCTTTTTAGTTCTCTGTAAAGGGGGAGTTCCCCCCATAAATTTATTTTATAAAGGACTCCTTGAAACCTAAATTGTTAATATTGGCATAAGCCTGATATGGATGTGTAGAAACAACTTAATCTTGATGGTATAGGAAGGCCTCATACACACAGACGTTTTTTGACACCGACGTTTTTTGGTGGTTTTTGCAGCTCTCCATGTTAGTCAATGACCCCATAAAAACGCCAGCGTTTTTGAGCTGTAGAGGGCGTCGGCGTTAGTGAGCTGAAACTAGGACCCATGGCCAGCGCGTTCTGAGGCTGTAACGTTTTGGCGTTTTTCGACGCCGACGTCGCAAAACGCCCACTAACGCCTTACCAGTGTTAACCGGCGTTTTTGACGCCAACGTTTTTAGATTGAAAAATAGCAGAGGATAACGCTCATTAACGCCGATGCAAAACATCGAAAAAAACACAGATTTTTTCCCTGACAAATGTCCGTGTGTATGAGGCCAAATGGATAGAACTGCAGTGCATAATCCAAAGATATAAAAGTAAGGAAAGAAGTCCTCAGAGTCCTTAAGACCGGTGACCAGGGTGGTGAAAATGAATGTTACATATCACTCCCCTCAGACAGATACCGTATGGCAAGGCAGTGGTATTATGTAAAAAGAGAAGGAGATCCAATAGTGCAGACTGTACTAAACTCTTTTTATTTAAAAAAGATAAAAATATATGCACTCACATTTGTAAAGCATCAACCGCGCTCATCAAAGCAAGCCTGGGGTGTCCAGCCACAAAGATGGCGACCGCTGTCCGTGTTCCTGAGCAATATGCATTAAAGGAGCACAGGGTCAACATTGGAGCTGCCAGCCCGGGTCCAGATCGATTGATTGCTCTCTCATATCCCTCATATTTGAAGGCAAACACTGACCCCCCCGTAACAGGGGGTCGGTGAGTTCTGGTAAGGGACAGTGTGTGGTGGGATCACTGGTGATGGGACGCACCATGTATCATTCAATTTCACCACCCTGGTCACCGGCCTTAAGGACTCTGAGGACTTCTTTCCTTACTTTTACATCTTTGGATTATGCACTGAAGTTCTACCTATTTCTAATTTATGTGGTCTCATCCAAACCTATCTGCCAGCTCCATTGATATTGCCTGTTATTTCCGAGCGCAGGACTAATTGTGTTTAAATCTTGATGGTATGTATATCCTTGGATATTTTCTTGGTTTGACCTACGATACTTGTGTCGTGAAGCTGCTTTGCAGACAGAGCCCATGGAAGTAAATATTTCCTGCTTGTGGATTCAATAATCATGCCCCTCTTACTGCCTGGCCACCAGGGAGATATCATACCCACCCTAGTGACATTCGCCAAGTGATATAGATAACACAATAGTGTTTTCCATTGCTGAACTCCTTTTAGGACTAGTTACCTGGCTGTTATGATAACCCACTGGCTTTGATACTTTCCAGGTAACTGACCCAATACAAGTACAAAAATCAAGAAAGAAAAAGATTTCTGAAGTCCTGATCTGAGCTCATATAAGTTAAGCCTCGTACAAGCGATAAGAATATCAAACGAATGGTCATCCTTTTTTTTTGCATGCTAGACTCGAAAATGAAGAGGTAGCAAAAGTTATGAAAATTCTTGTACGGCAAAATTCAACTTCGGAAGTGATGTGCTGTATTGTATTGTAATGTATTCTTTCATTTCCGAGCATGCATGGTATTGGTCTTCCAATTTTTTTCGGAAGAATACTGTACTGATTAACCCCTTGGCGCCGGTGCCTCCCAGCCCTTTAAGGGGTTTCAGATGATGGGAGGCGGGGCAGAGTTTATGATCATGTGATTGGCTGTCACATGATCTGAAAGCTCTTGATTACAAAAGGCAAGCTTTCCATTAGCCGCCGGTATCTGTACCTGGAGCACGCAGGATGCACGCTCTCGGCACAGCTGTTTGCAATATTGCACGCAAATGTGACCGCTCAATGCCAAGGCCCACCTGCCGAGAGGCTGCATATTTGCGTGCTGTCAGCGGCAATAGGTTAAGCGAAAATCATACGATCTGGTATCGTATGAGAAAAACTTTTGTGTTTTTACTGTGTACTAATGAACAGATTATCATACGATCGTTTCGAAAGCAGTATTTTTTGTCCGATTTTCTCATCATGTGTACTAGGCATAAAGTACTGAAGCAAAAGGTTTTAGGCTGGGTTCACACTATCCAACACAAAAAAGGTCAGACTTTTGATCCTACTTTGCCTGCAACATCGGCCCTACTTCTGTCCTACTTTCAATGAACAAGATAAGATTTTGTCACGATCCTACTTTAATGATATTCAATGGGCTGAAGTAGGACCAAAGTCAGACCAAAGTAGTACAGGAACCTTTTTCAAAGTTGGACCGATTTGTGTCGGACCAGTTAAGAGGGCTCTCATAGGGAAACATTGATTTAGTGACGTAATGCGACTTGTGCTCACAATGTCGGTCCGTTTGTCGGACAAGTGTGAACCCAGCCTTAGGCCTCATACACACGGGCATATCTTTAAAAATAAACAAAACGTCGGGCCCGACGTCAAGGAAAGCAAATCGGCGTTTTTCGGCGTTTTGCATCGGCGTTAGTGAGCGTTAGTGAGCGTCGGCGTCAATAGGCGTTTTTTTAAAAAAAATCATCCCTCTGCTATTTTTCAACCTAAAAACGTTGGCATAAAAAACGTCGGAAAACGCCGGTACAATATTAGTTGGCGTTTGCTGGCGTTAGTTGGCGTTTGTTGGCGTTTTGCGGCGTCAGCGTCAAAAAATGCCAAAACGTTACAGTCTCAGAACGCGATGGCCGTGGGTTCTACTTTCAGCTCACTAACGCCAACGCCATCTACAGCTCAAAAACGCTGACGTTTTTATGGGGCCATTGACTAACATGGAGAGCTGCAAAAAATGCCAGAAAACGTTGGCGTCATAAAACGTCCGTGTGTATGAGGCCTTATTGTCAAATGTTAATTAAACAATGAAGTTAGAAGCTGATTGGCTCCCATGCACAGCTGCACCTGATACTGAAGTGCTCTAGTTTTAGTAAATCCCCCCAATGATTTAAGCTGCAAGCCAAAAAGTGTCTCCTGTTTTTTTTTTTTTTTTAAACATGGAGCTAAACATTTTTTTTGGCAACATATCACCTTGGCAATAATTAACTGCCCGCATGAGGGCATGGTATGTTTTTGGTAGTGCTGTTTTATTAAGTATGATATTATCTGTTAACAATAACCAAATGTGTTCAGGTAGGGTGGTGTCACACTGTAAAATGTTCCTTAACCACTTCAGCCCCGAAAGGATTTACCCCCTTCCTGACCAGAGCACTTTTTGTGTTTCGGCACTGCATTGCTTTAATTGACAATTGCGCGGCCGTGCGGCATTGTATAGAGCTTTCTTTTAGTGGTATTTGTTCACCTCAAAAAAAGCGTCAATTTTGAAAAAAAAAAAAAAAAAAAAACAATATTGTTTACTTTTTGCTATAATACATGTCCAAAAAAAAATATAAAAAAACTAATTTATTCATCAGTTTTGGCCGATATATATTCTTCTACATATTTTTGGTTAAAAAAAAAATTGCAATGGGTGTATATTGATTGGTTTGCGCAAAATGGTTTACAAACCATGAGAATTAATTTATGCCATTTTTACTATTTATTTTTTATTACCAGTAATGGTGGCGATCTGCGATTTTTATCGGGACAGCGATATTGCGGCACACAGATCTGACATTTTTTACACTTTTTTGGGACCAATGACATTTATACAGCGATCACAGCTAAAAAAACACTGATTACTGTATACCCAACCCATTTAACAGGAAAGAAAAAATACATAACCTCTCACAGTGTAGTTTAAACACACTGCTCAACTTTATTAACTTAAAAGAATAGAAAACTTCTCACAAATGTAGTGCACTCAAAATCCAGTGCACTGAATAAATCGCCCTTTTAAAATCATCCACACATTCTCCCCTTAAGGATAGACATCAACTGGAGTAGCCGGGCGTGATGACGTCACGTAGCCCCGCCCCTTCGCATGGTTTAGCAATGTCAATGTGTGCTTTATGTAATGTCACATACTTCTTGGGATATTATGTATTGTATTGTTTGATGTTTAAATAAGGTGTGTTATACTTCTTTGTTGTATTATATATCACTTAATATATAATGACGCAGAGACTGTTAGTATCGAGGAAACTTGTTTTGTTGTACTTATGCACTAGTTTGTATGACTGAATCAAGTTTTGGAAAAATCCACTTGGATGGGGATCCATTACATTCTGTAAGTGCCCATTCACATAGGGGCGACTTGCGATCCGACTTGAGTTGCCTCAAGTCGCCCCAAGTCGCTTGACATCTGAAATCCCATTGAAATGAATGGGAGCCGTCTTAATATACACGACTGAAGTCGCTCCGACTTCAAGGCGACTTCTGAAAAGGTTCCTGTACTACTTCTAGGCGACTTCTATCCGACTTGTGCCCATAGGATTCAATAGAAGTCGCCTCCAAGTCGGATCCCCCATCTACATGGAAGCGACTAAAAGAAAAGAATTTATCCAGGGCAACCACCTCCCTCCCCGCTCTGATTGGCCACAGGCAAAGTCGCCTGGCATAGTCAAGCTTGAAGTTGCCTGCAAGTTGCCTCCAAGTTGCCTCCAAGTAGCCTGCAAGTAGCCTGCAAGTTGCCTAGCAAAGTCGTGCCTGAAGTCGGATCGCCCCTGTGTGAATGCAGCCTAAGAGGTCTTAAATAACATGACCTTTATTTGATACATATCTTGTTGGGATTGCTGAAAACCTTTTGCCAAGAAGCTATAGTGGCTATGACAATCCAAAACCTGATATAAAATTTGGGGTTTATTTATTTATTTATTGGGATATTTATAAATGTTTTCACCAAAGATTCACATAACTTTCGCTCACAAGTCACACATCCAATTGGAAAATACGTAAATCACACTTGAATAAATCTTGGGGAAAAACATTTATAAATAGATCCCCGTCTGTCATAAAATTATACATTTGTGCTCTTATTTTTAATCCATAAATGAATCATTCCGGAATAATCAATGGAACTACAATGTCAGATGTGATACTGAATTGACGATACAAAGCCTGTATAGAAGATCGCATTGCTATTTTGTATTTTTCATGGGGATGTCTCCTTTCTAACAGATTTATCTCTTTACATAGTTGTTCTGGGCAATATTTCTTCTTGTTTTTGCCATATTTTGTCTCAGGTGAATTCCAGACTGCTTTGCAGATAATTCTGCCAGTTTATAAAGACTTACTGCCATTTTATCGTGAACATTTCTACATTAATTTCTTTCTGGCCAATTTTTTTTTCAACTTTTTGGACAGTGTGGAGAGGAGTTAAAATACCCATGCTATTAAGCAAGCAGTAGGGCTCGCCATGAAGGCAATCAACAAAAGTCAATCTAACAATCAGATTCTATCAAACAGGAATGTTGGAGGACTTTTGCCACTCAGCAGCTGCAGCTGCTGATCAGTGTATTCTGACAGCAAAGGAGCCCCGCTGTCAAAATACAATAGCACAGTGGGGATGTTTCTTCTATCCACCTCATTCGTGTGGATGGGGTGATTCCATTAAATTTTTTTCATTATTAGATTATTCTATGGGCAGCTAAAGTATTGGGAATCTCTCCACTGTGGACAAAGACAGCGGTAAAAACAGGGGTCAAGTCCTGGGAAAAAAAGTGTGGGAACTCACCCAAGATCCCCCCACCTCAAAAATAAAAAAGATATATATACCTGCTGGCTGGTACTGCTGGGGGTACTGTCAGATGGTACTGCTGGCTAGTACTGCTTGTGGTACTGCCGGATGGTACTGCTGGATGGTTACTGCTGGATGGCACTGCTGGGGGTACTGCTGGATGGTACTGCCGGATGGTACTGCTGGATGGTACTGCTGCCAATGCTGGGGGTATTGCTGGCTGGTACTGCTGGAGGTACTGCTGGATGGTATTGCCAGATGGTACTGCTGGCACTGCTGGGGGTACTACTGGCTGGTACTGCTGGAGGTACTGCTGGATGGTGCTGCTGGATGGTACTGCTGGGGGTACTGCTGGCTGGTACTGCTGGGGGTACTGCCAGATGGTACTGGTGGGGGTACTGCCGGATGATACTGGTGGGGGTACTGCTGACTGGTACTGCTGGGGGTATTGCCGGATGGTACTGCTGGGGGTACTGTCGGCTGGTACTGATGGGGGTACTGCCAGCTGGTACTGCTGGGGGTACTGCCAGATGGTACTGCTGGCTGGTACTGCCGACTGGTACTGCTGGGGGTACTGCCGGATGGTACTGCCGGCTGGGACTGCTGGCTGGCACTGCTGGAGGTACTGCTTGTTGGTACTGCTGGGGGGTACTGCTGGCTGGTACTGCTGGGGGTATTGCCGGATTGTACTGCTGGCTGGTATTGCTGGGGGTACTGCCAGATGGTACCGCTGGCTGGTACTGCTGGGGGTACTGCTGGCTGGTACTGCCGGATGGTACTGCTGCCTGGTACTGTGGATGGTACTGCTGCCTGGTACTGCCGGATGGTACTGCTGGGGGTACTGCTGGCTGGTACTGCTGGGGGTACTGGTATCTCTGGATGGTACTGCTGGGGGTACTGGTACTCCTGACTGGTACTGCTGGGAGTTCTGATACAGCTGGCTGGTACTGCTGGGTGGTACTGCTGGGGGTACTGGTAGTGATGGATGGTACTACTGGGGGTACTGGTACTGCTGGCTGGTACTGCTGGGGGTACTGGTACTGCTGGCTGGTACTGCTGGGGGCACTGGTACTGCTGGCTGGTACTGCTGGGGTTACTGGTACTTCTGGGGGTACTGGTACAGCTGGCTGGTACTGCTGGGGGTACTGGTACTGCTGGCTGGTACTGCTACTGCTGGCTGGTACTGCTGGGGGTACTGGTATTGCTGGCTGGTACTGGAACTGCTGGATGGTACTCCTGGGGGTACTGGCACTGCTGGGGGTACTGGTACTACTAGCTGGTACTGCTGGGGGTACTGGTACTGCTGGCTGGTACTGCTGGGGGTACTGGTACTGCTGGCTGGTACTGCTGGGGTTACTGGTACTTCTGGGGGTACTGGTACAGCTGGCTGGTACTGCTGGGGGTACTGGTACTGCTGGCTGGTACTGCTACTGCTGGCTGGTACTGCTGGGGGTACTGGTATTGCTGGCTGGTACTGGAACTGCTGGATGGTACTCCTGGGGGTACTGGCACTGCTGGGGGTACTGGTACTACTAGATGGTACTGCTGGGGGTACTGGTACTGCTGGATGGTACTGCTGGGGGTGCTACTGGATGGTACTGCTGTCCCAGATCTCGGGTCATCCGCCATCCCCAAGCATCAGTGTTACAGGAGGAAGCATGTGGCTGCATAGAGAGCAGAGCCAATGCTGCCTGTATCTCTTCTGTCACAGGAGTACATTTGGTATCACTCCGTCTGTGACAGAAGCCTGCGCTATACAGGAAGCGCTGGCTCCCTTATTGCTCAGGGCTGGTGGGTCGGGACCCACGATCTGGGCTTTCTGACCCGCCACCCCAGAGCAGGAGGTGGCGGGCCAAATTACAGGGCGCCGCAGGCCACATGGAGGAGGAGGCAGAGCAGACCGAGCTCTCTTGCCTCTCCTGCTCGGGGAGAGGGGAAGTGCGCTGAGGTATGCAGTCCTGCAGGACGCGGCTGCTAATGGGAACGTCATTCCTGCTGTAGAACAAGTACAAGAACGACGTTCCCATGCATTCCTGCAGGACTCACGCTCTGGGTAAAAACCCTTTCTCACTCTCGCAAAACAATTTGCTGCTGTTTGTATCCTAGCTTAAAGATTGCCCCTGACCTCCTGTCCCAATAAGCACTACACATTTAAAAAATAGTTGAAGTTGGCCTTTATAATTAACCCACATTAACCCATACAGTGGGGAAAACACTTATGTGATCCCCTGCAGATTTTTCAAGTTTGTCCACTGACAAAGAAATATAGGGTCTATAATTGTTATCATAGGTGTATTCTAAATGATAGAGACGGAATATCAACCAAAAATCCAAAAAAAACACACAATACAAATGTTATAAATTGAGTTGCAGTTCAGTGAGTAAAATAAGTAACCAACTATAATTCTGGCTCCCACAGTCTGGCTACAGTAGGTGCTCATGTGGTACCCAGATTGATCCTGTCAATTTAAGAAGGCGCTCCTAATGACAACTCTTTATGTGTATAAAAGACATCTGTCCACAGAATCTCTCTCTTCCATTTAAGCCTCACCGTTATGAGCAAGACCAAAGAGGTGTCAAAGCACGTCTGGGACAAGATTGTAGACCTGCACAAGGCTGGAATGAGCTACAAGACCATCAGCAAGAAGCTTGATGAGAAGGAAACAACTGTTTGAGTGATTATTCGCAAATTAAAGAAATACAAAATAACCATCAATCGCCCTCGGTCTGTAGCTCCATGCAAGATTTCGCCTCATGAGGTAAGGATAATCATGAGAAAAGTGAGGGATCAGCCTAGAACTACACAGGAGGAGCTTGTAAATGATTGCAAGGCAGTTGGGAACACAGTCACCAAACAAATCATTGGTAACACAATTGAAAACCTGCAGCGCCGGCAAGGTCCTCCTCCTCAAGAAGGCACATGGACAGGCCCATCTGAGGTTTGCCAATAAACATCTAAATGATTCAGAGAAGGATTGGGAGACCAAAATTGAGCTCTTGGCATCAATTCAACTCGCCGTGTTTGGAGGAAGGAATATGCTGACTATAACTCTAAGAACACCATCCCTACAGTCGAGCGCAGAGGTTGAAATGTTATGCTTTGGAACTGTTTCTCTGCTAAAGGTAAAGGCTGACTTTGCTGCACTGAGGGGCCAATGGATGGGGCAATGTATTGTAAAATCTTGGATGAGAACCTTCTTCCCTCAGCCAGAACACTGAAGATGGGTCCTGAATGGATCTTCCAGCATGACATTGACCAAAAACATACTGCCAAGGCAATAAATGAGTGGCTCAAGAAGCACATTAAGGTCATAGAGTGGCTTAGCCAGTCTCCAGACCTTAATCCAATAGAAAATGTATGGAGGGAGCTGAAACTTCGAGTTGCCAAGCGACAGCCAAGAAACCTTAAGGATTTAGAGAAGAACTGTAAAGAAGAGTGGACCAAAATCCCTCCTGAGATGTGTGCACACCTGATATCCAACTACAAGAAACGTCTTACCTCTGTGCTTAGCAACAAGGGTTCCTCCACGAAGTACTAAGTCATGTTTTGCTTGGGGATCAAATACTTATTTAACTCACTGAACTGCAAATCTTTTGATAACATTTGTATCATGTGTTTTTTATGTGGATTTTTGGTTGATATTCTGTCTCTATCATTTAAAATACACCTATGATAAAACAAATTATAGACCCTTGGTTTCTTTGTAAGTGAGCAAACTTACAAAATCTGCAGGGGATCTAATAATTATGTTCCCCGCTGTATATAGCCCCAAGGGTCTCATGGGTAGCCACTGCAATCTATGAGAGGGTTTTGTGTCCAAAAAGAAATCCAAACCCAGTAGGGAGGCACTCATGGGTCTTGCTGCATAAATAAATCAAAGCATCAGCAGTTTATTGTCAACATTTCAATGGAGATCAGTCCATATTTCTCAGGTCACCCTCTCTTACTCCAATTCACCAGACAAGTCTCATGTTTCAAAAAAAGAAGGGAAAAGCAAATAACTTAAAAAACTTTTATTCTTGTTAAAACAAATAATAACCACCTATAGTACATTAAAAAGTGTTATGCAAGCACTAACATGTATGTATTGGATCTGACTTATGCCTGCCATTCCCCAGAGCATGCATATGCGTAATCATGGTGCTAGCCCCACCCAATGCATTTCATTATTTGAGGACTTCCTCAAGGGCAGCAGCTAAGATACTTCTATGGCAATCCTATATACACAATTAATGTACTGGTGCTCCTCCCTTCTATCTAGCCTTGTCAACTGCGTTAAGCAGCCAACCACTACACACAGATCGAATCAGTACCTCGGATATAATCCCCGTGACAAATCCATTACATTAAACTCAGTGGAAAAAAACACCTATTAATCAAAAATCATTAAAATTAGCATCACTTTTCTACTCTATACTTTATATGCATTACCCACATTGTTAAATGGTTTTGCACAGAGCAGCCTTGATCCTCCTCTTCTCAGGTCCCCGTTGGAACTTCTAGCTCCTCCCCTTTGATGAGTGCCCCCATAGCAAACAGCTTGCTATGGAGGCACTCGCGAATGCTAATCCCCAAGCCCTACTCTGAGTGTTCATAAGACACACAGAATGGAGCTCAGCCCCGCCTCCTCACCCTCCTCACTGGCTGTAATTGACAGCAGTGGGAGCCAACGGCTCCCAATGCTGTGTCTGAGCCAATGCAGTGAGAACCAATGCTCTTGAGCACATCGCTGGCTCAGGTACAGTGAGGGGATAAGTATTTGATCCCTTGCTGATTTTGTACATTTGCCCACTGACAAGAAATGGTCAGTCTATAATTTTAATGGTAGGTTTATTTTAACAGTGAGAGAAAGAAAAACAACAAAAATATCCAGCAAAACACATTTGAAAAAAGTTATAACTTGATTTGTATTTTAATGAGTGAAATAAGTATTTGACCCCTTCACAAAACATGACTTAGTACTTGGTGGCAAAACCCTTGTTGGCAATCACAGAGGTCAGACATTTATTGTAGTTGGCCACCAGGTTTGCACACAACACAGGAGGGATTTTTTCATACTCCTCTTTGCAGATCCTCTCATTCTTCACAGTCATTCTCTCACTGTAAGTAAGTGGGGGCTGGGGGATGGGGAGCTGCACACAGAGGGATTTTTACCTTCATGCATACAATGCATGAAGGAAAAAACCTTCAGCCTTTAGAACTACTTTAAACCTATTCTACTCCCATTTACTTCCATTCAGAGATTTCTCTTTTTAGGTTAGAACCTCTAACAGGGTTTATAACCCTCCCGTACTCTATCCAAAAATGAAAAGAAAAATGCCTTCAGTTCTACTTTAATATTATTGACAAGTTAGCCTATTATTTGGCCTAAACTTCTTTTTGTATGTCCTACATATTGCAACCCACATGGGCATTCCAGTACATAAAACAAATTAGTACTGCAAGGATCAACATTTTTAACATTGTATCATAACAATTGGCACAAAAATGAATACCTCGGAAGATATAATTTTTGACAAAGCATGTAATCTGAGCCAACGCTCATGACGACACCATGAAATTCGGAAGCTATCTGTGTATTCTCTTTGGGATTTTGACTTGTACAGTGCTGTCTCTGTTTTTATACATGTGAGTAGCATTGTTTTTTTATGAAGATTGGATACCATTGATTTTACACTATGTAGAGCACTTTCATTTTTTTCATGCACATTTTCCTGGTGGGATATCGATATATATGGGGGTTTGAAGTGGCGACATAAAAAATCTAGGAACTGAGCTAACCACTTTCAAGTGCTATATGACTTCTCATTGTGAGGGTCATACAATTATGGTAAGCCTTTTAATTGGGCATTGGTGTGGGAGCACGGAGTGTGTTATTCTTTTTACTTGGAGATGTTTTTACACCATATGAAGACTATTTCATCTTTAATTCCCAGTCAACTTTTTTTTTTTGCATGAATGATCTATTATAGACATGCACTTTGAACTATTATCGGTTTGTTTTTATTTTATGAGTGCTGCGCTTTAGTAAGGGTTTATTTGATATCACAATTTTTTATCTAATGATGTGCTAGCTGCTGGTTTAGGGATTTGTTTAACTTTTTAACCAAACTTTTTTGTTTTAAAGTGGTAGTAAACCCTCCTATCATTTTCAGCCAAGGAAGCTGCCATCTTGGCCTCTGTTTAATCTACAACTGCCATGATGCTGCACATGTGATCAGCTATGACATCAGCCATTGGATGGTTTGACAGTATGGTTTAGAGCACAACCAATGGGAGTGTTACATTTCCGGCACATGCCGGAAATGTGACTGGTTTTTAACCTGTTAAATGCATGGGTTTACTACCGCTTTAAGTGTCACAACAATTAAGTTTTAAGTGTTAACAAATTAACAAGCTGATCAGGAAAGCAGGGATAGATTTTGCTTACATTGGGAGCAGATTTTGTTATTTCATTTTTAATAATAAAAAAATTGTCAAAATCTGTCTGGTTCTCAGCACAAATTACTTTTATAAACATGCAGCGCTCAGTCACTGGATCATTTCTTCACACAAGGTAAAGACATCATCAAGCATAATGTTATTTCTAACTGTATTATTTAAAGATTGTACAATTCATAGGTGTTTTGGCGTCCGCTGAAATTTATCAGAAAAAGGGTTGAGGAAGTCTGCATTGTGACTCAGATGAATAGAGTGCATCCTCATCTAATAAATCATTAGCTATTCACCAAGAACACCATCTATCACTCTGGCAGATAAAACCGGCAGCACTACATAAAAGCAATGTAGCACACCCGAAACTACAGAAAATAACTTCAAGGTCTGCTGGATGTGTACAGATTTTTTTTCCTTTCATAAATAGATATTTGAGAAGGAAAATATTATTGTCCATTGCATTACTTGTGAATTCCCCTTCCTTTCCCCCTCCAAGTTCAAATGACCCAGTCAAGGACATACTAGCCCACACAGATATTTTGGTTACTGAATGTCATAGCTGAATTACACTGTGCTGCCTCACCTTGGCTTCTAAACAGCACTCTTCACTTATTACAGACCAGTTACATTCTCCTTACACTGACCATACACACAAGGAGACAATTGTTGATAACGTGGAATTCCAGATTTTCTTGAAGAGGGCTGATCCTCGGGCTTGGTTTTTATTGCTACCTTTTGGCAGTTGTGACATCCTTTAAAAGTATGCAAAATCTCAAAGCATCTTAGTCTAAAATGTAAAAAAATATATTTAATAATAGAAAACCTTTGTCTGGGATGATGCACACAATTTAAATTAACTTCACATCAGAAGCCCCCCTTTACATCAGAGATACCCTCATCACATCAGAACTCCCCTTCATATCAGAGATCCCCCCTTCATGTTAGAGTTCTTCCATCACACCAAACTGCCCCCTAAGCATCAATTTCCCTAATCACATCAGAGTCCCCTCTATACATCACATTAGAGAACCACCATATGACAGTGTGTTCCCCTAATATATTAATCCCCCCATCACATCAGAGTCCACCCTGTGCTTGAGAGGCCCCATCACGTCAAAGTACCTGTAGTACCCAGAGTCCCCCATCAACACAGAGTCCTTTCCTCCACCTCTAATCCAGGGCAAACTGTGCTTGCAGCACCCCGGGGGAACCCAAATTGAACCCTGGGGTGCTGTGGTGTTTCTAGGTGAGAAACCCTGTGCTAGACTGTTGAAACCAAGGCAAAACGTGAGAGGTAAATAAGCTGCTTACTAGGTGGTACTTGGTCCCACAAACATTGCCACCCCCACATGTTGGTGAAGCAATCAGGATGATGTAGGGTTGCCACCTCATCCCTTTAAACCCGAACACACATTAATTACACAGGTTCTGTGGCTGATTAAGGCAGATTAAATAAACCTCAGAACCTGTGTAATTTATATGTGTTCGGGTTTAAAGGGATGAGGTGGCAACCCTAGGATGGTGACACATCGTCTCATAAAGTTTGGGATTGCCCTATCCTCCGCTCTTTCTGAGATAAAGTCCATGACATCATTCTTAAGCTCACAGATATAGACTTAGGCCTGGTTCTGGCCAAATACCTACTGCATTTCCAGGACATCCCCAAACACAGTTATAAGACATTATTCATTCATCTTAATGTGGCCAAAGCCTGTATTCCACTCCCAAAATCAATCAACCACTCCCTTGCTCTGCCTATGGCTGACCAAAACAAACAAAAGAAATGGAAGATTTAACCCTCTTGGTGCAATTAGGGCAGAACAATTCCTGTGCTGTGTCTTCCCTCACCCTGCTGTGCCATTTATTAAGCACAGCACACATTTCATCATTGATGGTTTTAACCACTTGCCGACCAGCCACTGTATATTTCCAACGGCAGGTCGGCTCTCCTGCGTGAACCGCCATACCCGTACGGAGGTCCGTGCATGTGAAAACTATGGGCGCTGCACGATGTCCGCCGGTGACCCGCAATCGCGGTACACAGAGGCAGAAAAAGGATCTGCCTATGTAAACAAGGCAGATTCCCGTTCTGACAGGGGACATCATGGAGATCTGCTGTTCCCAGTGATCGTGAACAGTGCTCAGCGATCTCTGTGGTTTTCCAGTGAGCCCAGGCCCCACACAGAAAGAACACACCCAGGGAACACAGTTAACCCCTTGTTTGCCCCATAGTGTTAACCCCTTCCCTGTCAGTGTCATTTATACATTGATCAGTGCATTTTTTTTTAGCACTGATCAATGTAATAATGTCACTGCTCCCCAAAAAGTGTCACTTAGGGTCAGATTTGTCCGCCACAATGTCGCAGTCCTGCTAAAAAACGCCATTACCAGTAACAACATTAAAAAATAAATAAAAGTCCATAAATCTATCCCATACTTTGTAGACGCTATAACTTTTGCACAAACCGATCAATATACACTTATTGCATTTTTTTTTACCAAAAATGCGTAGAAGAATATTTATAGGCCTAAACTGATGAATGAATTTGTTTTTTTATATTTTTTTTTGGCTATGTATTA
This sequence comes from Glandirana rugosa, assembly GCA_018402905.1. Classification (NCBI taxonomy): domain Eukaryota; kingdom Metazoa; phylum Chordata; class Amphibia; order Anura; family Ranidae; genus Glandirana; species Glandirana rugosa. The sequence goes on along the minus strand of BLSH010552110.1, from coordinate 1,589,323 downwards.
TAGCAGAAAAGAAAAAACATTGTTTTTTTTTTTCAAAATTGACTTTTTTTTTGTTTATAGCGCAAAAAATAAAACCCACAGAGGTGATCATATATCACCAAAAGAAAGCTTGATTTGTTGGAAAAAAAGACCGATTTTGCTTGAGTACAACGTTGCATGACAGCGCAACTGTCAATTAAAGCAAAAAATTACCTGGTCATTAAGGGGGTAAATCCTTCTAGGGCTGAAGTGGTTAAGAAATATAAAATTATTATAATACATTTAAACTCAGAATAAACGTGCTTGTTATAAGTGTAAGATCTCTGTAATCACTGTGTATATACTGTAAAAGATGCTATTACAGGATTCACAGTGAGTAAAGTTTAAAAGAAGATTACGGGAACAATGGAATGTAATTTACCAATGGCATGGAAAAAAGGAAAAAACACATCCTTTGGAGAAACTTGGGATTTTCGGTAACTACAAAAAAAGGACAGAAAATCAGCAGTTATATTTTAGTCCATGAGCCAAACCCATTCCAACCTGTTTCCCAACTTACCACTTCCTGCTGAATTTCTCTGTGGCTTTAAATGTTTTTTTATTAAATTCCCCAGTTAGCCAATAACTGCAGCTGAGGTATATTTCTGAGAAAGGAAAAAGCGGTTTTATTACCTTTATTAAAGTGGAGCTAAAATCAAAAAGTGAAGATGTACTGTCTTATAGGGGATGTCTAGAAATATGAATTGTGTCTAAGTAGTACCCTAAAAAATCAACCTTGAAAGCCTCCTGAAAAATAGCAGTGCACTCACTGGGATTGTAGCCTCGTAGCTGTATATCTGCAGTGTGAGATCATTAAAGGTAGTTGCCTGGCTGTGACTGCTAATCTGATTTGGAGTGAGATTTGATGATGTCACTTTGTACTGCTCACTGTTCTTGCTGGAAAGAAAACTGTACCCGAGAACCCGTAGTGCTAGGATCCCCCTCCTTCTGCAAGGGGCCTACAGGCAATACTGGTGACCAGCCATTTGCCCTCTGCTTGCTTTTTTTGGGGCACAGCTTCCACAGTGCAGGTTCTATTTAAAGAAAAACACCACAGTACAAAAAATACTTTAATCATAGTCCCTGATTTCGAGGGACTGTCCCTGCTTTGGAACAAAGTTCCTCTGTCCCTCTTTCCTCCTCATTTGTCCCTCATTTTGGTCTGATCTATATAGATGTATATAAAATGCATGTTTTATCTTTCAAAAAGTGTTTCCCCATGCTAAACCTTTCATCCAATTTCTAAATTGCTGCACTTGTAAATTTCAAAGGACAGTACAAAGGAATAGTAGTGGTAAAAAAAAGTTTATCCAATCATTTTTTTTTGCATAATTCTCCTTTATGGGGGTGTGGCAGGGGGTGTGTCCTATGCCTACATACTTTTGCTAATAGGTGTCCCTCATTCCCATCTCAGAAAGTTGGCAGCTATGCCTTAATTACTCCATATATATATTTTCAAGGAACACACAAAATTAGTATTTGAGTTAGAGCTGGAGCCCCCATTGGCCCCCATTGTCTCTTCAGCACTGTGGTCATCATAGCCGTGCGCACAGGGTGTGCCAGGGCACACGCTAATCACCCCGTGTGACGCATATTCCCCCTGTTTAGACCCCTGATATTTCACCAAATAAAAAAAGGTTTCTCCTTTTTTCTTCTAAAAAAATGAAAAAATAAAAAATTGTAAAACAATAATACAAAATAAAAAAAATAAAAAACTACTGACAACCTCCACTGCCCTACTGACACCAATCTCTGTCCTTATGACACCATCCATTGCTCTACTGACACCGTCACATATGCGCATATGTGTTTGAGCTTTGGGGTGCACACCCTAATTCAATAGGCTGTGCACACCTAAGATGGTCATGCCAATTCTCCGCCATAGTTCCAAACTCTATCCTCTTCCACTCTAGCATTGTGGATATCCCTGCTCTCCTCTGGGTGGTCCAACTTTTCCTTTTGCATTCAGCATAATATAAAATAAATAAAACATACTACAGCGAGAGTAGGACCTCCTTGTAATGGGCTTAGAAGATGTGCAGACCTGGGAACTTAAATTGATATTAAAGCTTCATTTAAAAAAAAAATTAAAATAACAATCATGTTATACTTACCTGCTCTGTGCAATGGTTTTGCACAGAGCAGCCCCATTCCTCTTCTTCTGGGGCCCCCCATCGGCGCTCCAGGCTCCTCCTCTTCAGCAGGTGCCCCCATGGCAGGACGCTTTTCATGGGGCACCCATGCGCACTCGCTCCTGAGGCACCCTGTTGGCGTTTATTCACACAGAGGGGGCCGCTCATCTCCACCTCCACTCGCTCAGCTAAGCATTTGATTGAAACAAGCGGAAGCCAATGGCTCCTGCAGCTATCAATCTGCCCAGGGAGGAGGGAGACAGTGACAAACCTGCTGCTCTCGTGCACATCGCCGGATCAGATTGGGCTCAGGTAAGCATAAGGGGGGGCTGGGGGGGATTCTGCAGCACAAGAGGTTTTTCACCTTAAAGTGGATGTAAACCTGAAAAAAAATGTAATTAATAATTCTGCCTGGTAGAGTATAGCATGTTATGTCATCTGTGCCCAGTCTTGCCACAAAGAGTTAATCCAACTGTGAATAATAAGCTTATCTTTTTTCAGGAAGAGAAAGTCCGACTAACAGGGAAATACACAGTCATTCCGCCCCTTGCTCTGTGAGTGACAAGCAATTTGCTTATCTCCTTCACACAGCTGAGAAAGTTTTACACTCCCCCCTCCCTCCTCAATGTCTCAGTACAGAGGTGGGTGGGGAGGCTTGTGACATCACAACTCCACCCACCAAACTCCAGCAAACACAGACACCCTCTGATTTCAGAGTTTTACAGAGCTGCTTGTGCTTACAGGAAGGACATTTGAAAGGTAGTGATAGATGCAGGAGACTTGCATGTATATATACATTAATACTGTGTCATTAGTTTATACTGGGTGGGTGGTGGGTTTACATCCACTTTAAAGCAGAGTCCCAGTCATATTTTTGTTTATTAAAAGTCAGCAGCTACAAAAAGTGTCCCACTCACTGTGTTCTCCCCTTGTCTCCCCTTATAGGCACCCAGCTGTCACAGCTTGCGGCGTCGCAACCGGGTGCCCACTGTGCATGCGCGAGCAGCGCTGCGCTCTGTGACTGGTCCCAAAGTCTTCTAGGACCTGTCATGTGTTCCTGAAGACTTCAGGAGGGAGAGCTTCCACTTCCGATTGCCTAGGAACCAGGAACCTGCTCACCCCCTCCTCCCCAAAAGCTCTGTTTCACAAACTGAGCTGGGGAGGAGGCCTTAACCACTTCCCAACCGCCCTATAGACAAAAGACGTCCACAGGGCGGTTGCATTATTCTGGGAGGACGTCAACGAACGCCCTCCCAGAATCGCGCTTCACGCGCGCCCCCTGGGGCGCGCACAAGGGAACATCCGTGACCGCCGGGTCCAGGGGACCCGGCGCATCACGGATCGCGGTGAATGGCCGCTGTCAACAAGCCGGTGGAAGCGCCGTTTTTTTCTCTTCTCTCCGCACCGATCGGTGCATTGCGAGAGGAGAGAAGGGGGAGGAAAGACGTGTTGCAGTGCTGTGGGCTATGTGTAATGCCCACAGCACTGCTAAGTGACAGTTAGCAACCCCACCATCCATCCACTACTCACCCAGCCATCCTCACCCCATCCATCCACCACCTAGCCACGCCTCTCTTCTCTTTTTTTGCCGCGAAGGTGGCCGAACAACTGTCGCCGGTAAGTGGCGCTAGGCACTACGCGGCCCAGGGGACCTGGGCCGCCAGTGCCTACAAGGGAACACGCGCGGGGTCCCCCGCGCGCACTTCGCGCTAAGACCCTCCCGCAAGCAAC
>BLSH010552110.1:1554525-1583444 GCA_018402905.1 Glandirana rugosa | reverse complement strand
CCATGCCTCTTACTAAATACCTTGGAATGTCTACTTTCCAAAAAGGGGTAATTTGGGGGGTATTTGTACTTTCCTGGCTTGTTAGGGTCTCAAGAAATGAGATAGGCCGTCAGTATATCAGGTGTGATCAATATTCAGTGATTGGCCCCATAGCTTGTAGACTCTATAACCTTCACAAAGACCAAATAATATACACTAATTTGTTTTTTACCAAAGATATGTAGCAGTATAAATTTTGGCCAAAATTTATGAAGAAAAAATACTAATTTGCAAAATTTTATTACAGAAACAAAGAAAAATTCTTTTTTTTACAAAATTTTCGGTCTTTTTTTAATTATAGTGCGAAAAATAAAAAACCAAATGGTGATTAAATACCACCAAAAGAAAGCTCTATTTGTGTAAAAAAAAAGGATGCAGATTTCATATGGGTACAATGTTGCATGACTGAGTAATTGTCATTCAAAATGTGAGAGCACTGAAAGCTGAAAATTGGTCTGGTTAGGAAGGGGGTTTAAGTGCCCAGTGGTCAAGTGGTTAAAGTGCAAGTTCACCTTTTGGGTGGCTATAATGCATAGAATGCGTTAAGGTAAAAAAAAAAAAAAAGTAAGGCTTTAGAAGCACTTTAAAGCGGAACTACACTGCATAAGAGTTCCACAAACCAAAAACCTTATTTAATTCATTTTTTATATTTGAAACAAACACCCCCACCCCATTCAACCCTGTTTTCATGCTTTATTCTGCTGAGAAATCACTTTGAAACCCCCCTCCCCCAGCATTTCTATATGCAGCCATCTTGAGTAAGGGCAGATAATTCATGTAGCATTTTCTTCCTGGAGTCCATATGCCCTTAGTTCAGGCATTCAGGCAGGAGGGTGTGCTTATCTGAGAAAGCCTCCCCTCCCCTTCTGAAGACTCCTGGGATATATGACATCATTTGCCTAGGCATGGAAATAAGGACGTAACTGAAGAAATGTAAAAAAAAAGTTTAAAGCAAGTAAATATAATATACTTTTCTATCTATTTCCTAATGGTAGCAGCATTAGGATTACAAATAGCCAGTGTTGATTAAAAGAGTGAAGTTCCACTTTAAGTATGAATGTCTGATCACTGGTGAGCAGTGGCGGCCGGTCAATAAGCAGCACTTGGGCGCCGCCTCCCTGCCGCTGACAAGAAATAAAAAAAAAAAGTCAGCCCGACCCCCTACAGGAGGCGCCGGTATATTGACTTTTTTTTTTCTCGGCTCTTTTCTCAGTCATAAAAGACTATGTATGTGTGCTGAACAGGCTGATTGGTTGCCCTGAGCCAGAGACTGACTGGCATTGGATGCTGTGGGCAGGAGCGGGACTGTGGCGGACGTGCTGGCTGCGTGATTACTCGAGCAGGCGCAGCACTCCGCCGGGTTTCAGTCCTGACTCCCGCACCGCAGACCATACACTCCAGCATGCTCTCCTCAAGCCGAGCTCTACACACTCCAGCATGCTCTCCGCAAGTCGAGCTCTGCACACTGCCAGCCTGCTATTAGATTGGGTAAGTTGCTATATGGAGACTCTGTATACCCTATCTGGTGACTGTATACTGCTATCTAGGGCTCTGTATACTGCTATACAGTGACTCTGTATATCCTATCTGGTGACTGTATACCCTATCTGGGACTCGGTACACTGCAATATGGTGGCTCTGTATACCCTTATCTGGTGACTGTATACCCTATCTGGGGCTTGGTATACTGCTATCTGGGGCTCTGTATACTGCTATATGGTGGCTCTGTATACCCCTATCTGGTGACTGTATACCCTATCTGGTGCTATATATACTGCTATCTGGGGCTCTATATACTGCTATCTGGGGTTCTGTATATTCCTATCTGGTGACTCTGTATACTGCTATCTGGTGACTCTGTATACTGCTATCTGGTGACTGTGTATACTGCTATATGGCGACTCTGTATACTGCTATCTGGGGCTCTGTATACTGCGATATGGTGACTCTGTATACTGCTGTTTGGGGCTCTGTATACTGAGATATGGTGACTCTGTATACTGCTATCTAGTGCTCTGTAAGTGTATACTGCTATCTGATGACGCTGTATACTGCTATATGGTGACTCTGTATAGTGCTATCTGGGGCTCTGTATACTGCTACCTGTTGCTCTGTATACTGCTATATGGTGACTCTGTATACTGCTATCTGGTGCTCTGTAAGTGTATACTGCTATCTGGTGACTCTGTATACCCCTATCTGGGGCTCTGTATACTCCTATCTGGTGACTCTGTATACCCCTTTCTGGTGATGCTGTATACCCTATCTGGTGATGCTGGGCTGTATACTCCTGACACAAGGGGTGGAAACTATAAGGGATGGGGCTTATGAGAAGTGGGAGGGGTCAAAAAGGAAGGACGGGGTCTAGCGCCCCCCCATCCTAAAATTTCACCAGCCGCCACTCCTGGTGAGAGATGCCAGTAATCAGCTTAAAGCTGTTGGTAATTAGCCAGACGTGTCCATTGCACTGTGCATCCACTGCAGGCAGTGTGTACAAAAATAAAACTACTAGGTGCAATAGGAAGATGTTTTTGGCAGAAGAGACTTTGTCTGCCAAAAAAATTCATCTCCAGCAGTTTTTTGTATTTTTGGACTTCAGTACCGATTTAAGAGCTTCATTACCTTTTATAACGCCACATTTAAATGCACCACTTCATTCAGGGCAGCCATCAGAAATTTTGGGGCCCTTTACACAGCTTTAGACCTGGGCTGCCCTGTCTGACCACCAACATTCCCCAGGGTCCGCCCACTGGCCATCCCACCACATCCGCTCACTGGCCACATGTCGCAGCCACAGTAGGAATTATACACCCTGTCACACTTACCAGTTGTAGCCTGCCAAGCATGACCCATTCAAGTGAAGTGAAGTGTGCAATGCATGCTAGTGTGGGATCCAAGGGCTTAAAAAAATGCACATGCAGCATATCCTCACACGATGCTTGCAATAAGACCTCGTGCCGAACCATTGGGGGTCCCAAACTTTGACCAGTTGTGGTCCAGGGGGCCCTCTCCATGTGACCCAAGTTTGGTATTTTTATCACCTATTGTTCGGAAGAACGGTGTCCCCAAACCGGTTGCCCCCCTCCCATAGACTCCAATGTTTATTTCAAAATTCACCCGAGAATTGTGGGCAATAACTGGTCAATTTGGGGACCCAGTACGGACGAACCATAGGTGCTGGAGGTCCCAAACTTGGACCCGTTGTGGTCCAGATCGCCCTCTCAATGTTACCCAAGTTTGGTATTTTTATCACCTAAGTTTTGGGAGAATGGTGTCCCCAAATTGGGTGCCCCCCTCCCATAGACTCCAATGTTAAGTCCGAAATTCACCCGACAATTGCCGGTCAATGACTAGTCATTTTGAGGACCCGGTACAGCCGAACCATAGGTGCTGCCCAGGGGACCCTCTGTATGTGACCCAAGTTTGGTATTTTTATCGGCTATGGCTCGGGAAAACGGTGTCCCCAAACCGGGTGTCCCTCTCCCATAGACTCCAATGTTAAAGACTTCTAAAGTCTTTGTTGTAAGGGCCCCTTGAGACACTGGGGCCCCTTACAACAGTACTGCCTGTACCCCCCTGATGGCGACCCTGACTTCATTCTCTAAACACTAAGGGGTTGATTTACTAAAACTAGAGTGCAAAATCTGGTGCAGTTCTGCATAGAAACCAATCCGCTTCCAGGTTTTTTTTTTTTTTTGTCTAAGCTTAATTGAACAAGCTGAAGTTAGAAGCTGATTGTCTACCGTGCAGAGCCGCACCAGATTTTGTACTCTCCAGTTTTAGTAAATCAAACCCTAATTGTCTATTTAAGAAAAAAATGGCTTAGCAGTCACACACCTGTCACGAATATTCCCATTGATGTGTCTAACGTGTATTTCCTATGATAATCAGCTCCATCTAGTGACCATAATGTTTTCCTGATTGTGGAATTTCAGGGAACTGCTGCACTATGGCCACTGGATGGAACTGACAATCATAGGAAATACACATATTAGACACATTATGGGGGATTATTTGTGATGACTGTGTAATGTGAGGCATTCAACAGCATATTTTTATAAATAGTCCCACAAGAAGATATTTAGTTACATGCCAGTTGGTTTACTAAAGTAGTTTTTTTTACTATGTTTAGTTACTTTGTTTGGTGAATCTGTATTTATTTCCTGTATAATAATACTTCAGTCATTCAGCTGTGCTAAAGAAATTTGTAATTTTTAAAATTCCTCTGCACATGATTGGATGGCTGCACTCTCGCCAGCCTTCCCCTGTTCTTGTAGGCCTAAAGACAAATTCCAGCTATGGCTATATTATACATAATTACAGTATATTGGTCCAGCTTGAACCAATGTAACTATGGATATACCACACCTATAAGCTGAAAATCACTAAAGTAGGCACTGCTACTCCAGTGATCTCCAGCGGCTTTGGGTCCCGTGCTGAGCAGCCAGCCTGATGCACTTTGAACACAGGAGGTCATACACTCAACACAGCTGCAAATCAGAAAATGATTTGCATTTTCTGAATGAATGCAAGTTCTTCCCTGATTGGACAAGGTGGATTCATTGAGAAAATGCAAACAATTTCTGAATGGCACCCCTGTGTTCTCAACACATCAGCACTCAGCACAGGACCCGGAAGAAAGTGGAGATCATTGTAGTATTGGTGTCTACTTGAGTGATTTCAAGCATCCAGAGGCATCGGCCAGATATGTTGAACCAATATAACTATGCAAAAATATATCATGCCTGTGTAGCACTGCCCCCATAGGGGTTGCTGAGTATAGTTGTCCTTGGGTCTCCCTCTGATTTTCCTGCAGACAGACACTTGGGGATTTTCACACTACACTTCACACTACACCCGCACACTCTTCTGCTCATTATCCAATGATCAGTCTAGGGTAGTTGTTTTTTATGTATTTATTGGTAGAACTTGGGTAGGAAAGGGATTAGTGGGATACTCCAACTTAAACTATGCACAGATGAAGACAACTCTCACTCAGACCCCAACAAATTGATCCGGAAAGCAGATTCGCTGCTATACCACACTATGGCCGCGGTTGAAGATAAGTCCTTTGCTTGCTCTGGCAGCAGACTCAATGTACCACTTTTCTTCAGGACACTCACTAGTATTCCCTCTAGCTGACACCCGTTCACTGACTTCTCTAGCCTGAAGGGATGGCCCTCACAGAACAGGCCCCTAGGTGTGTACTAACTGTAGCCGGAAACAGATCCTTCTAGATTTGTCTACCTCCTAGTCAGCTCTGCAGGACATCTGGGTTGCAGCTTCCTTAATTCTGGCCCTCAGGTCGACCACCTGAGGCCACATGGCAGCCTGTACAGAGGAGGGGCAGCAGCCCCCTCCCTCCGGGACCCCACTCTCCACCCGAACACCCCAAGCACATGTGCCCTAGGCATATATACAGTCACCCACCATACCCTGAGGCACCTGTTTCTGCCAATGGCCAGGGCTGTAACTATGCCTATGCTCCCATTTGTCAGGTTTCCTCCCACTGTCCAATATGCCTCATCCTATTGGTCCAGGGAGAAACAGGCTGACAACATGAGTAGCACCTGAGCAGACCTTATCAATCACCTATCAAAGACCCTGGATCACTGCTCCCTGGTAGGCAAAGAACACCTACATTTACCTAATAGCCTCCCTGGTATGTAGGAAGACCCAAATCTATGCTCTCTCTCTCTAGCACTTACCTAAGAGGGTGCTACACCTGCAATTCATCATTAACCACTTGCTGGTTATACGTGATCCCGCACTTCCGCCTGAAGGGGTGCGCGCACCGCCAGTGAGCTGCTTCTGCTGTGATTATTCACAGCAGAAGCCGATCTGCAGATGCCAGGCAAATCGATGTCCATCGGCACCTGCCAATCAGTGGGCAGAGACTCAGAACGGAGATCTGTAAACAAGGCAGAGTTCCACTCTGACAGGGGGAAGGGATGGATTTTGTGTTCATGCAAAGCAGGGACTCAAATCCATCTCTTCCCCTAGTAAAAGCCTCACACATAGTAAACAGGCTAGGCACACAGTTAACCCTTTGATCGCCTTAGATATTTAACCCCTTCCCAAACAAAAAACACAGAATTCCAAGCTCAACTTACCGACCAGTCTGCCACCAAACAAATTCACCTGTCTAACAGTAGCGTTTAAAAGGCAGGGGATTGGTTACACACATTTGCAAGTGCATGCATAAGCTGCAGGCCCCGTCAAGGCTCCCTGTATACTGCAGACCTAACTCTGTATAAGAGGCTTCACAGTGGAAGCACATACAATTTAATGGATAGATGGAGGACAGGTGACTGGAGGAGCCCAACCCTCCTTAAAGGTACAGGACCAGACACCCAGCCCTGGCCTAATGGCTGGTGTGCACCTGGTGTGCGCCCAAAGATACAATACAAAACAAAGGTCACTGTCCACCACCTATAACTGGCCACTACAGCAAGGAGCTATGGAGGGGCATCCACAAACAAAAAACACAGAATTCCAAGCTCAACTTACCGACCAGTCTGCCACCAAACAAATACACCTGTCTAACAGTAGTGTCATTAGTACAGTGATAGTGCATATTTTTAGCACCTATCACTGTACAGTGGTACCTCGGTTAACAAGCTTAATTTGTGAACAGACTCTGATCGCAAACCAAATTGGTTGCAGACCAAGGCATATACTACCATAGGGTTCAATGTAAATCAAGTCAATCCGTTCTATACTTTTTGTTTTTGTTTTTGAACCACAAAGCTATGAAAAAAAGTACAGTACAGTACAGTATGAAGAGAGAGAACACTAACCTTGCACATTCTTGCCACCTGCATTTGCGTTTTGCACATTCTTGTCACCTGCATTACTGCTCCGCACTTTCTTCTTGCCACCATGCTTGCTCTGCATTTTCTTTGGAGCCATACTTAATGTACAGAACAGTGTGTATCTACTTAAAAGCACACCAAAAAGCTTCTCAATACTGTACTGTAAGTGGAAAATAAAGAAGAACATGGGACTTTTAAGGTGCAAAAACACAAAAAGTTATAAAAATATCAAAAATGTTTTAATACATCCATGAAAATTGCAGTGGTTAATACATGTATTTGGTCATAGTGATTTGAAAAAAAAACAATACAGTTACATCCATTCTCAACATGTTTCGCCATGTACTGGCTTCTTCAGGAGAATTTTTTGAACATTTGTCAAAATAATACAATTAGGATAAACAAATTAGGACAAAACAAAAATATATAAAAAGATTACATTTTAAATTAGAACTCATAAAGCATATAGAGCAAATAAAGCATGACTGCCTATATTCCCCTCCCTCCCACCAGAGCCCCCCTCCTCTCAGAGGAGGACAAATAAAAAATGCAGAATACCATCAAAAGAATGCTCTATTTGTGAGAAAAAAATTACAAACATTTTTTTTGGTACAGCATTGCATGACCACACAGTTGTCAGTTAAAGTAATGCAGTGCCCTATCGCAAAAAGTGACCTGGTCATGAAGGGGGGTAAATTTCCTAGAGGTCAAGTGGTTAAAGAAATAGACAACCGTAATCAATAAGAAGGCATGGGAGGAGATGGGTCATAACACAACTATTCCAGCTAGGGTTGCTATTGGCATATTAGGGCAACCTGTGTTGGAGGAAATAATCTGCAGATCACTGCAGTCACATGGAGGTGGCTCTCTAAGGACACAGGGCCATTTTACCAGATAAGATGGGCCCCCCCTTTAAATGTCATAACCTGCATTAAACCACCCTACAGCCCTATGCTTATACATTGTCAGAAAACCTTTTCATAACCAAATCTTACAGATATACAGTATCTCAGAAAAGTGAGTACACCCCTCACATTTTTGTAAATATTTTATTATATCTTTTCATGTGACAACACTGAAGAAATGACACTTTGCTACAATGTAAAGCAGTGAGTGTACAGCTTGTATAACAGTGTAAATTTGCTGCCCCCTCAAAATAACTCAACACACAGCTATTAATGTCTAAACTGCTGGCAACAAAAGTGAAAATGTTCAAATTGGGCCCAATTAGCCATTTTCCCTCCCCAGTTTTATCGCTCTTACTCTCTCATACTGGCACTGGAAGTTGAACATGGCCCCTCATGGCAAAGAACTCTGTGCAACCAGTGAAGTTCTCATGCGCAAGAGGGTTAAGGCAGTGCTGGAAAATAATGGTGGCCACACAAAATATAATATAATATACTTTTGTTGCCAGCGGTTTAGACATTAATGGCTGTGTGTTGAGTTACTTTGGGGGGACAGCACATTTACACTGTTATACAAGCTGTACACTCACTACTTTACATTGTAGCAAAGTGTCATTTCTTCAGTGTTGTCACATGAAAAGATAGAATAAAATATTTACAAAAATGTGAGGGGTGTACTCACTTTTGTGAGATGCTGTAATATTACCTTGGCTTGTAAATATTTAGTTATGTTTAGCGAGCCTTACAGACAGCTGGTTTGGCTAAAGTGAAAAGTTCACTTTCTCCTTTACAGCTGTTCTGGCCAATCAGAACAGTCAGACATATGGCACCTGTCGATGTAAAAGAAAATGCAGCAATCTCAACATCAAAGGCATAATTTATAAACAATTATTGGAAGAAGTATGTATTAACATCTGAAACGTTCAAAGTCAGAGCTTAAACCGCATACTTGGGCAGCAATTAATCTTTACATAATCTCATTCTGCATGAAATAGATTAAAAATGGTGGGGAAGATCACCATGGCAACCTAAAGCAAACAAACATCTTCCAAGGCAATATGTTACAGTCAATTAAAAAATTAGACATAAAGTGAACACTAATGAAAACAAGATAAAACAACAAGATCCCTGGGGTTCTTTTGTTAGTGATTCATTTGGTTTGTGCGAATAAAAGTCTTCAGGGCCTGGAAGCCGCCACTATTGTCACAACTAATTTCAGTCACAGAGAAGGCCGCACTGGTCTGGTTACCAGTCCTAATACAGGATTTTTGCTGTCTTCCCTTGTATCATAAACAATATTTTATTTACTTGGTTACACTAACATCTATTGTTAGAAAGCTAATTCCGCAGCTGATGTTATGCTTATGGATGGACGCTGCATATTTTGCCCATGTTACACAGTGATTCTGCTGCTGGTGACACCTTGCCAATGGCAGAATCACCAAAATGCAACTGCCACTTTCCCTAAAGGATGCTGCTCTTCTTCTGGCCAAAATGTTGAAGGATTACAATTACTAAGCAGGAGGCAGAAATGGAGCTACACCTCCCTGGTACGGGCGGCCAGGGAGGGACACCAAAGAAGCAGATAAGCTGTTTTAGTGATTGTGTTGCCAGTGTTACATAGACATATACAGTATATCTCCCAGGCAGCCTGAAAACATGATCTTCCCACCTTAATTCCCACTTTTGCACACTCTATAATGTGAAATAAAATACAAATTTTGACTTACCAGTAAAATCTGTTTCTCGGAGTACTGTATGGGATACAGAATGTCTAGTCTGTACTATGGGTTATATACAACTACCTAATCCTTCTCACTCCCAGCTAGCCTCAGTTTTTTTAGAAAGCAATAGAAAGATCATCAGGACAGAGGAAAGGAACCCGTGCCCAATACTGTACTCCAAGAAATGGATTTTACCAGTAAGTCAAAAATCCTATTTTTTTTTTTAAATCAAGTAATTTTTTATTATCATTAAAGTTTACATATATAACATACATACGTACACATATATCCCCAACACAAAACAGACCAAAAAAAAGAAAAAATTGCAATATTACTAATATTATCCCTTCCACTTCCCCTCCCTCTCCCTCCATCATTTAATATCTACCAACTCCTCCACCGTACATGAGATGTTACACTCTATTATTCAAATAATTATTATTTCCGTTTAGTTGAGATCAAATCTCAGGAGTTACCAACCATCTTTCCCAGATCTTTTCAAACTTCTCTGGACAGTCTTATAAATATGTATATTTTTCTCTAATCAGATTAGTATATATTTGCAGATTCCATTCAGCACTTGTTGGTGGATATGGAGGCATCCACTTTTGAGCTATAAGTTTGCGTGCCTGAAACAGGAGTCTGCAAATAGGTATATATTCCTTGGATATACACAAGGCGTCATCCATTTTGCCCTAAAGATGAGTTTTACAGTTTCAATGAAATCGAGCCACTAATGATGTAATTTGGGACATCTCCAGAGCCTATGAATCAAATTCGCTGGTCCATTGTTGCATTTAGGGCAGAGAAGGGAATCCCTACAATGCCACTTAAACAATTTCTCTGGGGTATGATATATTCTATGTAAGATAAATAATTGAGTCAGTCTTTGTTTTGGGGATAAGAAGATTAAAGGAAGAGCAGCAAGTGCCATGTTCCATTGATTATCTGACACATAGCCTAGATCCTCCTCCCAGTGTCTCCTTGATGGTATAATATAAACCTCTTGAGATTTGCCCTGCAGAATATTACAAATTTTGGATATAAGTCGTTTTTTGACATTACCATTAAGCAATTTTATAATAGATATTGTATTATTATATTTTAATAAATGAGTACGAGCCTGTGTTTGTATGGCATGACGTAGTTGTAAATATTGAAAGAACCTGTGGTTGAGGATTTCAAATTCACAACTTAATTGTTAAAATGTTTTTAAGTTATCATATTCAACTGATGGATATACAATATCCCCTTAGTCTTCCATAAATCAAAGCCCTCAAGCTTTCTCACTTTGCCATTATTATTTTCATCTTTTGCCAAATTCTTTCAAGCAACCTCCCAGTGAGTATCTTCCACTTACATGATAGGTTGCTTGTTTCTAATAGCGATAACAAGGGGTAGTCCTCATATCTAGGTTGCAGTAGACCTTGTATTGGGTCCAAATTAACCCTTCCAGTCCAACCCAAAAGGTGTTGTAACTGTGAAGCCAAAAAAAATTTTTTTGGGTGTAGAATTGCCAAACCACCTCCGTCTGTAGGTAGCATCATGGAGTCTAATTTAATAGGAGGGTGTTTTTTTCTCCAAATCAGCTCTCGGAACAGGGATTCAATCTTTCTAAACCATATGGATGTGATCCAAAGGAGAGAGTTATGTAATATATAGAGCAACTGTGGTGTCCATATCATCTTTATTAGACCTGCTCTTCCCATTACCGAGAGCGGAAGTTTACACAAGCTCTTACTCTTATCTGAAAATTGATCCAAACGTGGTTTGACATTAAGGGATATATAGTCCTTTACTTATTTAGAAACTATTATGCCTATATATTTAATGTTGTGTCTAATTTGGATTTTAAAGATTGTATCCGAACGGGTTGGTTGGAGATTTTCTAGTGGTAGTAGTACAGATTTACTTCAGTTGATTTGGAATCCTGAAAATTTCCCAAATCTTGAAATGAGATGCATCAGATTCACCAGCAATTCGGATGTATCCCCCAGAAATATGAGAGCATCACCCACATATAATGCAATTTTCTCTTCTCTCACATTCCTGCAGAAGTCAACAATCCCTGTTTCCTGTCGAATGGCAATAGCCAAAGGCTCTATTGCTAGAGCGAACAAAAAGAGGTGACAAGGGACAACCCTGTCTTGTTCCTCTGGACAAGGGGAATGAGGAGGATATTTTCTGAGCCTCCTGCCAGGAAAGTATGGCTTTTTCAGTTGGATCCCTAATAAATTCTTCTTCCATTTGCTTCACTATCTGCATTACCTCTTCCTCCCATTGTCCGGATGATTTTTTGATCTTAGACATTTCTTTGATCAAAACTCCTCTTAAGTATGCTTTCATCGCATCCCATAGAACCAGAGGGGAAGCTGTATCCTTGTTATTTATGAAGAATTCCATCAATCTAATTTCAATATTAGTCTCTTTTGGCATCAATGACAACCAGTGTGGATTGACTTTCCACCCCTGAAGGTTAGTTAGATTACCAAAGGCCAATGTTACTGTTAGGGGTAGTACCGTATTTTACTGTATCAAGCCATGGTAGAAAGCTATCATTCCCTAGGGCGAGGTCTATCCTAGATAAGGACTGGTAGGTACTTGAACAGCATGAATATTCCCTGGCATCGGGGTATTTGAATCTCCAAACATCCATCATACCTATTTCAACTATTTGTTTGGCAAATCTTGTATTTAATTTATTAAATCCATCCTTCTCTTCATTAACCACTTCAGCCCCAGGGCCCTTTTTTACACCTGTTGTTTACAAGTTAAAATAATTTTTTTGCTAGAAAATGACTTAGAACCCCTAAACATTATTTTTTTTCTAACACCCTAGAGAATAAAATGGCGGTCATTGCAATACATTTTGATGCACCGTATTTGCACAGCAGTCTTATAAGCGCCATTAAAAAAAAAAAAATCACTTTTTTGAGTTAAAAATAAGTCAACAGTAAAGTTAGCCCATGGCTAACTTTACTATATTGCAAAAGATAATGTTACGCTGAGTAAATTGATACCCAACATGTCATGTTTCAAATTTGCGCCTGCTCGTGGAATGGCGACAAATTTTGGCACTTAAAAATCTTCATCGGCGACGGTTAAAATTTTTTACAGGTTACATATTTAGAGTTACAGAGGAGGTCTAGTGCTAAAATTATTGCTCTCACTCTAACGATCACGGCGATACCTCACATGTGTGATTTGAACACTGTTTTCATAAGCGGGTGCGACTTCCATACTTCCATATGCGTTTTTCTTTGCTGCACGAGCTCCCGGGGACGGTCGCACTTTAAAAAATTTTTTACTTATCTATTTTATTTTTATTTTTTAGCAATGTTCCTTTAAAAAAAAAAAAGGTCACTTTTATTGCTGTCACAAGGAATGTAAACATCCCTTGTGACAGTAATATGTGATGACAGGTACACTTAAGGAGGGATCTGGGGTCTAAAAGACACCCAATCCCTCCTTTGCACCTAAAAGTATTCAGATCGCCTAAAATGGTGAATATAAATACTATTATTTTTTTAAAATCTGCGCCATTGGCCACCGAGTAAACCGGAAGTGACGTTGTAACGTCGCTTCCATTGGGACTCCACACAGCCGGCGGGACGGGAGGCCGGGGAAGAGCGGCGAATGGCGGCGGGAGGGGCTGCCCCTTCCCGCTGCCTGGGATAATGGCCGAGCAGCTCCAGAGCTGGATCGGCCATTATTACCGGATAGCCGATCCCCTGCTCTAAAAAACAGTACCGGGGTATAGCTTGTAGCTGCAGGCTATACCCCGGTACTTCCACTTCTCCCGATCACATTTATAAATGGCGATTTACGTTAAGTATATTATTAAAATCACCCATTTTTATGACCGGTATTGCTAGCCATTGGGTCGCGATCTTGGCGATTTGCTTAAGTCCATCATCATCATATGGTGGAGAAATATAAACACTTATTAAGAGGATTATTTTATCCATCAGTGTGCACAATATCATAATGTGTTGTCCCTCTTTATCTATGATGCATTGCTTACAGGAAAACCCAACCGAAGGAGCAACCAAGACACTAACCCCATGGGCATATGTAGAATAAGCTGCGTGGTATTGAAATGGAAATTTAACTTTATGAAAAAGTGTCCTAGTACCTCCGTCTAAATGAGTCTCCTGCAGCAATACTATACTTGGATTGTTTTGCATTATAGTGCTCTGGACAGCATTTCTTTTAATTTTATCTCCCAATCCGTGCACATTCCATGAAAGTATCTTGATCTTATTTATCGTCCCACTATTCTGCATTAGACTTTTAAATACACAGGATTCAGGAGTTCATAACCTCTCTGAATATTCATCAATAACGTCATAAATAATAGAAATGCTGTACAATTAATAACATCCACTATTTTTGCATATAGAATATAATTCACATGATAATAGGAGGGCCAGGGAAGAAAAAAGTGGGTAAAAAAACCAGCAAAAACCACAAGAAAAAAAACCCAGCAAAAACAACACAAAAAAACAACAATAAACAAGGGGGGGGACCATGGGGTAACCATACTTCCTTGAGGTTCCACGGCATGTCGAGGTCCTCAACCAAAAATTCATCTGTCCACTGGGGACACACACCAAGGGGTCTCCTAGTGGTTAGCTTACTATATGTTAATATGTTCCCTATAAGAGAAAAAAAAAAAAAAAGAATCTCAAAAAAGAAAGAAAAAAAGGACAAAAATTCAAAAGTAGTGTCTCCATCTTATGTTGGTAATATCTCCCGTTAAGTGCCAGGGGAAAAAGAAAAAAAAAGGATAGAATTTAGTATGGGATATAACCGGATAAGTCATATTCATAACTGATCTCCCATGCTTTTTGTTCTTTCATAAGCTCAGGACCAATAATTCATCTACTTTTCTTTTTTTCCAGCCATAGGTTCACAGCTCCTGGTGATTCAAAAAAATTGAGCCCTCTCTCCATCCTGCACACGTAATCTAGCTGGAAATAGCATAGAGTATGATATATTCAATGCACGTAATTTACGCTTAGTATCAAAAAAATTGCCCTTTGTTTTTGTACCTCCACTGTAAAGTCTGGAAAACAAGATATTTTATGGCCATTGTATTCAATATTTCCTCATGTACGTGCCTTGGATAGAATAAGGTGTCTATAGTTCAGCAATTTTAGAATGATTGGTCAGGGAGTATTCCCTGATGTTAATACACGTGCAGGAATACGATGAGCTCTCTCCACTGCAAATATCTTGGAGAAACCTTCTTTACCTAATATTTCTAATAGCCATTGCGCAAAGAAGGAGGCCTTTCTCTCTCTCAGGTAGTCCTAAGATGTGAATATTGTTTCTTCTTTGTCTATTTTCTATGTTTCCAATCTTTAGTTATATATTAATACCTGAGAGTCAATTTGTTGAGCATTTTTTTTAAACACTGGGATGTCATCCTCCAACAGACTAATTCTGCTCTCTATTTCTGTTGCTCTTTCTTAGATCTTCTCAATGTCTTGTCTAATGTTAACAGTGTCCATTTGGGTGGTAAGGGATGTCAAAGAGCTATTGCTCATCTGTACAAATCCTATTTTAATACAATACAGCATCTTTAATCTTTACCATGGGATGACCAAAAGCAGCCCAACTGGGGGGAAGGCAACCTAGGAAACAAAGCCAACAGGGTCAAACAAATGGGTCAAGAAGGACTGGACAAAACTAAGAGAACAACTTGTAGTTCCTTACAACTAAAACTGGCATGAGAAGATGTCTGATCATCCAGCTGGTAAAACTGGTGAATCAAAGACCAGGTGGCAGCCTTGCAAATCTGAGGAACAGATGCGGAAAAACCTATGAAGCACTAATGTATCTGGTAGAGTGCACCTTAACAGGCAAGGGAGGAACCCTATCTTTCAGAATACAGTCTTAAAAATTTACTTGTCTAACCAACCTAGCAATGGTGGAGTAAGAAGCAAGGGGCCCGCCATCAAGAGCCCTCTGGAAGAAAAGAGGGAATCTGATTGCCCTAAATGAGGCAGTGGCCAAGAGGCATGTACCACATCAAAACAGTGGAGAGAAATTTCCTCTTGATGTGTTGAAACAGGACATAGGAAATCCTCAGAGAGTGAAAACCTCCAAAGGATGAAGGTAATCTTCTCTAAGTAGTGAAAAGAGGTCCTTCAACTAAGGACGCTAAAAAAGTGAGGCTAAATGGGGATATACAGGGGATATTTTAGCAGCTTTTTTGCCACTCAATGTAGTGCAAGCAGGCACAGTCTGCATGGAAGTGGCAACTCTGCTCTGGATTCAGGAGCAGTACAGCATTGTTTCCACGCCATCCCAGGAAGCTGCAGTGGACTTCCCTGACATGATCAATAAGCATTTGTGGGACTTTGCAGGGGAATAGGAGAAAACTGTAAGCGCAGATGCCCATATAGTTAAGTGATATAGCACATATTTTTTTTATGGGAGCCCATAGCTCCTTTTAAGGCTAGCTTATTCTTATGTGTATGGTCATACCATCCAACTTCCTGAGATAAGAAAGAGGGACACTTCTGAGCACAAAGTATGTAGGCAAAGGACACCACCCCACCCCCCTTCCGAACCAGTTATACGGAACTAATTTTCCTATATATTGACTCATCAACCGAAAATAGTGGTTGGATTAAAGGTTTAGCGTGCTATAACACTTCTGGTAGCTAAAAGGTGTTATTTTTAATTTAATTTATATACATCAGACCAAAATGAGGGATAGCTGATGAGTAAACATAGACAGAGAGATTTGGTTCCAAAAGAAAAACAGTCCCTCCAAACGAGGTATAGTTACTTGAAATATACTTACATAGCATGGTACCTGGTTGATTTAAATAAATTAGGTTGTGAGAGAATGTAGTGTTACTTTTCTCAGCATTATGAATTGCTAAATAAATAACAATTGAACTTAACACACTGCATCTTAACTTCCTAGCACTGCCCTACTCTAATATATGGTAACAGAGACACACTTGGTTACAGCAGACCTTAAATGGTAAGTTCAATTTTTCAACAAGAAAATGAAAAAGGTGAACGAACGCTAAATATCCTGGCAACCCCTCTGGACCCCATTGAATATATAAAGGTGATGCCTCCTGCTGCTTGTGTAGTGGCCCATATGCCATACACCGCAATACACAGCCCCAGGGTAAATAATGCTCACATTGGCAAGCACTTTGTGGTCAGCATGACAACATGACCGCCCTGACTAATGAAAAGCAATTCTCTATTTTGGGACACCTTCCTGGTAGAAGAAACATCAGATGTGCTTTTCACTGGTCAGCACGGTCATGTGACTGATGAGCACCTGTCATTGCAAGCATTATAATGAATACTCACTCTGGGACTGTGTATTGTGGCATATGGTGTACAGACCACTACACCGGCAGCACGGGGTATCATGGCTGCTATGTGCAGTGGGGTCCAAAGGGGTGCCCAGATTATTTAGAGTTAGTTCACCATTTAATTTTCCATGAACTTAACATTTAAGCATGGCACTTCCAAAATATACTGTGTCTTCAATTCATTATTGGAAATAGGGCATCTGCTTCCCTGGAGGGCATGTCTGACCTCTTCAGAGAGGACGCTGCTTTCACACAGAGAGCAAGGGTCCCAAACTGCAGCATACTGGCAGGGCATAGGTTTTTTACACTGGCTGTGGCTGCCCGCTGCAAACTTCATCTTTTCCTTTGATGCCCCTGGAATGTATTTATCTGAGATAAGCTTAAAGTTCAGTTTGGCTTAAAGTTGCATTGCATTTTATTGTGTGTAGTACACAGGTTCTGACCCCATTTAAATTTTGTTGTGATACAGGAATTTATATGTTTGGATGTGTGGGATTACAAGATACCGTTTAACGTTGCATCAACTAGTTTTTCAGGTTTTGTGGCCCTTTAACGCCACAGTATTGGCTATAAGTGCAGCTCTCTATGGCTGGATTCCAGAATGCACAGATGCTGTCAATGTTCCAGCTCTTTTGCCTTGAGGAATCGCATCTATAATGTAAATGTAGTGTTTCACTCCCAGGAAAAGGAGGCTATTTCTGATGAATTTCATGACAGCCACCCCAGGTGTTGGTGTCTGAGACTTGACGCTTTCTCAGATTGTTTTAAACTTTCAAATGGTCTTCTGAAACATGAGGTTGACATCTCTCTTTAGTCTGCATACATAATTTCTGTTGAGCAGGCCAAGAGGAATTCAGTATATTTCTAGACAAGCTGTAGATTATCCAATGGAAATATTTCTGATTTATAGATTGACACTTGCAACTCTAATGAAAGCCATAGACCTGAAGAGATATGGGGCAGTCCTCTATGTCCTCATGTTGACGTGTTATCCCAAGCTTGGTTAAGATGGATGTCTCCAGGTCATTGGCAGTGAATACATAATAAATGGAGATATATTAAATATGTATAGGAATGCTTCCCCAAACCAACTGGGAGAGATATATGGAAGAGATTGAATATGTTTATGATAATCCGACACAAATATGTTCTAAGGAAAAATGCTTACAAGAATGAATATACTGTAAAAATAACAGAGACCTGAGAGCAACAGCATTCTGTATTTAAATTTTCTCCGTAGGAAAGGGAATGATCAGCTCTGCACAACTTCTGTCAGTCATAAATGTATTATTGCCCCCTATGGAAGGCTATGCAGCTGGGTTCCTGTATGACTGCCACAAGCAACGTTCTAACTTTTGGGCTATGCTTGCAGAGATTGGGCTGTAGATGTTTTTTTATGGTTCTTCTTTATGGTTCTATTGCTAAAATTAAAAAGGTTGTTAATACCTGAATGTCCATTTAAAGAGTAATCCTCCCCCTCCAACCCAAGTGCTAGGAAATGCTGTTTAATACGCAGCCTTTATTAAACTGGAGAGCACTGTAACAGATTATTCAATTACACTGATTGGATTTTGCACCTTTGCTTTACTTATACAGTATCTCACAAAAGTGAGTACACCCCTCCCATTTTTGTAAATATGTTATTCTATCTTTTCATGTGACAACACTGAAGAAATGACACTTTGCTACAATGTAAAGTAGTGAGTGTACAGCTTGTATAACAGTGTAAATTTGCTGTCCTCTCAAAATAACTCAACACACAGCCATTACCACACAGCCCTGGAAGGATTTTCCACCTTCCTGACCAGAGCACTTTTTGCAATTCGGCACTGCATTGCTTTAACTGACAATTGCGTGGTCGTGCGATGTTGTACCCAAACAAAATTGACATCCTTTTTTTGCCCACAAATTGAGCTTTCTTTTGGTGGTATTTTATCACCTCTGCGTTTTTATTTTTTGCACTATAAACAAAAAAGCGACAATTTTGAAAAAAAAAACATGATTTTTTACTTTTTGCTATAATGCATACCCATATTTTGGTAAAAAATAGCAATATTGATTGGTTTGTGCAAAAGTTACCATGTTTACAAACTATGAGAATCCATTTATGGCAATTTTACTATTTTTTTAATACTACTACTTTTTAATACTAGTAATGGCGTTCTGCGATTTTCGACTTTGACCTTGCCGCGGACAGATCGGACATTTTTGACACTTTTTTGGGACCATTGACATTTATACAGTGATCAGATCAAAAATAGCCACTGATTACTGTATAAATGTCACTGGCAGGGAAGGGGTCAACCTGTAGGGGGCGATCAAAGAGTTAACTGTGTTCCCTGTGTGTGTTCTAACTGTATGGGGGCTGGGCTGGCAGGGGCTTGACAGATCTAACTGATCTCAATTACAGGGACCTCCGTGTTTACATAGGCGGTTCCCCATTCTTCCTCTCTAGAAGGTGATCGCAGCTGCGTGCGTCCGCCCAGCTTGCCGCCGTCTTTCTATACGAGGCAGTCGGCAAGTGGTTAATGTCTAAACCGCTGTCAACAGAAGTAAGTACACCCCTAAGTTAAAATATCCAAATTGGGCCCAAAGTGTCAATATTTTGTGTGGCCAGCATCATTTTCGAGCTCTGCCTCTTTGGCATGGAGTTCACCAGAGCTTCACAGATTGCCACTGTCGTCCTCTTCTACACCTCCATGATGACATCATGGAGCTGGTGGATGTTAGAGACCTTGCGCTTCTCTACCTTCCATTTGAGGACGCACCACAGATGCTCAATAGGGTTTAGGTCTGGAGACATGCTTAGCCAGTCCATCACCTTTACCCTCAGCTTCTTTTGCAAGGCAGTGGCTGTCTTGGAGGTGTGTTTGGGGTCGTTATCATGCTGGAATACTGCCCTGCAGCCCAGTCTCCGATGGGAGGGGATGATGCTCTGCTTCAGTATGTCACAGTGCATGTTGGCATTCATGGTTCCCTCAATGAACTGTAGCTACCCAGTGCCGGCAACTTCTGCAGCAATGCTGGCAGCACTCATACGTCTCTTTCCCAAAGACAACCTCTGGATATGATGCATGTGCACTCAACTTCTTTGGTCGACCATGGCTAGGCCTGTTCTGAATGGAATATGTCCTGTTAAACCTCTGTATGGTCTTGGCCACCATACTGCAGCTCAGTTTCAGGGTCTTGGCAATCTTCTTATAGCCTAGGCCAGCTTTATGTAGAGCAACAATTATTTCTTTCAGATCTTCAGAAAGTTCTTTGCCATGAGGTGCCATGTTGATCTTCCAGTGACCAGTATGAGAGAGTGAGAGCGATAACACCAGGAAGGAAAAATGGCTTATTGGGCCCAATTTGGACATTTTCACTTAGGGGTGTACTCCCTTTTGTTGCCAGTGGTTTAGACATTAATGGCTGTGTGTTGAGTTATTTTGAGGTCACTGCAAATTTACACTGTTATACAAGCTGTACACTCACTACTTTACATTGTAGCAAAGTGTCATTTCTTCAGTGTTGTCACATGAAAAGATATAATAAAATATTTACAAAAATGTGAGGAGTGTAATCACTTTTCTGAGATACTGTATAACAGTTGAAGCAAAGGGTCTATTTCATTTTGAAAAAACAAATACATGGCATTATTTAGTAAAACAGGCCAAAGAAAGATGATGTTCAAGCTTTAGTAATTCATAGCAACTAACAAGTTTAGTTATATTAGATCAATGTATGCTTACTTATGACTGTTATATCAGCATCGCACGACCAACTAATGAATATGTCTGATAAATATTCTAAATGCAACACAGATCTGAAAAAGACAAGCAAATATTAATCTCAAAGTGAACTTACTATTTGCCACTTGAGCATCAGCCTGTAAGGTTTCAGTGCCGTGATAGTTTGATATTTACTCATTTGTGCACCACTATAAAGGAATTTTATATAATTGTTTTTGAGACAAATAGAGTTTTTTTGATGGTATTAAAGTGGTTGTCAACTCGTGACAACAACTTTAACCTACAGGTAAGCCTATAATAAGGCTTACCTATAGGTGCCCTGCATATCTCCCACAGTTTAGGAGATATACAGTGTACTAGATGTGCCAACGTAATTTCGGCACATGCGCAGTGAAGAAACGGCCTCCGTGCCGTTTCTTCACTGAGATTGTGCCGTGACTGGCGGCTCCCGCGCGCATAGTGATGTCACGTGACTCCAGACAGTCACAGAGCCGGAGTCACGTCCCCGGAAGGAAGAGGGGCTGAAGATGGACGCTGCCTGCACAGGGGACATCGCAGACTTCGTTTGCAGGTAAGTGACACATAATGGGCTACTATGCAATGCATAGTAGCCCATTATGTTTCTACTTTGCAGGGGAATACAGAGGAAGTAAACCCAATCAGGGTTTACTTCCTCTTTAACCACCAGAAGGCTTTACCCCCTTCATGACCAGAGCATTTTTTTTTTGCTATTCAGCACTGTGCTATTTCAACTAGCAATTGTGCGATCATGCAACACTGTACGCAAATTACATTTATATCATTTTTTTCATACAAATAGGGCTTTCTTTTAGTAATATTTTGGTGGGTTTTTTATTTTTTATTATATAAATGAAAAAAGGCCAAAAATTGTGAAAAAAACTATATGTTCTACTTTCTGTTAAAAACATCCAATAAAAAGAAAAATAGAATTTCTTCAGAAATTTAGATAAAAAGGTATTCTGCTACATATGTTTGATAAAGAAAAAATCCCAATACGTGTATATGCATTGGTTTTTGCGAAAGTTATAGCATCTACAAACTATGGTACAGGTGATACTCGAAAAATTAGAATATCGTGCAAAAGTTCATTTATTTCAGTAATGCAACTTAAAAGGTGAAACTAATATATGAGATAGACTCATTACATGCAAAGCAAGATAGTTCAAACCGTGATTTTTCATAATTGTGATGATTATGGCTTACAGCTCATGAAAACCCCAAATCCACAATCTCAGAATATTAGAATATTACATGCAATCAATAAAACAAGGATTGTACATAGAACAATATCAGACCTCTGAAAAGTATAAGCATGCATATGTACTCAGTACTTGGTTTGGACCCCTTTTGCAGCAATTTCTGCCTCAATGCGGCGTGGCATGGAAGCTATCAGCCTGTGGCACTGCTGAGGTGTTATGGAAGACCAGGATGCTTCAATAGCGGCCTTCAGCTCTTCTGCATTGTTGGGTCTCACGTCTCTCATCTTTCTCTTGGCAATGTCCCATAGATTCTCTATGGGGTTCAGGTCAGGCGAGTTTGCTGGCCAATCAAGCACAGTAATCCCACGGTCATTGAACCAGGTTTTGGTGCTTTTGGCAGTGTGGGCAGGTGCCAAGTCCTGCTGTAAAATGAAGTCAGCATCCCCATAGAGCTTGTCTGCGGAAGGAAGCATGAAGTGCTCCAAAATCCCCTGGTAGACGGCTGCGTTGACCCTGGACTTAATAAAGCACAGTGGACCAACACCAGCAGATGACATGGCTCCCCAAATCAACACAGACTGCTGAAACTTCACACTGGACTTCAAGCATCTTGCAGTGTGTGCCTCTCCTGTCTTCCTCCATAACCTGGGTCCTTGGTTTCCAAATGAGATGCAAAATTTGCTCTCATCAGAAAAGGGGACGTTGGACCACTGAGTTACAGACCAGGTCTGTTTTTCTTTAGCCCAGGTAAGACGCTTCTGACGTTGTTTGTTTTTCAGGAGCGGTTTGACAAGAGGAATACATTTGAAGCCCATGTCCAGGATCCGTCTGTGTGTGGTGGCTCTTGATGCACTGACTCCAGCCTCAGTCCACTCCTTGTGAAAGTCCCCAACATCTTTGAATGGCCTTTTCCTGACAATCCTCTCCAGGCTGCGGTCATCCCTGCTGCTTGTGCACCTTTTCCTTCCACATTTTTCCCTTCCACATAACTTTCTATTAATGTGCTTTGATACAGCACTTTGGGAACACCAAACTTCTTTTGCAATTACCTTTTGAGGCTTTCCCTCCTTATGGAGGGTGTCAATTATGGTTTTCTGCACAACTGTCAGGTCAGCAGTCTTTCCCATGATTGTGATTCCTACTGAACCAGACTGAGAGACCATTTAAAGGCTCAGGAACCCTTTGCAGGTGTTATGGCTTAATTAGATGATTAGAGTGGGACACTCTGAGCCTAGAATATTGCACCTTTTTTACAATAGTCTAATTTTCTGAGATTGTGGATTTGGGGTTTTCATGAGCTGTAAGCCATAATCATCACAATTATGACAAATCACGGCTTGAACTATTTTGCTTTGCATGTAATGAGTCTATCTCATATATTAGTTTCACCTTAAGTTGCATTACTGAAATAAATGAACTTTTGCACAATATTCAAATTTTTCAAGTATCACCTGTATACAGTATCTCACAAAAGTGAGTACACCCCTCACATTTTTGTAAATATTTTATTATATCTTTTCATGTGACAACACTGAAGAAATGACACTTTGATACAATATAAAGTAGTGAGTGTACAGCTTGTATAACAGTGTAAATTTGCTGTCCCCTCAAAATAACACAACACACAGCCATTAATGTCTAAGCCGCTGGCAACAAAAATGAGTACACCCCTAAGTGAAAATGTCCAAATTGGTCCCAATTAGCCTATTTCCCTCCCCCGGTGTCATGTGACTCGTTAGTGTTACAAGGTCTCAGGTGTGAATGGGGAGCAGGTGTGTTAAATTTGTTGTTATCGCTCTTACTCTCTCATACTGGTCACTGGAAGATCCACATGGCACCTCATGCCAAAAAACTCTGAGGATCTGAAAAAAAGAATTGTTGCTCTACATAAAGATGGCATAGCCTATAAGAAGATTGCCAGGACCCTGAAACTGAGCTGCAGCACGGTGGCGAAGACCATACAGTGGTTTAACAGGACGGGTTCCACTCAGAACAGGCCTCGCCATGGTCGACCAAAGAAGTTTAGCGCACGTGCTCAGCGTCATATCCAGAGGTTGTCTTTGGGAAATAGACGTATGAGTGCTGCCAGCATTGCTGCAGAGGTTGAAGGGGTGGGGGGTAAGCCTGTCAGTGCTCAGACCATACGCCGCACACTGCATCAAATTGGTCTGCATGGCTGTCGTCCCAGAAGGAAGCCTCTTCTAAAGATGATGCACAAGAAAGCCCACAAAAAGTTTGCTGAAGACAAGAAGACTAATGACATGGATTACTGGAACCATGCTTTGTGGTCTGGACTTATTTGGTTCAGATGTTGTCAAGCAGGTGAGGAGTGCAAAGACAAGTGTGTCTTGCCTACAGTCAAGCATGGTGGTGGGAGTGTCATGGTCTGGGGCTGCATGAGCGCTGCCAGCACTGGGGAGCTACAGTTCATGACCATGAATGCCAACATGTACTGTGATAGAAGAAAACAAGGAGAGGCGCCTCTAAGTGCAGCAGCAGGTTAAGACTTTAATCGAACAAGATTAAAAACACTCACAAGATCCTAGTAAAAATCCGAATAGATCGACTACCACTCAGGGGCAAATGGGTGAGCGCCAGTGTCCTCGGTCCAAACAGACAGGGAATCCATCCTATACCGCTCCTGCAGCCGCCGTGATGTATTGGGGAGAGCCGGCTCGTACGGCGGGATCCAGGAAGAGGCTTGGAACGCAATCCTGAAGGTGTCCGAGGATGATGACGTCACAGTTCCGCGATATACTGTGATATACTGAAGCAGAGCATGATCCCTACCCGTCGGAGACTGGGCCGCAGGGCAATATTCCAACATGATATTGACCCTAACACACACTTCCAAGAAGACAACTACCTTGCTAAAGAAGCTGAGGGTAAAGGGGATGGACTGGCCAAGCATGTCTCCAGACCTAAACCCTATTGAGCATCTGTGGGGCATCCTCAAATGGAAGGCAGAGGAGTGCAAGGTCTTTAACCACTTCAATACTGGGCACTTAAACCCCCTTCCTTCCCGGACCAATTTTCAGCTTTCAGCGCTGTTGCAGTTTGAATGACAATTGCGCGGTCATGCGACACTGTACCCATATGAAATTTTTATCATTTTTTTCACACAAATAGAGCTTTCTTTTGGTGGTATTTAATCACCCCTGGGTTTTTTATTTTTTGCGCTATAAATTAAAAAAAGACAAAAAATTTTCAAAAACAATGCATTTTTCTGCGTTTCTGTTATAAAATTTTGCAAATAAGTAATTTCTCTTGATAAATTTTTACCAAAAATGATACTGCTACATTTCTTTGGTAAAAATAACCCAAATTGGAGTTTATTTGGTGTTGGCGGACAGACAGATGTGACGGGGACTGTGACAGATGTGACGGTGACATACAGATGTTTTGTGTATGGTGACAGATGTTTGAGGACTGTGACAGATGTTTGGGGACTGTGACAGATGTTGTGTATGGTGACAGATGTGATTGGGGACATACAGATGTTTTGGGGGCTGTTTTATGGGGACACTGACATGTATGTGGACAGGGGTATCAGTGTGCTTGGTGCACTGTGTGTGGGGCGATCTGTGACAGCTTTCTGCATGAAATCCTCATCATGCAGAGAGCTGTCACATAGCTGCAGATTCCCCCCCCCCCCCCCCACTGAGCTCTCACTGAGCTCGGCGGGGGGAGAACGGTCACAGAGACGCTCGTCTCTGTTTACAATGTGACGGCTGTGATTGGACACAGCCGTCACATGATCGGGAGGGCCAGTCACTGCGCCCGTATCCCGATCTCCGCTCAGCTGCATCCTGTGATCATAATGATCACAGGATCCAGCAGCAGCACGGCGCGTGCCCGCGCTGCGAGCTCCCATTCTGCAGGACGTATATATACGTCCTGTCAGAACGGGGAAGCTCCCACCCGGCCGTATATGTACAGTGGCCGGGTGGGAGGTGGTTAACATCCACCAGCTCCATGATGTTGTCATGGAGGAGTGGAAGAGGACTCCAGTGGCAACCTGTGAAGCTCTGGTGAACTCCATGCCCAAGAGAGTTAAGGCAGTGCTGGAACATAATGGTGGCCACACAAAATATTGACATTTTGGGCCTAATTTGGACATTTGCACCTAGGGGCGTACTCACTTTTGTTGCCAGCAGTTTAGACATTAATGGCTGTGTGTTGAGTTTTTTAGGGCACAGCAAATGTACACTGTTATACAAGCTGTACACTCACTACTTTACATTGTAGCAAAGTGTTATTTCTTTAGTGTTGTCACATGAAGATATATTTTACAAAAATGTGAGGGGTGTACTCATTTTTGTGAGATAATGTATATACTGGAATATACACAGGGATAAATGCTATACTGTAATGGTAGTGATTAGCGACTTAAAGTGGGACTGTGGTGGGCAAACTAGAGCTAACAGACACTGGGTGGGAGGGTCACTAACTGACACTGAGGTCACTAGTGACACTAATATAGTGATCAATGATAATACTGTATACTGACTCTGTACGAATGACACTGGCTGGGAAGGGGGTTAACTGTGCGCCTATTAATGTATTATGTTTGCTGCTCTTACTTTTTGATCTGTTGTTTCTCCCTGCTTTTCAGGGAGAAGAAACAGCCAGATTGCTGTTCCCTGTACTCACTGTAACTTAATGTTTTTGTAGACACAGAACTTTGTGTGTGATTGAACAGAGCTGATCAGTAGGTTTAAGTTTAAATCATTGGCTGAAATCTGCTGCAAACTCCTGCTGTGTCCAAGGGGTGCGCGCATACAAAAATAAAAACCCAAATGACTCCTTTTTGGAATGTAGACACCTCAAGGTGATCTAATTTTTTGCCACAATTTATATATAGGTCATACCCAGAGGGAGAAGGAGGTGAAGAGATTAATGCACAGGTCACATACAGCAGGAGAATGGAGATTAGATGGTTAATGTGCAGGATAAGGGAGATGAAAGAGTTAATATACAGGTAATATTGAGAGACAGGCTGGGGATAAGATGTACAGGGGGGTGAAAGAGTTAAAAAAAAGCCCACCATCATTTACAACCCCTCACCTTGAATCTGCTGCTGCTGATCCCTTCAATCACAAATGTTAATTCACAAATCCTCACTTCCTCCTCTTCCTCCACAGGGAGTGCTTACATTTGTGCCCACAGCTGGATTGGTCATCCCAGCAATCACAAGGTGCAGATCTGCTCTGATAGGCTCTGTACTTTGTGCCTTTGCATTTTAACATCTCAGATCACAGTAATTCATGAGCCCACTTCCTGCTTGTGTGTGTTTTCTGAAGTGCCATTCATAAACAGCACTTCAGAAATACCTTTCCACTAATCATCCAATCTTAGGTTTCATTCACATGGGTGTACCTATCTCTACACCCATGCAAAGGTCTGTCTTTGCCTGCACAGAATGCACAGATTTTCCCTGCATCTGCATGCTGGCATTTAGACACAGCTGCTGGTCCCAATTTGACAGCCGGGCGGTTGCATGTCCAGATAGGTACACCCAGGGCCGCCTTCAGGGGGGTACAGGCGGTACTATTGTAAGGGGCCCCAGCGTCTCAAGGGGCCCGGCGCCACCACCTTTCACAAGCGGTCTTTAACATTGGAGTCTATGGGAGGGGGACACCCGGTTTGGGGACACCATTCTCCTGAACCATAGTCGATAAAAACACCACATTTGGGCAACAACTGGTCCTAGTTTGGGACCTCCAGCACCTATGGTTCGTCCATACCGGGTCACCAAAGTGAGCGGTCATTAACCGGCAATTGTTGGGTGAATTTCGGGCTTTGCATTGGAGTCAATGGGAGGGGGGCACCTGGTTTGGGGGACACTGTTCTCCCGAACCATAGGCAATATAAATACCAAACTTGGGTCACATGGAGAGGGCCCCCTGGACCAAAACTGTTCCAGGTTTGGGACCTCCAGCACCTATGGTTCAACACAAGGTCTTATTGCAAGCATCGGATGAGGCTGTGCTGTCTGTGCACTGTTTTTTTTTACTGAAGTCTAGGGACTCCAGTGCCGGCATAGGGGGGAGCGGCAGCCAGTACAGATGTTGGGGGCTATGATACTCTCCTGGTCCCCCCCACCCCACGGTGTCCCCCTGTGTCCTCCACCCCCACAGTGTCCTCCCCTCCCCAACCCATGGTGTTCCCATGTCCTCCACCCACCACAGTGTCCCCCACCCACCATAGTGACCCCATGTCCTCCACCCCCCCATGGTGTCCCCTGTGTTCTCCCCCACCATGGTGACCCCCTGTGTCCTTCATTCCCAACAGTGTCCTCCTCTCCCCCACCCACAGTGTCTCCCTGTGTCCTCCCCTTCCATACCCCACGGTGTCCCTCTGCATCCTCCTAGCCCCCCCCACAGTGTCCCCCTGTGTCCTACCCCTGCCCCCCACAGCGTCCCTCTCTGATCCCCCCATGGCATTCTTCTTTGACCCTGTCTGCACAGTGTCCCTCTCTGTCCCTGGCATCCCTCTCTGTCTTCGTTACGCACTGCGTACCTCTCTGTCCCTGGCATCCCTCTCTGTCCTCGTCATACTGCATCCCTCTCTGTCCCCGGCATCTCTCTCTGTCCTTGTTGTACAGCGTCCCTCTCTGTTCTTCTCCCAAGGCATCCCCTAAAAGGCAACTATGATAGGGGGCTCAGGACAGTAAGAACATTTACATTTGCAGTTTGGGGGAGGTAAAATCTCCATAGATGAACCCTGTTTTTTACCACCCCTCAACTGCATCCCACTACACATGTTGCAACAGGAATTGTACACCCTGTCACACTTAAAAGAAATATAGCAACCTTGTGCAGTGACCAATGGGCTAAAGCAGACAGTGAGGAGGCATTTTATCACCTTTTCACCACCTGCTTTAACCCCTTGGACCCCACACTAGCATGCATTGCACACAGTTTCAGGGTGTTTGCAAAGCGGCCCCATTCACGTGAATGGGTCATGCTTGGCAGGCTACACCTGGTATGTGGGACAGGGTGTATAATTCTTACTGAGGCTGCAACATGTGTACACCCTTGGCCAGTGGGCGGATTTGGTGGGATGGCCAGTGGGCGGGCCCTGGGGAATGTTGGTGGTCAGATGAGGGGGGGCCCAGGTCTAAAGCT
>BLSH010552110.1:1531679-1554515 GCA_018402905.1 Glandirana rugosa | reverse complement strand
GCTCAGGACAGTAAGAACATTTACATTTGCAGTTTGGGGGAGGTAAAATCTCCATAGATGAACCCTGTTTTTTACCACCCCTCAACTGCATCCCACTACACATGTTGCAACAGGAATTGTACACCCTGTCACACTTAAAAGAAATATAGCAACCTTGTGCAGTGACCAATGGGCTAAAGCAGACAGTGAGGAGGCATTTTATCACCTTTTCACCACCTGCTTTAACCCCTTGGACCCCACACTAGCATGCATTGCACACAGTTTCAGGGTGTTTGCAAAGCGGCCCCATTCACGTGAATGGGTCATGCTTGGCAGGCTACACCTGGTATGTGGGACAGGGTGTATAATTCTTACTGAGGCTGCAACATGTGTACACCCTTGGCCAGTGGGCGGATTTGGTGGGATGGCCAGTGGGCGGGCCCTGAGGAATGTTGGTGGTCAGACCAGGGGGGGGGGGCAGTGTTTAAATTTACTGACGGTCTGTAAAAATCAGTGATTTTTTCAACTGTCTATAAATATCAGGGTCTGATAATTTGTCATGCCGTGCTGACTTTTTAAGAGTAAACCGGGCAAACTACTTGATATGGATATTGTCAGTGTTTCCATGTTGCATTTAAATATCAATTGTCTTAGTTTTTAATAGGAGTTCCGTTAGTTTTCCAGGTTGCCAGTAAAAAATGTGTTCCGCCAGTAAATTTTCCATGTTTTGCCTGTAAAAAACGCTGGGGGAGGTTGGCAACCCTGGGGGGGCAGGTCTGAAGCTCTGTAAGGGGCCCCAAAATTTCTGATGGCTGCCATGGGTACACCCATGTGAATCAGGTCTAAAACCTACGGTGGTTAACTAAACATGAGAAAACTCAGTTTGCAAAGTGAACTTTCTCTACTTCTTTAGTGATATGGCTGCCCAGAATGTACTGTACATATACTGTAAAATGATCAGCTACAATTAGGGCCCTTTCACACAGGCAATCTGATCAGTTTCACCTGTCGGTTTTTTCGGTAGACCTTCTCAGACGGTTCATGCATTTCTATGGACCGGCGAGTGTAAACAAATTTGCATCCGTTTACACCAGCATACCTCCAGGTTCGATCGGGCCTTTGTTCTCTTCTGTTTTGGCAGACCGGATCAGACATAGTTGGGTATAAACGGACGGAGTCCGTTCACACCCGGCTGCCCATGGAGCAGAGCAGGGTCTGTCCATGTCCTCTCTGCATTAATTGAGCAGACACAGACCTGTTATCCGCCCTACTCTGCTCCGATCAGCAGGGAATCAGATCACAGATGTGCTGAACAGAATGGAAGGTGCCCGTGTGAAAGGGCCCTTAAGAAACACCATTATTAAAACATAACTAAACTTTAATATGACAAAAAGTAACCTTGTCTGTAAATCTAAAAAAAAAACATTTCAAAGACTACAGTTAAACTATACTAATTTACATATCACAACTACTAATTTTACTTCTATTTGAAATGTCTGGGGAGAATCTTGGGTCACTTTGTACAGTAACATACAGACACAGAGCAAAGTGCTTGCAGTGTTACTCTAAATATGATAAATGTAGAGTGTGTTCTACTAGCTGACGCTCTGTAATATTCCTTTCTTCTACATATTTTGACTTTTCAGTGCGTCTGGTCCCATAGCGTTTAGTTTGTTTATATATGGCCCGCTGCACTACCAGTGAAAGTCAAGCTGCGCTCACTTGGTTATAGACCACCCAGGTTAAACCTGTATCTGGAACACACCAGACCACTTATCATATTATAAACAAAGTTTAGCACAATGTACCTGCCAAATATGTGCTCATTTATCTCAATCTGCTATACTCAAGAGCACCTGACAAATCAGAAAGATATAAACAACCACAGAGTCTGTCATAGACAGATTTTTTTCCATTTGATAAAAATACAATTGACCCGTTTCTATACCATGGCAGATAACTACTAAAGAACAGTAGTGGACTAGAATTGAGGAACAGAAGGCCTCCCTTTCTGCTACATGTTCTTGGGTATACATCTGTGTATAGTCACTGTAAATATTTTCTAGGCGATAGAAGCCATTGAGCCATCATTGCTGAGTGCCACTTAGGCCACGAAAAACCAAAACTTAGCTTGGCAGGTGCATTCAAACATAACAAGAACAAGAAGCAAACTTAATTCAGATAATAATACTGAGGTTATATCATACATTCCTGTTTAATTATTTTAGGTGGGTAGTTGACTGTTCTTGTTGATTTTTTTTCAGCCAGTTGCTGATCCAGTGGAAATCTAGAATAAGCTTTTTCCCACCACTGGTACTAACATGCAGAGAAGCATGCCAAGAGTTATCCAGTGTCTATGTAGGACGTCTACACATGGTGTCCAATAGGATGCTGCCTATTATGGCTCTTTTGCACTTTCTTTAGTCTCTGAAGAACAATCTGCATTTGGATTATTCTTCAGACAGCATTTGACAGGCAGTGAGGAGGCATTGTATCACCTCCTAACTGCCTGCTTTAACCCATTAAACCCCACACGTTAGGGGGGTGTCAAAAATACAGCTTAACTGCAGGGTTTTACCACCCATGAATCGCTAGTGTGAACGAGCCCTTACAGAGGCATTAAGCATCTGGTAGACCACAGTCACTATGAAGAAGTGCAGCCTAATGCAACTGGGTTGACATTTGCATGACCAGATCTGGTGAACATACAAGGCATTTGCCCTGCAAAAAGATCAAGTGTCTCACTCTATTTTGGATAGAGTAAGGAAAGGTTATAACTCCTGTCGGTTTCTTTTTTTGCCATCTGTGTCCCATTGAGGAGATTTCCCTTTACTTCCTCCCATAGCCAAAACAGGAAGTGAGAGGAAATCTCTCCAAAGTAAGGAAGTCCGTGGTTATCCCCACTGGAAGATTTCCTCTCTATTCTTGTTTTGATGACAAACCAAAATTGGGGATTTTCTTTCACTTTCACGCTTCATAATAATGGTACACAGGAGAAATAGAAAGGCTGAATCTCTCTAATTGGGACACGGATAGCAATAACAATCTGACAGATGTTCTAATCCGTTAGCACTCTATCCAAAACCACAAAAAATGTCTTTAATTATACTTTAAAGCAGATCTATAGCTGTCGTATTATTTTTACATTTAAACAGCCCCTAAAGCGGTAGTAAACTCTATTACTGAACTTGTACCTACAGGTAAGCCTATTATAACGCTTGCCTGTAGGTACAGTGAATATCTCCTAAACTTCTGGTGTTTAGGAGATATTCACACTGGATGCAGCCGGTGATGTCACTGGTGCATTCGCTCTGCAGGGACGGCATACACGTGTTGTCCCTTTAGACCTCTGTGCCATAAACCGTGACTCCCGTGTGCATGTGTGGGAAAGACATCATCACAGCTCGCCATTCAAAGGACTAGAGCCAGCGAACCCAGAAGGAAGACCAGGGGAAGATGGCAGCCCTGTCAGTAGTGAGGACTTTGTTCTGAGGTAATACCACATTACGTAGCTAGCGCAATATAATTGTTTTGCAGGGGATTTTTTTTTTTTGGCCATGGTTTACTAGCGCTTTAAGTAACATGTAACAATGGTTGCATTAAAAAGCATGGCTTAGGTAATCTCTACTGAAGGGAAGGCTTTCTGTTCAGACAAAGCTAACGACTGGCCAGCTTGGTATGAACTTTACTTTGCAAGTCCATTGAAAATAAGTCAACTCACTAATGCCTGTTGCCAGAGGGAACCTGAACTTGGTGGTTATAAATGCAGGTACATTTAAGCTATATATTCATCTATGTTACTTGTGCGATATTCAAATGCCAAAAATTATCAAACATTTCTGGCTACAGTATATGAAATAAGGGTGCAACTGAGTCCCTAGGGGAAAAAAATAAAGTCATGCAGGGTGATGGCAGCAGCTCCCCTGGATAGGTCCCAAGATAGCCTTAAACATATTGTATATGCAAAGAAAAGAAAGAAAAGGGGGAGCACCATCTATGTGTAACCTGCATTAATAATAAGGTCAAGATTAGTGTGTGTATGTAGCCCTCTTAGATATGCAGAAATTGGCAGGCAAGTGGTTGGTGGATGCAGAGGTCGGCAGGTAAGCGGCTGGTATCAGCTAAGATTAGCTAAGAAGCGGCTGGATGGTAGATGAAAAGCACTGCTGCTGTGCTTGGAGCACAAGCTGTCACACAGTGCTTCCAGTTTCCTGAGGTCCTCGGCTGGCTTTGCTTGGATCGGCTGCATTCGGAGAAAGAAGGATTTCGTCAGCACGTACAAGTGGGCGTGGTTATGCATTTTGAGACCCCGCCCCTTTGTCAAAGCAATTAAGATAAACCATTCAAGAGATCCACTTGATGAAAGGGTCTTCCCCTCCCAAACCCTGCATCTGATACTCTTATGTGGCAGCATCAGATCACTGTGCACTATCATCACCATGTAAATTGATGCAGCAATAATCTCAAGGGTTTATCATTTTCAATTAAAAAAACAAGTTAAGGTGGCCATACATTGATTGAATTTCAGCCTGTTCAGCAGGAAGCAGAGAAATTTCAATCCACAAGTGGCCACTGATGCTCAGTAGAAGCTGACTTATTGATCGTCTTCTGCTAAATGTACCCGTTGGAAAAAAAAACATTTGATCAGCAACTACAGCCAATTGCTGCAGCACTGATCTATGTATTCTGACAGCTGAGGAGTCAGCATACAATAGTGCAGCAGGGAGGATCCCCCCCATCCACCACGATTGTGTGGATGGAGGAATTGATTTAACATCTTTCGTTCAGCCTGCGTACCATGTATGGCCAGCTTTGGTGACAATGACAATTTTTCATGTGACCTGAAGGAGAAATGTACATGTAGGACAAAGGACAAACTCTCAAGTTACATTGCAGAGTAAATGTTTATTGTCAAATATAGAACTGTCTTGAGCAAAAGCAAAAAGGCAATACAGTTTGCAAACCTGGTGTGTTTTGGGTAATCCCATTTTCAGGCAGTTTGTCCGACAAAACCCCTATGTCCTAGTATAATCAATGAATTTGGTTAAGGCACCCTCCTTGTTCCTTTATTGTACCTGTTCCAACTAAACCCGGCTTTATGCGGTTAGTTTTAGATGGACCAGTTTTATAAGACTTACCAACGTTTGGAGATGGGACAGTATCAAAATGAAATTGTTCATCAAATGCATTGTTAAAATGCTAAAAGTATGAAATAGAGAAAAACAGATTTGAAGTATTCATATTTACTTACTTGGTCAGCAATTTTAGCCCTATAAATGTAAATCAATTCATATTATAATTTACTTTATTATGGTCTCATTTATTGTATACTTGAACTGTATAGAGGGTAGGAGAAAATATACTTGGTGACCTGTTTCAGTTAACTTTGGGCTTGTGTCAGTAGCATTAGTTTGAAATGCTTTTGAGATCATTCAGAATTATTTTGACCTGTAGTTCAACTCCTTCTGAGCTGCATGAGACCTGCTTCAAGTTGGTTTTGCATGCCTATAGGGTGTGCAAAATCAGTCCAATGTACATAAAAGCCCATTGACACAGACCCTAACAGTAAATTCTTTGTTTACTTAAT
Source organism: Glandirana rugosa (assembly GCA_018402905.1). Lineage (NCBI taxonomy): Eukaryota > Metazoa > Chordata > Amphibia > Anura > Ranidae > Glandirana > Glandirana rugosa. Next base: position 1,548,949 of record BLSH010552110.1, on the reverse strand, counting down.
CCTTTAGCTTGTTTCTTGAAACCCAGCGTAAGGCAATCCAATGTAATGTCTATAAAAACAGTAGGGTAAGCCTTCCATTTGCTTTTACAGCATCCTTGATGTGAAGCTGTGTTCCAGGGAAACAAAACAAAAAGAAGGTACTGCAGGCAAAGCAACCCCCCCCCCCCCCCCGAAAAAGGTAGGTAAATACAATAGGATGTTTGATGGTAATATTGGTTGTTCGGACACATTTTATGTTGTATGTCTAGCTTAAAGTGATTCAGACATTACTTTAATATTGCCTGCAAAAAAAATAATTAAACCCTTGCCAATCCTTGCTGATCTAGGTTCCTTTTAAGAGTTAAGCTTGCTGAAGAGCATCTGAAACATTGAAAGTCTGGTCCCCCTATGGGCCCTATGGTTCCATCTGCTGGTCCCTACAGATCTACAAGATGCACAGGGACTGGCAGAAGGAACCACAGCATGCAGCAGGGAACCAGGCATCTGACATATTTGTGTGTCAGATACTGATGATTCTTCAGTAGGCTTAGCTCTTTCAGAGAACAAACATCAGGCATGCGGGCAATGGGACATGTATTATTTGTTTTTCTTGCAGGTAAGCCACTTGGTTAAAGCTGGCCATACTCAAGTAAATTTTCAAATGGATATTTATACAATTGTTTGTACATTCAATGACTTGACTTGATTGAAGTACATTCAATGACTTGACTTGAAAAGTTTGCTTGCTTTTAACATTCAATTTTGAAATGGGTGGACTTTCCCAAATTAAAACTTTATACGCTGTTAGAAATTTGGTTTGAAAAATTCAATCCTACACCTTTACATTTTATCATCAGTGTGGTCATAAACAACCGTTGATTTGACCCCACTCATGTTTTTTAAAAAAATCTAACGATTATTATTAAAATTAAAAATTGGAATGAAATTCTACTAGTATGTTGTATAATATGGCTAGATTAAAAGGTACAGGGCTGAAATCCACAGGCTTACCATTGGCCTTGTTCAATAATGAATTCTAATTTCTAAGTGAATCAATACTATGAATCAGAATCTAGTAAATATTACGAATTGTATTGGTCTGAATTCAATGGAGTGGATCCTGATTGTTTGCTAGGGAACTTGAGAATTAGCATGTTAAAAAATAAAAAAAAATGTTCAATAAGATTATGGGGGTGATTTACTATAACTGGAGAATCTGGTGCAGCTGTGCATGGTAGCCAATCAGCTTCTAACTTCAGCTTGTTCAATGACAAATAACCTGAAAGCTGATTGATTTCTATGCAGAGCTGCACTAGATTTTGCACTTTCCAGTTTTAGTAAATTAACCCCTATATCTTCCTCTGGTTACCAGAACAAACAGCACAAGACTAAAAGTTTAACATGAAATCTGAAGTAACCCTGATGTGCCATTATATGAACTAAGTAAGGAATGTATAATGTTGCCCACTGAGGGTTTTGCCTCACAAACTGACAGCAAAATTTGACCCGGACGTCTGAATGCAGCCAAGCCGATGTACAAAAAGCTGTGACAGCTGAATATAGAGTACAGACATTATAAAACGTATACAAAAGCACTACTTGATGGGTCTGCAAAGGGCCACCTACTTTTGACACTTAAATACACAAAGGACCACACCTAGAAGTTCTGTTACAAAACCTGGTTTTAAAGCAGCCTGTACACTTAAACAAAGAGCACATCATAAAATGTGGAGCACTGACTGTGCCAAACTCTTTGTCACTATGGAGTTTGTCCATATTAGAAAAGAAAGGTTGTCCTCAGAACTGATAACATGAGGATTAAGCTGATTGGTATTATACATATTTATGTATCAAGGTTGAATGATTTTTGATTTTTTTTATATTTTTTTAATGCAAACATCTTTGATAATGAGTCTGGAAATGCAATGGCAAGTCATAACAAAGCTCATTTTTCAATTTTAAGTGCATGTAAGGAGGTTCTGCTACTCGCCACATTCTTGAGGACCTTGGTGGGAAAATGTATCATCTTCTGTCCCAACCCAGAAACTTCTCTACCTGGAAAGTATGTCACACAAACGCTGGTGTAATCTCTATTTGCTTCTATGAATTAGTGACATACGAAGGCAAATTTTCACACTGGGAGTATCCAGTGCCAAGACACTTCAGGTAAATAAGCCCGCCTGCATTCGGCAAAATGAAAATATTAATCTTGATTGGACTAGAGCCTTTCATATGAGAACTAGATTTATCTTTAGATTTACTTGGCTCTTGCCTGGAGGTGTACAGGTCAAGGTCCATAAGGGCTTGTATCAAGAATGTTTGGGTTTTAGTCAATGGGCAAAGGTAATTTGCTTTTGAAATCAGATCTGAGATTAAAAATTTGAAACACAAATTCAGTGCAGGTGTATTTGACCTGCTTCGAGCTGCTTTTGCATTCCCATAGATTTGTATAGGTAGAGAAGCAGTTCTGATACAAACAAAAGCCAATCAACACAGGCCCTACATACCAGAACCGCATAAAGTTCCTGTTCGTAGTTTCAAAAATGATATAGCCTAAACAGCAATAAGTACCGCTACCCAGATCCTCAACATACTACTCTACATAATGTAATGGTTGGTGACAGATTTTTTTAATGCCCAAGTAAGCTTCAATCTGCAAACTTTGCAGGGCCCATAAACAGCATTTTATTAACAAAAGAACACAAATGGACATAATAGTAATAATAATAGTCACATGTGTTCATTAACATTTTCCAGTGCTAGGCTCAATCCTTTCCTTTTCTACTTTTAGATGAAGCCCTGAAAGGGAAATGTTTTCAACTGTAGCCATGTAGCTCTGTGACAATTTACCTCTTTTACTAGGTTCTACCTGTAAATGAGTGACCTCGAGATGCAGATCCACCTTACACTGGCAGGTGACGAAAACTGCATCTGTGCCTTGAACAGAAGCATAAAGAAGTAGAGAGCACAAATACAAAATGCAAACTAAACTTATTGTACATTCATATAACTGTGGTCCCACTTAGACAAATGCTGTGCATACTCTTAAACTGAAAATACATAGTAAACAAAATAGTGAAAGGGGTGATCTATAGCTGTGAGGTCCAACTGGTATACCTTTGCTACATTACTTAAAGTATAACTAAAGGCAAGACGTTTTTTTTGTTTTTTTTAGCTTTTGACAGAGTGGAGATGGATTAGAATACCTGTCAGCTTTTTCTTGCTACCTCTGCCCCTGTTAGGGAGATTCACACTTTTTGTCCTGTTTACCATTATCATTAAAAGTGAAAGTAAAAGAAAATCCCAAATGTTGGGCTGCCCCCAGAACAGTAATGGAGGGTAAATCTACCAATGTAGACACTAGTTTTGGTGACCTGGGGTTCCGAAGAGATTTCCTTTAATTTGCAGCAGTTTCTTCTCACTTCCTGTTTTGGCTATGGGACAGGATATAGAGAGAAATCTCCCTAATGGGTCAAAGATGGCAAAAAAACTGACAGGGGTTATAACCCTCCCTTACGCTATCCAAAATGAAAAAAAAAACAATTTTTACCTATAGTTCTACTTTAATAGTGATGTTTCTTCTCTTTTCTAAATCAGTGTGAATGGACAGAAAAAAGAGACTTTTGCATTGCACACATTACTGCTGCCATGCTTGATACTGCTGATGCAGCATCTTTTTCAAACAGCGTTATTGCTAATGACAGAAATATTATAATCTGCAGCCTGCAGAGGAGTTGGGTATGCAAAGTTTCTGGTTAATTACCACTGTCCTAGATACATAAGAGCCCAAATCATTTTCCCATTATGGTTATTTAGGTGATGTATTAAAAAAAAAATCACACAGTGGCCTTAATATTATTTCTATAGATATAAAGGTAAAGTGGGCATACTTGTTGGCAGGATTGTATTCACTTAAATTAAAGTATACCTAAAGGCAAAACTTTTTTATTAGTTTTGGATAGAGTGCAACCCGTGCCCCCATTAAGGAGATTTACCCTTTCTATTTGTCCTGTTTACCATTATCATTGAAAATGAATGTAAACGAAAATCCCAAATTTTGGGTGGTCCCCAGAAAAGAAATAGATGGGAAATCTTCCAATGGGAACACTAGTTCTGTTGACCTGGGGGTCCGCAAGACATTCCGCTAATTTGCAGGGATTTCCTCTTACTTCGTGTTTGGCTATGGGATAGGAAGTGAAGGAAAATCCCTGCAATGGGACACAGATGGCGATCAGAGGTTACAACCCTCCCTTACTCTATCCAAAATGAAAAAAAAAATGTTTTGCTTATAGTTCTACTTTAATGGCTGCGAGATATACATATACTTTATACTGAATATCCCTATACCTTATGAAACATATTTTTACAAAACCCTATGGAACTGCTTCAGTATAGGTTTGGATGCAAACTATTATTTCCCTGCATTTCTTTTTGTAATAATTTTGGTAAAATTACGAATGTAATAAGTCACACATATATTTGGGGACAATACACACCCCATCAAAGTGCCATCATTTTGTATCATAATACAACCTAACTTAAAGTTGAAGTCTGATGCAGCAGACATGACCATATAAAATTCACATTGAAATGCACAATTTCCTTTCCTTATAAAGCTATGGAACTGCACAGGTCAGATTTAGAGTGCACACGTTAACACATGGATGGTATTTTCCTAGTGGAATATATTAAACGGTCAGACTGATGAAGCTGTTGTATCTCTGAATGTTCCTCTTTAAGATTTCTGAGCACGGTCCAAGGACTCGTTCAAAGCGTGGGCGGTCCAGTTTCACACACTTCAGTGGGCCCCGTGCAATTACTGTGGCTGCCCTGGGCCGGTTCAACAACAAGGCTATCTCACCTAGAAATAAAAAATGAAACAAGCTATGAGCTGCTAGAAGAATTTGTTAAAGAAAAGCTTTATTGTATTTTGGAGAGGGCTATAATGATCATCCAATAAAAGCTGTCTGTTTACTGTGACTTTAAGTTCAAACGTTTCCTACAACTACTCTTTTTGAGATCCAGCTGAACATTTTCCCAGTTATTTCCTCAGTAAAATTGTGATTTACTACATGTATTGCCCTAATTTCTCAAGTCAAATTAAGTACTGTCCGAGATGATTATACCCTGTTGCTATACAAAATAGTTTAAGCCAAGGTTACCCCGCAAAAGAAGATTGTACATACTTACCTTTCCTGCTGCCCAGTCTACCAAACTTTGTTTCAATCCTGAAAAATCTTTTGCTGAAGTCCACAGGCAAACTTTCAGAAGTGTTGATCTCTGTGGTCCCCCATAGTTCACATTAGATCTCTGTGGTCCTCCACAGTTCACACTACAAAATGGTGAATATATATATATCACCAGCACATCGTGGATTTATATAATATAATCCATATCTTTATTAAAGCAATAACGCCACAGTTAGTGCAGGTGCAATGTGCTGGTGCCTAGCAGGACCCCTTCATCAGACGTGATGTTCACACTGGTTCTTCTTGCTGACCACCAAATCACTGTTGTATGCGGTAATGGGTGGAGGTCAAAGGGAGGAACCAATGACAGATCTGGGGGACCACCAAGATTGACACTCCTGAAAGTGTTGATTTCCCTTCCAACTTTAGCAGAAGACTTCTTAACATCACAGTGCAGTTTGGCAACATAGGCGCTAGCAGGATAGAGGAGTATGTATACTCTTTTTTTTGTACATATGGCTTGGTTCAAACATTTTTGGATAGCAACAGAGTTGCTTTGAAATGAAACTGCTTATTTAAGAGCATACATTTCATAGCAAATGAACGCCTGTTGGTAATTCTGGCACATATGGACATTTGTTTGCTGTCGCCTGTGTAATCATCAATTTATTTCCACAATCAACTAATTGCTTATTTGCACAGGATCAATGCACCAGCATTAAATACTATCCTTTAGTAAACCTTGCCCATGGATTATTTTGCTGCTTTTTTACATTTAGGGCCAATTTACACCCATGCTCTTTAGTGAGTGTCAATGCATGTGCAAGAGTTTGCTACTGTTTTTAATAGTGTTCATTCATATACAGTATATGTGCATTGCCCCAAACAAAAGGTGTCTGTTTTTGATCTGTTGCACATTATATTGTCTTTGGATAGAATGGGTATGTCAACCTATCATAAAGTGTGTCAAAAATCCTCCTCAAGGAGATGTTGCAATGCAAGTGCCTATGTATGAATTTACCCACAACTGGGATTTCAGCTGAAAGTTTTCTGCATCCCAGTTACATATACTGTTCCTGCCCATCTTGGAGTCGCACTCCAACTACTATAAAACCTTCAATTTCCTTCTCCTGTTCATAATGTAAAATGAAATAAAGATTCAAGCGCCTTATCCCGGCCCCAACAGGTGGCATAGATATAAGAAACCTTTAATACTCCAACATATACCAGAAACCACTAATAAAATGATCAGCTTTGGATGGAATGACCCTGCTTGTCACCATCTTTAGGTCCTTTCAGAACAGAAACTGTCTTACCAAAGTAGTCTGAGGGTCCCAATCGGCCCACTTCCACATATTCCTCATTGTCAGATCTGCGCTGCAGAACGGATGCGGTGCCCTGTAATAAACAAGAAAAATACTCGTCTTAGTTCTACTTTTAAAATATACAGGCACATGTGGACTTGTACATGAGGTTCCAGAGCAATGGCACACTGATGCATGGGCTTCCAGAGCAATGGCACGCTGAAACATGGGGTTCCAGAGCAATGGCAGATTGACATGTGGGGTGCTAAAACAATCACACACACATATTTTAGGTTCCAAGTCAACGACACACTGTTTTTTGGGGTTTCAAAGCAATGGAATGCTGATATTTAGTGTTGTGGAGCAAAGGCACACTGATATCTAACATTCCAGGGCAATAGCACACTGATAGGTGAGATTTAAAAAGATGGTACCACATTCAGAGCAATGGCACAGTGATACTCGAGGTCCCACAGCAATGCCACAAAGATACTTGGGATTCATGAACAATTGCATAGAGATACTTGAAGTTCCGGAGTAATACCACAGGTATTCTTGGGGGGGATTTACTAAAACTGGAATGTGCAACATCTGGTGCAGCTCTGCATAGAAACCAATTAGCTTCCAGGTTTTATTGTCAGAGTTTAACAGAACAAGCTGAGGTTAGCTGTTTGGCTACCATGCACAGCTGCACCCGATTCTGAGTGCACCAGTTTTAGTAAATCTCCCCTTTGGAGATCCAGAATGATGTAACTATGATACCTGGGGTTCCAGAACAATGGCACATTGAAAATTGGGGTTTTAGAGCCATGGCACATTAAAATATGGGGTTTCAGAGCATCAGCACAATGATATCAGCCATTTCATGCACAGTTTTGGACAAATATAGATTATTATATTATACAGGATTTATATAGCGCCAACTGTTTGCACAGCGCTTTACAATATAAAGAGAGACAATACCGCAACAGTACAATTCAAAACAAGAGGTTTAGGGGGGCCCTGCTCCTGCGAGCTTACAATCTAAGAGGGAGGGGCTGGTGAAACAAAAGGTAGGGACTGTGAGGGATGAACTGATGAGGGGAGTAGAAGATTCTGTTGTTAGCTGGTGGCAGGATAGGTCTCCCTGAGGAGGATCGTTTTTAGGGATCGCCTAAAAGTGGACAGGGTAGCAGATAGGTGGACAGATTGGGGTAGAGAATTCCAGAGGATGGGAACAGCTCTGGAGAAGTCCTATTCTACTGGGAGAGGCTCTGGAGAAGTCCTATTCTACTAATTTTCCCATCTGTCTTATTACTGTTCCTTCAAAACGTGAGGCATACACTATATACAGTATGTCCCATTGAGAACAGTGAGTGCTGAGAATGGTGATTGGCACTGTATGTTGATGTCAAAGGACCTGCTGCAATCATCTCTATGACATGTTCACAGTATAGATGCCATGGGCATATGGTGAACACATTTCTCTGTAGAAAAGGGAACTTTTGACATCTAGCTGCATAGAGAAGAAAATTGCATTGGTGAAAAAACAATACCTTTACATGGTAGGGTCAACCAGTTAACCACAAAGTGCTTCAAATCTAACATGCGAAGACATACTTTGGATAGGCTGGTTTGTGATTAGATGGACACTAATAATAAACACACCAAATAGACTTGCAAGAGGCCAACACGGATTACTTAGGTATCAGGGGTCCTCAGATCCTCTGTTATGGAGGAAAAGGAAATGTCCTTTATTGTTAGATTATAAAATAAAGCTGTCCTAAACAAGAGCAACTAAATAAATGCTAACCAAAAGTCAGCAATGGCCACCTGTCCATCACCAATCCTAAAGAAAGCTTATAAAATGTAAGATGATGTAGCATGTAAATGGATGGAAATAACTCAACATCTCCATGTGTTTCCTGTCCTGCACAGTTAGCTGGAATCTAACATTTTACAGAGCCCGGAATGAGCACAAAGAGGCTCATCACTGTTTACCAGGAACTTGTCATGTTTAACACATGAATCTTACTGAATGATTACAAGATGGAGGTATGCCTGGTACATACTAGATCGCTGGTAACTTATATAAACTAAGGAGCAGAAATCTGCAACTAGAAGGATACATGAAGTCATAAATAACAATCCTATCCAAATAATATCAGGGATGGTTTTCAATACCAAGTCAAATGCTACAAAATATGTAATAAGATTTCCTGTAATAATTTTGCAGTTATGATGATTTTTTAATTTTCAATAGCAACTGGTGGCAGCAAAGAAAAAAACTGAAATCAACAGGTACACCAAAAAGACTGGTCTTTTTGGTGTACCTGTCGATTTCAGCTTTTTTTTTGCTGTACAGTCCCCTCATTGTTTCTGACACTATACAAGTATAAGGAAATGTTATTAACGAAAACTATAAAAAAAGTTTTTGGGTTAACATACACTTTAACCACTTACCGACCGCCCACCTTCATTATTCGGTGGTATTTTGCTGCTGAATACCGTTGTTATGGCAGCAGATAGCTGCCATAACCTCTGTATTTTTTTTAAGGGCAGGCGGTCCTCTTTCATATAAAAGTGGTCTCTGCGGCGGAGTCGTCCCCCACTCCCCCGCCGCTTTCCGGGCGTCTCCGCCGCTAACTGGAGCCGTCGGTATCGGCAGAGCCGATTGGGTCCTCTCCCCTCAGAGTCTGGATGCCGTGTGAGGGAAAGATGGCTCCATAACATTGCATGGCGGAAGCAACGTCAAACGTCACTTCCACCCAATGGTCTTAAAGGGGATTTTTTTTTTTTTAAATGACATATTATTTTTTATTGCACTTTAGCGTAAATTTGAGATGTGAGGTCTTTTTGACCCCATATCTCACATTTAATAGGTTCTATCATGCTTTTTTTCTATTACAAGGAATGTTTACATTTCTTGTAATAGGAATAAAAGTGACCCAAATATTTATTTTCAACCACTTGCCGACCAGCCGCCATCGTTTGACGGCGGTAGGTTGGCTCTGCTGCCCGAATTGCCGTAGCTGTACGGCATCACTTTTAGAGACTGTAGGGGGTGCGTGCTACCCGTGATCACTTCTCACAGAGCCAGAACAGGGATCCATTCATGTAAACAAACGGATCTCTGTTCTGACATTCCATGAGCGGGCACAATTTTGAAGCATGACATGTTGGGTATCAATTTACTCTCAGTAACATTATCTTTCACAATATAGAAAATACTGGGCTAAATTTACTGTTGTCTTATTTTTTAATTCAAAAAAGTGAATTTTTTCCCAAAAAATTGCACTTGTAAGACCGCTGCACAAATACAGTATGACATAAAGTATTGCAACGACCACCATTTTATTCTCTAGGGTGTTTGAAACAAATATATATATAATGTTTGGGGTTTGAAGGGCTTCTAGCAAAAAAAAATGATTTTAACTTGTAAACACCAAATCTCGGGGGGCGTGGCCTGGAGCGCGATGTAGAGAGACGCAAGTTTTGAGAGCTCCATGTTCCCATCATCCTGCAATGGCTATCCTGCGGTCTTACTGCCCTGTGCTGACAGCTGCCTGGGACGGATACACCTTCTAAACCCTCGGGGACCATGTCGTCACCAAAAAAAGGAACGGAGGCGGCTGCCAAACTTGCCAAATATCGTCTACAACAAGGCCCCAGGTCCGGATGGCTTTCCAGCAGACTTCTACAAGTCCTTTGCAGGTCACATTGCCCCTAGACTGAGAGTTCTTTTTGAGTCATGCCTGGACAGCCAGGCCCTTCCGCGGTCTATGTTTGATGCATATCTGATCCTTCTCCTGAAACCGGGTAAAGACCCCATGGAGTGCTCTTCATACCGTCCCATAGCTCTGCTCAATATGAATCTAAAAATACTTACTAAAGTGCTGGCAAATCGTCTGGCGAAAGCAATCTCCTCTTTGGTGGATGCGGATCAAACTGGTTTTATGCCGGGGAAGTCCACAGACACTAATTTGCGAAGGGTCTTCACGCACATGCAGCTTCCGAACGAAGGCCCGTCTACCAGAATTCTAGTCTCGATTGACATAGAAAAGGCCTTTGATTCGGTTGACTGGCATTACATTGGCAGGGGTCTGGGACGTATGGGCTTTGGCCCTAATTTCAGGAGGTGGATAGAGCTGCTTTATAGTGCCCCGCGGGCAGCGGTCAGGCTGGGCCAGGGAGTCTCCCCCTTTTTTGAGATAAAACGTGGCACTAGGCAGGGATGCCCTCTGTCTCCCTTCCTGTTTGCCTTGGCCATGGAGCCAGTGGCGATCGCCCTTAGGGCTGCTAAGCCTTCAGGAGCTATCAGAGTGGGCTCGATACAGGAATGCTTGGCCCTATACACGGATGACCTTGTCTTATTCCTTCAAGACCCTGGTTCATCTCTTCATAGGGCACTGGACATATTGAACGGGTTCGCCGTTTACTCAGGCCTCCGGGTGAACTGGAACAAGTCATCCATTCTCCCTCTTGATGAGGGAGCCAGGGAACAGGCGGACCCAGACTTACCACTGAGATGGGTCACTTCCCTGACATAACTTGGGGTTAGGCTATCGGCTGATCCGGGAGACTATGTGTCTCTTAACCTAAATCCTCTGTTAGCCCTATTTAAACAGAAAATCCTAGTCTGGTCTAAACTTCCATTGTCCCTTGTAGGCAGAATCAGCCTCATCTAGATGAAGCTCCTCCCAGTTATACTCTATTTTCTACATCACGCCCCGGACTGGATACCAAAAACTTTCTTTCATAAATTGGATAGCCTTACTAGTACATTCCTGTGGGCCCCGGGTCCCCTGCGAGTAGGACTTAAGACATTGAGGGAGCCCCTCGGTCAGGGGGGCCTAGCGCTGCCAGACTGGTACAAATACTTTATTGCGGGCCAAATGGTCTATGTGCATCGATGGCTTACTGCTGATGATGACGACTCAGCCACGGTATTGGAGGCAGCCCACTTGGGTTCATATGAGAGCCTCAAACTAGCAGTTTTTATGGGAGTGAAATCGAGTCTCCCTCTGACCAGATCCATGAAAGTGACCATCAGGGCCTGGGAAGCAGCCCTTAAGCTGGCGGCCCCTAGCTACCGGGGTCTCTCGCCATCATCGCCACTATGGTTAAACCCCAAACTAGTTAATTTCTTTAACAACCCAGACATGGCTGGATGGACGGCAAGGGGGGTTAAGAGGCTTAGTAACATAACCAGGGAGGGTGAGCTTGTCACGTTTGACCAACTTAAAGCCAGACATGACCTTCCCAATCAGTTTTTCTTCTGATATCTTCAACTACGTGACGCGTTTAGGGCTCAATTTACAGATATGACCATTGAGGCACTACCCTCAGACCTAGAGGGCCTTCTCTCCCAGTCAACCCTTTCCAAGACATTGTCGTCAGCGTATAAAGAGTTTTTTAAGCTATCTCCACCTATGGTAGTAAAATGTAGGGAACACTGGACAAGGGAAATCCCAGATCTTCAAACAGAGGACTGGGATGGGCTATGGGACCAACCTTTTAGGAACCTGATTTCAGCCAGGGACAGATTAATTCAATTTAAGTTCTTGCATAGAACCTATTATACCCCTGCTAGGCTGGGGAGGATCTATTTGTCGGCCTCTACGGAGTGCTGGCGTTGTGATCATTCCCCAGCAGATGCAGAGCACATATTTTGGAGCTGTGCCCTGGCCCAGACATTTTGGTTGGCAGTAACCTCATGTATTTCCTCGTTGCTGTCTGTCCCCATCCCTTTGACGAAGAGGGTTTGCCTTTTGGGCATGGTGGATGGGGTGGTACCGTCCAGAGCCCTCAGAACTTTCCTGACGATTGCCCTGTTTTATGGCAAGAAAGCTATATTACTGCATTGGAAAAAACCGAGCGCTCCTACGCTCGCATACTGGAAGGGTCTGGTTAATGCGATGCTGCCCTATTACAGATCCACGTACGTGTCAAGAGGTTGTGAAAGGAAATTCCACAAGATTTGGTAGGCATGGCTATCGGTGAATACAATGGCTGGATGAATCTGGATCGACAGGGGGGCTGCTAACACTCACTCTTGCATCTCCCTGGAGGGAGTATATGGATAGCAGGGTGACACTTTTGTTACGAAGTTACTATTAAACATTGGCAAATGACAGACTAAAGGGGTGACTCGGTTCAAACAATGGCTGGTGCAGATGAGCTGGTGGAGGGAGGGGGGGGTTCAAGGGTTGGGAATGGTTGGACATTTAGTGCAGACCATGTAGGTCTGGTGTGGAGCCACTTTGCCTGGCTTCCACAGCCTTGTTGTTTTTGTATTGTAAGTAAACGAAAAGCAAATAAACAGAATTTAAAAAAAATATATATATTGTCTACAGGATAGGGACTCTCAGGCCAAAGATGGCGCTGGCGCTTCTCCTGAACCGGAAGTGGCAGCCTCTGAGGCCAGAGTACTGGAAGCCATCGCCTTGTGTCAAAGCACGCTAACCACTAAACTGGAGGAGGTCAAGATCGATATCTCCCTAATCCGCCAAGATTTATCGACGGTTCGGGAGCCAGTGACTGAGACTGGGGCATGGATCAGCATTGCGGAGGACATACTACACCCGCTGCAGCACACCACTGAAAGGCTCCAGCTTCAACTGTAGCAGCTCAGTGTCAAACAGGACGATATGGAGAACCGGCTCCGCAGTTGCAACCTGCGCTTCATAGGCCTGCCTGCAAAGGCTGAAGGCAATGACCCAGCTGGGTTTTTGGAGCAGCTCCTGATATCCACCTATGGCAGAGAGGAGTTCTCGGTGATGTTCACGGTTGAGAGGGCTCACCGTATACCAGCACGTCCTCCTCAGGAGGGGGCCCCATCCAGCACATTCAGCGCCAAGTTCCTTAATTTTAAGGACCGCGACAAAATTCTCCGCCTGACAAGGGACAAAGGTAATATTCCGTATACCAATGTACACCTAGCGGTGTTTCCAGACTTCTCTAATGAAGTTCAAAAGCAGTGGGCTAGATTCCAGGAGGTTAAGCGGCGTCTCTCGACTCTGCACCTAAAGTAGCCCGTCTGCGAGTTGAGGATGACAGGCGCGCACACTTTTTTGATGATCCAACAGCGGTGACCGACTGGCTGGACAGATATGCGGGCCCCGCCTGAATACCCTGGGCGCCTGATGGATCGCACTGCAGGAGACGCACACTACAGGTACTCCGGTGACTTACCTTTTATACCTATCACTATTCTACTGTCAAAGACTCTGCTGGGGCCTATGGGAATTCTGCTTTATCCGGACTCCCCTGGGACTTATCCTGTGCCCATTCTCCCTTTCTATATATCTTCCTCTTCCCTATTTTCAGGCACATGGTGCCACACTCAACTGCTCCCATGGCCAAGCGAACATGGACCACTGGAACTGCCATAGACATGCTATGCTGATTACACGGACCTCCAAAGGTCGGTGTTACTCTGGTGGTCTCAACACATCGAGTGTTCTCTGTAGGGGATGTCGCCCCTATAGAACTATGGACTCGGCTTGGTCCACTTGTTTTTCCTCAGTTTTTGTTTTTGTGGGTCATACTCACACCTATATGGGACTCACCACAAGCAAGCTTTGTACCTCCGGCTCCCCCAACGGTCCGGAAGCCTGATCCACGGGTTTGATTCGGGGATACATGCTCACATCCAGTTACCCAGATGCTGAGCTGGGTGGGGGTTATTTGATTGGGGTTTTATGTTATGTTCCGGTAAATTTCAATTATGGATAGGTTTCTTTATTACAGACATTATGTGAAGAGCCTATAAGCTATATATGGTGCATAGATTATGTTTACTTGAGTAGTTTGCAATCAGAGGTGCTGCTCCTGCCCTGCCGATCTGTCCAATTCAAAATGACTTCCAACATGTCTCTCACTTCGCATGTCACCTATAAAATTTTTGACATGGAACGTCGGCTGGGTATACCACTCTACCCATACGCCGTACTCCAGGGGCGTTTCGGTTCTCATTAGGAAGGACGTCCCATTTGAGCTGGTGTCCCTGCAGACAGATCGACAGGGTAGATATATTTTTATGCATGCAACTATCAGAGGTATCGGTATTTTCATTTTAGCCTGTTATATTCCACCACCCTTTAATATGGAAATAGTAAAGGAAGGCCTCACCTTTATTTCCCAGTTTCCAACAACCCCAGTGATTTGGATGGGGGATTTTAATATAGTCCTTAACCAGACTAGCCTCCATGGGGGATTCGACCATGTCCCCGCCTTTGACTAGATTTGGTAGACTGATGACTGACTTTGCCCTGACTGACACCTGGAGACACAAGTACCCAACTTCTAAGACTTACTCCTGTTTTCTCTGCCACCCATAATGCCATGTCCCGAATTGATTTAATTTTTACGTCCAATAATCTACTTCCTAAACTACTGGGGATGGGGTTTGCCACTAGGATTCTATCAGATCATTCCCCATATTGGGTTCTCTTGGCCTTATATGAGGATTCCCCTGGATACCAGTGGAGATTGAACCCATATTAGCTGACAGCATTGGCAGACCAACTGGACATACCCACGGAACTGCAACATTTTTTTGTGGTGAATATGGGTAAGTCCACAGTGGGAAATGTGTGGGAGGCGCTTAAGCTGCACGTGCGTACCCTCCATAAATCTAATACAAAACATGCCCTACAACAGGCGTCCGAACACCTGGATATGCACCAAACACGGACTGCTGGGGAACCCTCTTTGCAAAATTATCAGGATCTTAAGCTTCATACCCGACTGGTGACCCAATTACACCTAGATAAAGAGGTTAATCTTGTTCTACCATACAGAAACAAATTTATGAACATAGAGAATGCCCTGCCAAGTATACCAAGATCTAGGATAGATGGCTGTCGAGTCCAGACACTTGCACTGGTTAAAGAGGCGTGGATTTCTACCATAAATGGTCCATATGGGCACCATTCGGCCTTCAATGTTGTTATACAGTGGTCTCTGATTTATAAGTGCATCAGTATGGTTATATGTTTCAAACTATCTTTGCTGTGCAACTATGCTCAAGTTGTTTGTAACACACTGTGGAATGTTACTATTATGTACCATCTGTATATCTTTTATTGAATAAAAAACGGATTTTGATTAAAAAAACACCAAATCTCAGATGATGAATTCCAGGTATAGATATTTAAGACATAGTAACTTTGGTCCAGCTTGGACTAATGCAACTATGTACAGTATACTGTATACCATACCTGGCCAATGCCCCTGGAAGCTGTTAATCACTGTAGTAGACACTGATACCCCAGTGATCTCCCCTTGCTTCCAGATCTTGTGATGAGTGGTTGACTTGATGCATTCTGAACACAGCAGTTAGGACACTCAGCAAAGATGCCAATCAGAGAATGCTTTGCATTATTTTAATGAATGCAGAGTTCTTTGATTGGTGTAGAGGCAGGGCAGTGACATCACACTCTCTACCTCATCCAATCAGAGAACATCTCCTTAAACTTAAATGGGATGTCTGCACACAGCACCCGTTGGCTCAAGCCACAAAAACACACTGCCCATTCATGCTGCACAGGCCTCAGCATCCCTGTGAATGAGGCCCAAAAACCCCCAGAAATTAGCAAAGTGTGAATGGGCCCTTAGACAGCTGTACTTGCAAAGCCATGTGTGTAACTTTATATCCCTATTTTAAGTCTAAGTTCTCCCTCTCTTGCTATACTTGCGTGTGATTTCATTTTATATTAGCACGTGTCCTTTAAACTGGTTTACTGAATGATTACATCATGTTTCTGGCTGTCTATTGTGAACATAGTAGATAAAATGTAAACATTGCTTTTGGAAATTTATATATGCACAATTCTTTTATAAAGAGAAAAGAAAAGGCAAATGCACCTATGTACAGCTTTGTAATGGATGTCACCCAAGACATTTAGTACTCAGCAATCACATAGCTAATCACTAAATAAACCTCCTTTTGTGAAGCCGGTGAATATCTGTAATCCACCAACCTTTATAGTCCATTCTAATGTTTGTAGTGTTTCCAGCAGTACATTGTTCTATGCTGCATTTACTGCAAGTGGAATGCAGTGTGTACAGTGTTCACAATGATCTATTTATCATTAGAAATATTTAACTGTCAGTTCTTAAGGCACTAACACTGAACTATGGACAGGCCATGATGCTGCTGGATGTATTCACTGCTCAAAACTGAATTGGAGTTAAACACATTTTCTTGGGTACAGCTTCAGTCACATAACTTACCTGTAACGAAGTGTGTCCCATGTCCTGTTGACTGCTCCTTAATGTAGAAATGTCGCCTCCAGTGATGGTGGGTCCTCTTCAGAATGCTGCTCTTCCACTGCCACGAGGGTTAACTGCCTCTGGTCTGACATTAAGGCTCCATTCAAAACTTGGCGTTCCATTTTGCGGGCGGATTCGCCGCGATTCTGCCCGCGATTCGGAAATGCTGCAAATCGCGATGGGTGCTAAGCCTTTACGGTGTTTAGCGCCCTGCGGGAATGTTAGGGGCGATAAAACTTACCGTGGTCTGATAAAACGGCGCTAAAGCCTGCTGCTTAAAACCGCCGTCTTAGCGCCCTGGGCTGCGGGGTTTCTTCGAGAAAAAACCCACAGCCCACAGGACGTTAAGACGGGCGTGTAAAAATGTCGCTAAGTCGTCGACTTTAACACCGTTTTATCGTGACACTAAACCACGGTAAGTTTTTTCTTGTGTTCCTGCAAGGCGCTAAACGTCGTAAAGGCTTAGCGCCCGTCTTAGCGCCGCTTAGGCGGGCGTTTTACCTTGCGGTTCAAAACTTACCTCGGAATTACAGTCTGGTCT
>BLSH010552110.1:1503426-1528420 GCA_018402905.1 Glandirana rugosa | reverse complement strand
ATTTCCGAATTTCCCAATCTTCAAATTTTTGATTTTCGGATTTCCGAATTTTCAAATTTCGGAAAAATTTGTTAAACAGGTTCTCGTTAATTCAAATATTTAAGAACAAATTTGCCGAATTTTGTGGAAAAACAAATTCGGTATGAAACTAATTGCACATGTCTAGTGCCGGCAGCACTCATGCAGCCCCAGACTATGACACTACCACCACCATGCTTGACTGTAGGCAAGACACACTTGTCTTTGTACTCCTCACCTGGTTGCCGCCACACACGCTTGACACCATCTGAACCAAATACGTTTATCTTGGTCTCTTCAGATCACAGGACATGGTACCAGTGATCCATGTCCTTAGTCTGCCTGCCTTCAGCCAACTGTTTGCGGGCTTTCTTGTGCATCATCTTTAGAAGAGGCTTCCTTCTGAGACGACAGCCATGCAGACCAATTTGATGCAGTGTACGGCGAATGGTCTGAGCACTGACAGGCTGACCCCCCCACCCCTTCAACCTCTGCAGCAATGCTGGCAGCACTCATACGTCTATTTCCAAAAGACAACCTCTGGATATGACGCTGAGCACGTACACTCAACTTCTTTGGTCAACCATGGCAAGGCCTGTTCTGAGTGGAACCTGTCCTGTTAAATCGCTGTATGGTCTTGGCCACCATGCTGCAGCACAGTTTCAGGGTCTTGGCAATCTTCTTATAGCCTAGGCCATCTTTATGAAGAGCAAAAATTCTTTTTTCAGATACTCAGAGAGTTCTTTGCTATGAGGTGCCATGCTGGACTTCCAATGACCAGTGTGGGAGAGTGAGAGTGATAACACCAAATTTAACACACCTGCTCTCCATTCACACCTGAGACCTTGTAATGAGTCACATGACACCGGGGAGGGAAAATGGCTAATTGTGCCCAATTTGGACATTTTCACTTAGGGGTGTACTCAATTTTGTTGCCAGCGGTTTAGACATTAATGGCTGTGTGTTGAGTTATTTTGATGGGACAGCAAATTTACACTGTTATACAAGCTGTACACTCACTACTTTACATTACAGCAAAGTGTCATTTCTTCTGTGTTGTCATATAAAAAGATATAATAAAATATTTACAGAAATGTGAGGGGTGTACTCACTTTTGTGAGATACTGTATATGTACGTGGAAATTTATAACAATTTATTGATATTAATTATTTATTTTTACTCTGCATCCCAAAGGCTGGTTTATTTTATTTTTTTTGAACATGTGACTATCAGCAGAGGACTAGAAGCTCCCCCTACCACTGTTTCCCTAAAGACAGGCTTGGAAAGAGCTGGGTCATGTGACAGCTGTATATCGATTAGGAAAGAGGGTACTTAATTTTTTTTTATATTTACAGTGCCATCATCCACATATGGCCATGTACTCTGACTTGTAAGAACAACCATATGGGCATAAGAAATACAGCAAGCACCTCCAGCTCCCTGTATATCTACTAAAGAACTCTTTAGTTGTCACCTTTAACTTGTATGCCACCATCCCACTTCAGATCTTCAGCCAGCTGCTTGAGCACACCAAGAGACCTGAAACCTGAGCAACTCTAATATTCAAATACTAACTTTGACCCATCACTCGGGGTGTCAAACTAATTGCGGGCCACATCAGCATTATGGTTTCCCTCAAAGGGCCGGTTGTATCTGCAAGACTATAAAAATGTATCCAGGGCTTTTTTTTCTCAGATAATAGGTGCAGGAACTCAACCATGCCCTCCCCTCACCAAACGGTGGATTGCACTAACAGTAGGAAGATCTTAAAAAGCCAAAGGAGTGCGTTATGTGGGGAGTTCAGGGGTGAGCTATGTACATAGTGCAGAGTTCAGGGGTGCGCTACGTACTGAGTGCAGTTTCAGGGGTGCCCTACGCACAGAGTTCATGGGTGTGCTACATACAGAGTGAAGGTTTGCGCTATGCTCAGTGTGCAGGGTTAAGCTCTCTTTCACAGGCTGCCCGCATCTCACTTCCACATCTCTTCAGCTCTGACCTCTGCACCACTCTCCCCCATCCCCTACATCTGCACACACCTCACTACACAGCCCTCATCTCCTCCCCCTAAAGCTTCCTTGCATCTCACCTCTTAAAAAAATACCCAAATTGGCTCCAGCAGCTTCCCACAGTGTAGGCTGTTCTGTTTCTCACTTGCAGCGAGATCATTGGTCAGCATCTGTGCACCCGGGCACAGATAGGGATTACTGTGATGCCCCATCCCACCTATGAGCACACTGTACCTGCATCTTCATCTCCCTTGACCCCACTGTGAGTGTTGGGCAGGCAGGGATCTGTGACAGGTGACGACAGAAGCTTCTGTAAGTACAAGTGACAGTGGTGAGCAGGGAACTGAGGGCAAAAGCTGGAGTTGGCAGAATGGAGTGCCACATAATATGGCTTTGCGGGCCTGGAGCGGGACCCAGGCACGGGTTTTTGTCTAATGTCTCCCCACTTACCCCCAATAGGTGAACTTCTGACTGTTCTGTGCCCGGTGTTGGGCATTCGTTTGTGCTGGGGACTCCCCCACCTTTCACGGCTGGCTGGCTGGGCGGTGCCCCCTGCACCATCAACCATAGAGTTTGCTTGCCTGCGAGGTGAGGGGCTGCTCGGAGGTTAAGGTAAATCTTTTTGTTACATCTGATATGTTTTTGGTTTTTATCTGCTCTTTTCTATGTTTTCAGCACTCTTTGTTCCATGGGTTGGTCCACCGCAGGTCCCCTCCTGACACCCCGAATCCTGGGCAATCCACTACATGATACTTTACAATTGCTTCCGTAAATATAGTATCCTACAAAGTTTGTGGCCTGAGCTCTCTGATGAACGCGGTAAGTTGTGGCTTGAGACTAAGAGACTGGGAGCACACATTTTATTGTTACAGGAGACTCATTTTCAAACTGACTCAACCCCCGCCTCCCCACCCATATATATGATAAATGGTTTCTAAGTTACTCTTCAAGAGCAAAATCAGGTGGTGTAGCAATTTGCGATACACAAACACTGCCCCTTCATTCCTTTGGACCACCAGGTGGATCCAGAGGGCAGATTTGTATTCCTCAAGGGGACCTTGCTTGGACGCAAACTCACCCTTGCGACCTTGTACGCTCCTAATACCCGACAGTTATCATTTTTGGATGGGGTCTTGGAGTCCCTCTCCACGTTCTGAGAGGGACGTGTGGTTGTGGGGGGGGATTTCAATGTCTGTCCAGACCCGTAGTTGGACACGTCCTCTGGCCATTCCACACACGTCTTTGCGTTTTTAAACACTTCCGTAAATCCTTACATACTCACTAATGGACTGCTGGAGAGTGCTCCACCCCAAAGCGAAAGATTTTAGCTATTATTCCACCATGCATAAAGTATACACGTGCACTGATCTATTGCTGGTGAATCAAAATCTTTTGGAGTCTCTCTCTGGCTCGTCCATCTCCGTCTCCCTTGCGCTGCTGCCGCTAGTAATAAACCAGTGGATCTGGCGCCTAAACGAAAACCTTTTGGACGATGCAGTATCGCAGAAGGTCTCTGAGACAATCTCCCGATATTTTCAGGAGAATGTGCCGGGTGAGACGGAGATGGCAGCAGTGTGGGAGGGCCACAAGGCAGTGGTCCGGGGGGAACTTATCTCTCAGGGTGCACGATTAAAGAGGGTGCATGAGGGAGACTTACAATCCCTTATAAATAAACTAAGGGCAGCTGAACTGAAACCAACGTCAAGTAACCCAGACTGTCCAGGTAGAATTGCAATCCCTTAGGGTAGAGCTGTCCACTCTCCTAGAGACACGTATCAGGGCAAGACTGTGACATGTTTCACACAAATTCTACGAGTTCAGCAATAAATGTGGGCGCTTAGGCGACAGCGCATGTTCACAAAATTTACACTACACCAAACTCTTTGACGGTTCTGCCCTCGAAAATCGGGAGCGCATTTAAAGACTACTATACCCAACTGTATCAGCTTCCCGAGACACTGGAGGGCCACACACCGCATTTAGAAGAGGCAAAAGCTCCCCAATTAATGACACAGATCTGTGAACAATTGGATAGGCCTATCTCAGTGGAAGAGATCGAGGTAATGATAAAAGACTTACTCTCAGGTAAAAGCCTCGGCCTGGACGGCTACACTATTATCATAAATTCCTACCCCTACTATGAACCTATATGTGTTCGTACTTTAATGCCTTTGCCTCAGGCACCCCCATATTCAGGGAGGCTCTGTTGGCACACATAATGGTCACCCCATAGGAGGGGAAGGACCCCGCCACCACTGGTAGTTATAGGCCGATTTTGCTGTTAAATGCAGACGTCAAGGTTTTAGCGAAAATCTTGGCGAACCTGTTGAAACATATTATGCCGTCAATAATCCACCCCGACCAAGCGGGTTTTTATTCAGGGAAGGGAGGCCCAACACAATTCTAACCGGGCGATGCAGCTGGTCCACTGGGTGGGCCTACAACAGTCCAGTCCGAAAAGGCTTTCGACCGGGTGGACTGGACTTACGTGGTGTTGCAGAGACTGGGCCTCAGTCAAAACATGTTGCGATGGATAGGTTTCCTATATAGCTCCCCTGAAGCCAGAGTTAAGGCAATACAAACGGGATACCGCAAGGATGCCCTCTATCCCCTCTCATTTTTGCCTTGACATTGGAACCGCTGTAGAACATGATTGGGCTTGGCGCTACTTTGTAAAGAAAGAAGAAACCAAACAAAAAAAACAAAACAAAAACCTTATGTTGCTTTCAAGTGACTTCTATGGTGCAAATGGATGCACCACAGTGACAGGTGAACCATAAACTAGTGCAACCAACTATATATCCTGTGTACTATTAAACCAGTAATTATTACTCAATTGATGTATGTGTTGTAAATATATATATATATATATATATATATATATATAAATATCAAAGTGCTCGTGCAAAATTATATATAAAAAATAAGAATTACATGAGGTAAAAAACATTATTTTCAGATCTACATTGTTGTTCATAGAACCAATAAATGAAAAAAACAATATACGATTGCTACAATTAATATGTAGTCCCTTGTGGTGATAAAAAGGTGCACTGTGCTCAACGTGCTAGTAAAATCTCTTGTTTTTACAAAGAAGTATCCAAACCAGCTATAACAGTTTATTTTTGAATAAATATATGCAAGTTCTTTAAAGTGCAGGTGTGGGGGTGAAGCGCCTAGACGCCTTTCTGGTAGTGTCTGGCGGCTCCTTGGGGTGCCAGGTTTAGTGACCAGTAGGATCCTATGATGGTTCAGGTGTCCTCAGAATTGTGATAGATGTCTGCTCTGTGCTGTGGTTTGCACAGCAAAGCCTGGATCCTCCTCTTTTCGGGTCCCTCTTCGACGCTCTTCCCTCCTGCCGAGTGCCCCCAAAGCAAGCGGCTCGTGCCTACCATTCCTCTTAGCCACTACTGAAAATCAGTCTTGCCGCACCTTCTGAATGCGGCCAGACGCCTAATCCCAATACACTGGAAATCACCTCATATCTCCAACCGAAAGGATTGGGTTTGGTTAGTTGATACAATAATTACTGCGGAGGAATGGGTGGAAAATTGCAAAGACAGGAATGATAAATTCTACGGTATCTGGGCCATCTGGATTCATTACAAATCTAAAACTACACAGGTTTCCCAACCTGGCACTACTGGACCGTGAGGCCCTGCCCTGTCCTACTGGGGACTGCCCTAGACCTCATTCAAGCCCTGGACTGTTTGGACGGGGATGTACATGTTGTGGACCACAAGAGTAACGTTGTTGATTTTAATAATACCCTTGGAAGGATGCTGATAGTTTATGTTGTGCCCCCCCTCACCCACCCCTTCTTTATTATTTCCTTCCCCCATTTGTCATTTTGTGTATTTCCTGAGTTCTTAGCTCCTCCATACCCCCCCGTTCACCTCCTGAGGAGTGATCCCCAATACACCAAGGCCTTAACGTAAGAGAACAAAGTAACCTTGACTTGACACACTTGCTCATCCGATCACCTCACATCTTTGTGAGGCACAAGATTGTAAGATGTTCATATGTAGTTTACTGCTACCTGTGTCAATGGGATCTCTGATACTGCCAGCTGATGGTAGGTCGTGGGTTAAAGATTATATTTAAAAAAAAATGCTGGTTCCCTTAAAGAGAGGGGGGATTTCTCCAATGAAAACCATACAGAGATTCTAAATCTTCCTAGCTCTGTTAAAAATTGTGTTGTGGTCTTCTTTCTGCATGGAGTAAGGCGTTCTCTCCGGACAGTTATCAAGGACTGGACAATTGCCCAGAAGAGTGTGGCTCCTGCTGGGCTGGTAATGCACTTCTCAAAACCTTCTGCTATTTCATTCTGACACAGTTTTGGCAGTCAAGCACACATCAGCTCACACAATCAGGAGGCTCTGCTAGTAAATGTTGACATGTTTCTTTCGGTAAGTATGTGTAAAGTGTTTACTGAGATGAACTGCTCCATACATGGACCCATAAGTACAAAAGTACAACAGCTCCTGGACTTCCTCAACTGCCAGTATATGGCAATAAGGATGGGAAGTCATTATAATACAAAGGTGTTCTGACATAATGTAGCTGATGAGGTTATGGATATACATATCTACAGTGCCCATTATGAAGAGGGTCCCACTCTTCTTTTCTTTCTTCTTTTATTGAAAATACAACTAGAGGCAAAACTTTTTTTAGCTTTGGATACAGTGCAGAGGGATTAGACTACCTGTCAAGTTTTTATTGCTGTATGTGCCCCTGTTAGGAGATTTGCCCTATTTGTCCTGTTTACTAATATCACCAAAAGGGAAAGTGAATGAAAATTCCAAATTATGCGTTATCATGAAACGGACACCAGTTCTGGTGACAACCATGGGTTGCTTCACTTTGTGGGGAATTTCCTCTCACCAGTTTTGGATATGAGACAGGAAGTGAAGTGAATCTCCCTTATGGTAACTAGATGGCAAAAAAAACCTCCCTTACTGTATTCCATTTGTTTTTTAAGTTTTGCCTTTTAATTCTATTTTTTTTATATATTATGGAAAATGCAAAGGCAGATGTGTAACCTGCAAAGGTGGGTGGGAACACCTTACTATGTAAACTGGCCAAAATTACAAAAGGGAAATCTCCGGACTGAAGTTCTTTTCTATAAGATACCCCGATGCCAAGAATTGGACAATAAGTCCTGTATGCATGCAGCATAGCTTAAAACTGTTTGCTGGCTACACTGGAAACAATATTTTTCTTTGGCCTCATGCTAAATTACTATTTGTGATTTCACAGTTGTCTTTTTTGGAGTCCTTTCACCCACAACCTGTATATTGCAAATGTACAAAATATCCCACAGAAGGGCACAGTAGCTTTATAAATTGAGTACAACAGGTATGTATTGGAAAAAGTATCAAAATTTATTGATTCAACATGCCATAAACTTTAAAATCTAAACCAAGGGATACCCCTGAACAACAAATGCCTGGCAGAGACAACGCTAGACTAGGGTAACACACAACACATAGACCTGGGACATACAAAAAACATGAAGCACAAATATCTGATTCGTCCGGACGCCAGATGGATTGTAGTATCTGTGCCACCTGGGGAAAATCCCCTATTTCTGTATATAGGTGTGTATGGCGGCTCCAGGCACTCCAGTTCCTCTGGATGCTATAGCAGTGTCTATACTCTGACCCCCGTGGGGTTTGGTGTGGAGGGAATTCCTGGTCTATGGACAGTGCTGCTATCAGTGGAGGGAGAGGGCTAGTAGAAGGAGATATGTGGAATGGGGCTGAAAGGACAATTCCAGGCACTGAAGTTGCATCATGTTGATTCTATAACACGGAGGCCCCTGGGGTGAGTACCAGAGTTGCCCTAGTACGTGGATGTGAGTCCTGTCACCTTATTTCCAATAGGGTCTCTAAGGGCCGTAGAGGCTGTGGTAGAAGATGGCACCTGGTGGGGATACCAGGACTAGGGTGGAGAGTCGGCAATATGAAGCTGGGGTAGGTGTGTGCCAGATGGCACCTGTCACCACCCCCCTATGGGCGAATACCGTAATTGCCCCCCTGCTGGAGGTGCAGAGACAAGGTAGGGTCTTAGCGATTGTGGGGCTGGATAGGTATGTGCCAAGCGGTACCTGCAGCCATCCGACTGTGTGTAAAATTGCTTACAGTATATAGTCCGTATCGCTCACCTCCTATAAATCTCTCCCCTGTCGCCCGATGTTTGCTGTGCCTCAAGGATCATTCTTCAGGCCGTGGCTGGCCCTCATCGTGCGTGGGAACGCACAATGAGGGCCAGACACGGTCTGAAGCAATTTTACACACCCTAACTTGTCTCTGCACCCCCTGCGGGTGTCCCCCACCCTCTTCACTACTGCCCCCACGGCCCTCAGGGATCTCACCTGAATGAGGGAAGGACTTACCTCCACGCAGGGGGGTCAATTACAGCAATTACGGCATTCGCCCATAGGGGATGGTGACAGGTGCCGTCAGGCACACACCTACCCCAGCTTCATATTGCCGACTCTCCACCCTAGTCCTGGTATCCCCACCAGGTGCTGTCTTCCACCACAGCCTCTACGGCCCTCAGAGACCTTATTGGAAATAAGGTGAAAGGACTCACATCCACACACTAGGGCAATTCTGGTTCTCACCCCAAGGGCTCCATGGACTGCACCGGATCATAGGATCAGCATAATGCAACTTCAGTGCCTGGAATTGTCCTTTCAGCCCCATTCCACATATCTCCTTCTACTTGCCCTCTCCCTCCACTGCTAGCAGCAGTGTCCATAGACCAGGAATTCCCTCCATACCATACCCCCACGGGGGTCCGAGTATAGACACTTCTATAGCAACCAGAGGTACTGGAGTGCCTGGAGCCGCAATACATACCTATATACAGAAATTTGGTGGATTTTCCCCAGGCGGCACAGATACTACAATCCATCTGGCTTCCGGATGAATCAGATATTCGTGTTTCATGTTTTAAGTATGCCCCAGGTCTATGTGTTGTGTGTTACTCTAGTCTAGCACTGGCTCTGCCAGGCATTTGTTGTTCAGGGGGTATCCATTGGTTTGGATTTTAAAGTTTATGGCATATTGAATCAATACATTTTGATACTTTTTCCAATACATACCTGTTGTACTCGGGTCAATTTATAAAGCTACTGTGTCCTTCTGTGGGATATTTTGTACATGTGTTTTTTGGCTTTCTGCTTTGACCAACCTGTATGGTACACAGGTAACTACTACAATCTGTTTAAATACAGTTGCAACTTTCAGCGCGATTATGTGATGCAACTGAGATGCACCTTGGATTTGGTTTGCATATTCTAATGGGCCATAATATTGCTGTACTCCACTGATGTGAACAGGCAATTGAAAACAATGCGATTTCCATTGTCATGCGATTCTGTACAACTGCCCTATGTGTCATTTGTGTTCTCAGGCTGTGCATGCCTAGTGTGCTGTGTGTAGTCAGACTGTGCATGCCCTATGTACGATTCATGTTCTGTGCATGCTTAGGGGTTGACTTATTAAAGGCAAATAGACTGCACATTTTGCAAAGTTCAGTTACACTCTGCAATTGCTCCAGAGTTTAGTAAATGAGCAGAAGCTCTGCTGACTTCCATCATCCAATCACGTGCTAGCAAAAGTGCTGTTTTGTTAATTTCTCTTGTACGTGATTGGGTATTCTTCAAAAAGTAAGCTCTAGAGCATCTGCACTTGCACTGCAAAGTGCACAGTCTATTTACCTTTAGTAAATCAACCCTTTAGTGTGCTGTGCGTTCTCAGATGCTGTATGTATATTCAGATGGACAAGGATTTGGGAAGTCCTTTACAAAGAATACATTTGCCATGGTTACAAAGAAGCGAATTCTGATATGTTTTGGGAAGGGATGAGGGGACCATTATATGTATATAAATATACAAAACTATTTGTATATCAATTATATATCTTTTGAAATGTGAACGTTGCACTCCTTTAAATGAAGACTATGGCAATAGATTGACTGCAGGTGTTTAATTATGAAGAATAATTTCACGTTTTGCTGGAATTTATCAAAGAATGAACTGTGGACTTCTGTGGGAAAACAATGAAATTAGCATCCACTCCTTGGCCAGGTTTTACAGTCTGCGTGCCAACTTCAGAGCCCTAGGGCGCAGTGCCAGCCCTGCCCTCTTATGCCTCCTTCAGACATATCTATATATGCAAGCCAGGAAAAAGCCAGAAGTTAAAAAAAAATACATTTTAAGAATTCCTTCCCTACACAAAGGCGTCATTATCTTTCTCTTCTCACCAGCCAAAAAATGTCTTCTGAGTCAACACAAAGGCGAATATAATGGATTATTATTCCCGAAATGGCCGTATCTGTGATTAGGAAGATGTACAAAATAGTGTCACCAAGGGAATAATCACTAGAGAAAATAAACATAACCGCCACTATAAGGGCTGCTCGAGAAGATGTCAAAGATTAAGAGGGAGCGATTAAAGCAGAAATTAGCAACAAAATTGACTCATTAGCTAACTGCCAAACAAGAGTAGTGAAATGCTGGGACGACTGACTATGCTTCTGAAATTAGATTTATAAAATATTGAACGAAGCTGACCTTTAGATGAAATTGGCAATTTTTCTCCGTACAAAGCAAATTGACTTTTTTCCAGTTCTGTTAAAGGATAACCAAACCCAAGAACATAAATGGCATATATTGCTGCTTACCATTCCTTAGATGTTGTGGATACATTCGTTTTCTTATTTTTTTCAGTTTAAGAATATTTTTCACATGTAAAGAAAATACCTGCCGATCTTGCCAGAAATGCAGTGTCCTTGTCACTTCCTGTGAACTAAACCTCAAGGAAATTCAATGTTATCGTTCTTCTCTAAATTACTAATCTTCACATTCCACATGTAATGGGGAAAGAACAAAGGCAGACATTCCTGAAGTCCAGCCTGAGTGGTAACCAATGCTCCCTCCACAGATAAGTGGAAGAGTGAGCGTAGCCACTCAAGGAAATGGAGTGTATTATTCGTAGGATTACCAGGAAAACATGGAGGGCCTGAAGAGCCTGAAGAAGAAAACTAAGTACGCCATCATATTTAAAGTGTAACTAAAGGCAAGATGTTTTTATGATTTTGGATAGAGTGGAAAGGGATTCGAACACCTCCTGTTTTTCAAAAGGAAGGTAATTTAGAGGCAGTAGGGACTTTCATGATACATAATAGACTTACAAAAATGTTTTTTTTAATAAAAATATATAAATTTATTGAAAAAGTATATAAAAACAGCCTCAAAGGGCAAACATATACAGGTACCACATATACATGTACATTAATTCACTGTCCCATGACAGTCTCTAAAATAGGCCGTGAGGGGAACAGAAACAGCAACCCTGAACAGGGTCAAATATCCATATCCTTCCAACAGCGAGTGCTACATGTTTCGCGGCGGACCGCCTCTTCAGGAAAGTAATTTCAGAAGGGGATTTATTCTAACCAAAAGAAGAGACATAACATCGATAGTTTTACGGAATGGATAAGACATAACATTGTTACCAGGGATCCGCGACGGCCTATTTCAGACTGTCATGGGACAGTGAATTAATGTACATATATATGTTTGCCCTTTGAGGCTGTTTTTATGTACCTTTTCAATAAATGTATATATTTTTATAAAAAAAAACATTTTTGTAAGTCTATTACGTACCATGAAAGTCCCTACTGCCTCTAAATTATCTTCCTTTTGACCCAATAGGATGTAGGCACATTTATCATTATTTTTAATAGTAGCATACTACCTCCCTGTTTTATTGTGGTCTGTGCCCTCTTTAGGGAGGTTGACCCTCTCTATTTGTTCTGTTTACCGTTATCATCGAAAATGAAAGTATAAAAAAAGTCAAAAATTTTGGGTTGATACCAGAACAGTTCTGGTGACCCTAGTGACACCCCCCAGAATTCCCTCACTTTGGAGGGTGTGTACTAGGAGCATAGTGGGTCCACAGTCATCTCCCAGGATACATTGTGACTGAGCATTCAGCCGAACCTGGTAGCCTTATTGGTGAACCATTACTGATTGTACATGTACTATTATCCTTTGGATTCCACAACTCTGTGGACCCACTATGCTCCTAGTACACACCCTGGGATACATTTACTCTGGTTAGCCTGGTTAACAGATTACCCTTACTGTTTGACCTCCACACAAACCCCTTCTCTGCCGATGGGGAACATTGTCTTGCAGGTCTTGTACTCGGTGTGAGTGGGCAAATAGATATCTCTCCTGAAGTGGAGTAAACTCTGCAAAACATGTAGAGACCTATTGATATCCATGGCCCATACTACACACTGTTCCCCACTTCCAACAGGGAACCATGCTTTTTGGTGACAATCTGTTTTTAACTTGTATTTTTGTATTGATTCTACAATACTTTTTATGAAATTATCAATAAATGATGATATTTTATACCTTTCTTGATTAATTTACAGTATCGTATAGTGCCGTGATAGTCCTGCTTTCCTATAAGCTAGTTCTTCTCGGTTGGGGACCGATCTACCCACTCTCCAAATGTTATCTCACACGGATGAGGCACCGTATAAATGTTGTTAATATTGGTTGTATAACTCCCTGAGGTACTTA
This sequence comes from Glandirana rugosa, assembly GCA_018402905.1. Lineage (NCBI taxonomy): Eukaryota > Metazoa > Chordata > Amphibia > Anura > Ranidae > Glandirana > Glandirana rugosa. The sequence goes on along the minus strand of BLSH010552110.1, from coordinate 1,515,785 downwards.
TATCTATTTTCACTCTGCTCCGATCTAGGCGCATAATCCTGCAGGTCCAGCTCCCTTGTGTTTGTGAGCCACTGCTGAAGGGGAGAGCAGAGGGGCTGACAATGGCTGAGCCACAGAGGCCTGTGGGTGACGTCATGGCTCACAGAATTCCCAGGCGATGCTGAGCGCTCCATGAGCTGGAGCTGCAGGACCATATGACTGGACCAGAGTGGATTGAAAATAGGTACATATACGGATTCTTTTTTTATACAGGTTAGGAAAAATAAGTAGGAAGAGGGGGGGGAAAACATTTTTAAAAATAATTATACATTTTCTTGCACTTAGAAAATTAAGGAGGGCACATACTGTTCTGAGTCCTTCTCAGCAGGCTGAAAGGCTCAATATATGAGGTAAACTTAGTTTCCTGTTTTTCCCTAATTCTATTACCAAGTATGCAGCAGGAAAAGTAAAAACCCAGCCTGACAAAGTTTAACTGGGAAGAGAATTCACCTTTTGACTATGTGAAAGATCGTCATAAGGTGTTTTGCCCCACCAGACCATACCTACTTAGTTGCCTAAATATCAGTTTTGGATGAAGCGATTAGATAACAACCATCCAAAAATCAGAAATTCCGGATATTGAGATAATGTGGAACTTTAGTCAGAAAATTAAGTCCTGCTAGATCACTTCAGACTGGCCCCTTTTGCAAGTATAGTTATGTAAAACATTAAAAATAAGTACCTATACTGTGTAAAATCCAGTATCCAGTACACCATCTCACTCTGCTCTGCACATGATCAGATGCTCTTTATTTTTAGGAATTTTTAGGCACTGCCGAGTATGTAGAGGCTACTGACAGGCTTAAAGTAGAATTAAACTCTCCTATCTTTTACAGCCAAGGAAGTTGCTTCTGTTTGATCTGCAACTGCCATGATGCTGCACATGTGATCAGTTATGACACCAGCCATTTGATGGTTTGACAGTTTGGTTGAGGACACAAGCAAATGTGACACATTCCTTAATAAAATGATGGGTTTAGTTCTGCTTTATGATTTACTGCTGTTCAGGGCTCTGGGCTTCAGAAAAATGTCAGCCTCCAGCAAGAAGAAACAGGAGCAATGCTGGAGGCAATTTACAGCACACCCTTATTCTGGTAACATAATTATTAATGCAGAATGTATGTTCCTTGCTAAAGAATATTATTTTTTTTATCAAGTTGTTATGAGTAAAGTTCCACTTTAAGATGGACCTGACTTAAAAAGTGAAGAATTCCTGTGTTATGGGTAAAATCTAAAAGTGCTAATTGTGCCTAAACAGTGCCCTGAAAAATTAAAATTTTGCCTTAAATTTGAAAAATAGCAATGCACTTTGTAATCTAAATTGTAAGCTCTAACGAGCAGGGCCCTCTGATTCCTCCTGTATTGATATGTATTGTACTGATTTGTATTGTAATTGTACTGTCTGCCCCCATGTTGTAAAGCACTGCGCAAACTGTTGGCGCTATATAAATCCTGTATTATAATAATAATAATAACATGTAGAGGTGCCTAGACATCCTGTGCTGACAGCATTATAGCTGTATATCTGCAGTGTGAATCTAAGGCATGGCTGCTTCTGACTGCTATTCTCAGGAGATATGGAGTGAGATCTGGAGCTGTCACTACTGTGCTGCTCACTGCTATCTATCCTTGCTGGAGGCTGACATGGGGAAGCAAATTATATAATAGACACTTAATCTGACTCACATTTTTTGGTCAGGCAGATGCCCATTGATGGTTAGTAAGCCTAACATGGTTGTTATGTAACCCTTAAGATAATCCAGCACCTGCAAAAGATGGCTGCACCCCTGTACACCATCTCTCTCCATTTCTGAAAGTTGGGGAGCATTTGATTTTATGGAATGCTCAACTGGACAGTTAAGCTGTTCCATAAATATCAGACTGCCCTCTTATGTTTATGGCCACCCTCAAAGTACAGAGATCATTATTTAAAAGCTTTCTTCTTAATACCACTTATCTAACTAATTAATAATTAATCATTCTGTGTGTTTTGAAGAGATTATCCCTATGATAGCCTAATGTGCCTCAGGCCATGCCTTCATTAATCAGGACAGAGAGAAAAACTTTGCTGTGTATGTATCCTAGCTGGCAAGGCCCATGCCTCCCTGCATGACTGTGTTGTAGAGTGGGGACCCAGTAAACAATCACACAATGTAACTGTTCGTAAAGCTGTAAACTTTTATGGGAGAATTCTGCCGTGAGATTCAGACAGCTGATCTGCCAAGTGCTCGCTTTTCTAACAAACAGGCTTTATTCAACAGTTGCCCTCCAGGGAAAATGCCAGTGGGGGAATCCTTATTGGAAAAGACCCACATTAAGACAGCATATGCTGAACATGAAGATTCGGAAGATTAAACCAACTTACTCTGCTTGCCAGGCAGAAAAACAAATACACAAAAACATCACTTAGGTGATAGGCATAAACGGAAATATAATAAAGTAAACCTACCAGCCAAACCAAAGGTATTTGGGGTCTACTTATAAGGGTTTTGCAAAGGATTTGTTACACATTCGTGATTTCCAAAGCACATTTTCTATAATTCACTGACATATTCGCCCTTTCAAAAACATTTACCAACATTAAGAACTTCTTTTGCTTTTATGGTAAATACTATATTTATAAAGTGGCAAATATAAGTAAACTAGGACAAAATTAAGGGACCATTTAACCATTGTGACTAAACAACGACAGCTGGCTCCTGACTTTTTCAGTCTTGGCTTAAAATGTCAACACATATTCCCGGGTTCCTTCAAGGAGCTGTCTGACTGTTAAATTGACCTGACTAGCTTCTGCATTCTACATTAATTTGTCTACCTGTGACCTAAGGTCACGTTAACCAAGGTCTATCAGCTCATAAGCAGTAACCTTACCAATCTGCCATTGGATCTCTTAACCACAGTATTGCTGAAGCTTTTGTAAAACCTGATAAATTATTGTTTGCACCCACATCCTTCCGAGACTTGCCCTGACCTTTGCCTGTCCTCAGATAAGACATTTTTTAACTCCTGTCTCTGTATCTCAACTAAACTAACAATCTTTGATTGAATACCAGGAAGGTGAATCTGTTGTAGTGGACCACAGGTGGACCAAAAAAATGACTTTTCATAGAGGAATTCCAATTCAGATATGTTAGTAATAAAGCAGGTGGACCTGATCTTTAGAAGGTTTCACCTTTATTTAGCAAACATCTCTGCTGATTTGGTAATTCATATACATATATTCAACAATTTAGCCATCATGTGGAATGATCAATGTGGCCAACTAAAACTATAAGTGTGACCTCCCTGAATCATCTCAGTCATGAATTACTATAAAAATTAAAAAAATAAATAAAAGGAGATTGATCATTCAGAAGTGATGGTATAGCATATTTTATTTCAGATAGTTCAGAGTATCAGGTACTACACTTGATTTGATTCCAGGCAGCGGAGGGTGGGCCCTGAATAGGGAAGGTATTCAAAAGAAAAAGAGCAGAACAAGAGCTACGCAGCGACACAAATGCTTTCCTAATCAGTATTTTAATGCCTGTTTGTTTGTGGCCTTACACCAGCCCTATAATTCCAATTATGTACCACTTCTGTTTCAAATGTTTCCACTGAAGTTTATTCAGAAATTGCAACACCCTGACTTCTACCACAGTGTTGTAATGTAAAAATGTGCTTAAGACAGCAAGACTTCTATCAAAAAGCTGTAGATATCACTTACCACATCCACTGACCTTACAACAAATAAGATCATCCTGTACACCCAGTGCCCACTACAGGTAAAGAGGTTACCCCCTTTATGAAACTGCCACTCCTCTATATGCAGAAACAGGCAGTCGATGGAACTGAAAGCCTCAGAGATCGGATGGCCATTGGGATTTCTGGTTCTCCAAGATGCACATAAACACCCACGGTATGGCGAGTGATTCTGGTGGAAGAATGAATTACAATGCCATGGAAAAAAGAAGCTTAATAGTGCAAATAACATCTCGTTGATGTTAATAATTAAACAAAATAATTCTGATTTCAATGGTTATATACCAAAAAACAAGTTATCATTCTAATTGGGTGCAGGGGATTCCTAAAGTACAGTTTATCAGGATTCACGGCAGTTATAATAAACTAACAGACTATTTGGAACAAGTTAATGTACTAAATAGGTTTTTTAAAAAATGGTTATCCCAGGGAGAATTAAGGAGATTTTGCATATAGGAGATGTAGATAGAGATAAAGATGATCTTTTGTCCAATAGACAGAAGACTGAGGAGAATAGAAATATTGATTATGTCTTTATCACCAGTTTCTCTTCCTAATATTATCTCAAGCAAATTTTGATTAAGTACTGGCCATTATTGTCAAAGGGCCAGGTTGTCTCCAAGGTTCCAGCAGAATACCCTTCTGTCATATAGAAGTTTTTTTTTTTTCTATTAAAGTAACAAACATGTTATACTTACCTGCTCTGTGCAGTGGTTTTGCACAGGACAGCCTGGATTCTCCTGTACTCAGGTCCCTGGCTGGAGCTCCTGGCCCCTCCCTCCTGTTGAGTGCCCCCACAGCAAGCAACTTGCTATGGGGGCACCGAGCTGCAGCTCTGTGTATCCATTCAGATACAGAGCTGCAGTTCGCCCCCGCCCCCTCTCTCTTCTGATTGGCTGAGTTTGACAGCATTGGAAGCCAGTGGAAGCCAATGGCAATCTGGAGGGAGAGACCCGGATGGCCGAGGGACTCGCGGACATTGCTGGATAGACATGAGGCTCAGGTAAGTATTGGGGGGGGGGCTGCTGCACAATAATGTACAGAATTTTGTTGTGTATCTGCTGCAGTGTCTTCATGGTTTCCAATATAAGGGATGGACAACAGGCCATTGTAGGAGTTTTTCAGAGAATATATTTATAACAGAACGTATTTATTTCGGAAAAGGGTTGCAAGTGCACATTTTATCTTTGCATTTCGCTATTAAACATAATAAAGATCCCACAGGAATAAAGTCTATGGCCATTCATAAATGAAACCCAATTGAAGGGGATGCAATAAAAAGGAGAACTCCAAGTGCAAAATAAAATGGATATACAGTACACATATTCCCCCTATGACCTGATTATCCCATGAGACATCAATGTTTTTATTTATAGACAACAGATCATCAATGTTATTTGGACTTTTAGTTAGGTATGTAATGATCTGCCGTAAAAATAATGACTTATCACATGTAAAAGTTTTACTGTTTAGATCATGTGTCAAACACAAGGCCTGCGTGCTGAATCTGGCTCTCCAGGCCATTTCATGTGGTCCTCGCACCTCTCCTGCAGATCCACCCCAAGCTTCTTCCTGGCAACAGCACAAGGTAAGGAGGGTACACTGTGATGTAAAGGAGGATGGGGGACTTGATTTCTGATAGTAGGGGGTCCTCACCATCTGATATAGAGTGGGTGAGATGCTCTGGACATCTGCTTATAATTATTATAGTACTACAATTCTATTATGTGCGCAGGTATCATCCACAAGAGACTTTATTGGAGGCTGCTAAGATAGAACTAAATTCAGTAATAATCAAATGCAGAAGCAATCGTTTAATTTGATCAAGAGTAGTACATTTTACAGTCTTATAGGCTCTTTGAGGGCAACCATAATGCTGATGCAGTCCACAATGAAATTTAGTTTGCCATCCCAGAGGAAAAGAAATTGAAGTGGCTTGCAATTGGATTTATTGAGTGCTTTGGGGTAGACCATCTAAGCCCTGGTGATGGGGGGAGGAATTCAATAAAGCTGCTGTGACATTTTTCTGGTCTCAATTGCACTAGTTAAAGCGGAGTTCCACCCTTTCTGAATGTTTATTAAAATTAAGCAGCTACAAAAAGTGTAGCTGCTGACTTTTAATAAACAGACACTTACCTGTCTCCCGGTCCCGCGATGGGGCCGCACGGAGCCTCGGATCTCTCCCCCTCCCCTCCGTGGCACCGGCATTGCTACTGAGGGCACCCGGCCGTGGCTTCACGGCCGGGAGCGCACTGCGCATGCATGAGCGACGCTGCACTTTGTGACTGGTCCCAAAGTCTTCTAGGACCTATCCTGTGTCCCAGAAGAGTTCGGGAGGGAGGGTGAAGGAGACCTTCCACTTCTGATCACCTAAGGTGACCGGAGCGGAAGTACCCGTAAAAATCGGATATCCGCACCCCCCCCCCTCCTCCCCAAAAGCTCTGTTTCAGCATCTGGAGCTGGGGAGGAGGCCTTAAAGCGGAAGTTCCACTTTTGGGTGGAACTCCGCTTTAATGTGTTGCTTCTAAATCAAAGAAACAACTGTGGCAGTTTTGGTTCTGATAGCAATTTCTTTTCCAAATTTGGATAGTTCTAATTTGTTCCACTTCTACATTGTGGCACAATGCCTTTACCAAATTCAAAATACAATACCGACAGTTTGTATCTTACGAAAGTGGAGCTAATAAGGACCAATTTTCTGTTGCCGTACAGAGACGGATTTTGCAAAAGTGTCTTGCAAAGTGGCATGAACCAAATTTAAGTATAGGTTCTAGACAGGTACGGTATATGAATTTGGTGCATGCTGCACCAATTTTAGAATGCATGTAAGACACTTTAGCAAAATCTGTCTGTGGCAGTTTTTATGAATTTCATGGGATGTCTGTTAAGATGAAACACGTCAGATGAAGCTTAGAGGTTTGATGCTTTATGTCGCGTCTGAGTTGTATAATACAAGTTGTGTATTTGGTTGTACTTCTTTGTGCAAAGCCAGCCATAGTGGTGTTTTTATGGAGCATATTTCATGAATGTTAATGAAGCTTAGACATTATTTGGATTGTTGAGTTCCTTTTTACTATGGTATTGCAATATACAGTATTAATTCCATCGATCATACCATCTCTATAAGATCCAGCGATTGGCAATTTCTGCATACAGTGGAGGAGTGGTGATTTCATCCTGTAGTGGGTACTGGGCGTACAAGATGATCTGCTCAGGAGATGTAGGAGAAGAATGTTCTTATTTCTTGTAAGGTCAGTGGATCTGGTGTGTGATAGCTATAGCTTTTTGGTTTTAATTTTGAACCCACATTCACAACATTACGACACCATAGTGGAAGTCACAGGGTTCTGGATAAACTTCAGTGGAAACGTTTGAAATGGACAGATTTTGTGACTAGGAAACCTCCCAATTCCTTAGAAGCATTTGGCAAGGGACAGACTTCACTGTTAATCCATGGAAACAATTAAATATGTGGTTTGCGTAATAATAATTTGACAGAATAAAGAACAATTAAATGGTTGTTAAAGGGTATGTAGACCCTAGCAATGAAATTCACTTATTTGATCCCCTTTGGTCTGTTAAAGTCACCACTGAAAGTGTTTTGTTATATCAGTCAAATCATATGACAAAATAGGCTTATTTCTCATTTATTTTCCTGGCATGGGCTGTGCAGCTTGAAGAAAAATGGTTCCTTTACTGGATTGCTACAAAATATATAACAATGAAACACAAGTGTAGTGAAAATATACACTACAACATAAAAGAATGAATATTCTGCCTGGGAAGAGGCAACTGCTACTGATGTTCTCAATTGTTTGTAAAATGGGTACTTATGTAATTTTTGGTTTTCATTGAAGACTTGCCCATGTATGGTCACTGTTAATAAGAACAAAAATAAAAACAAAAGCAGTTTGTTGGGGACTATACAGTACATCTGTTGGGGCTGTAGCTTGCCAGAATGTAATTCTTTATGACAATAAGCATTGCATGGCTCTTAAAAGTTTTTCCTGCTTGTGCCAGGAAGCTCATATGGGATAATACCGTGACCCTGGACTCGGATACATTCCACATCTGTCCAGTCTGGGAAAGAAGAAGGTTGTGTGAACTCAACTAAGAAACCAGATCTAGCAGATCTGTCTGAAATTTATTTTCTGTGCTCCACACTCATAGTTTAAACACTAAGTAGTAAGAGAGCTGAGATGACTAGAATTAGAAGGGAATGCTGATAGATTTAGCTGGATATAGGGTATCGGGTGTAAACTCCCTTAAACACATATGTCTACTCTTCAGTTGAGGAATGCATCAACAAAACATCTCTACATTCTCTTCATGATGTCACATGCTTCCAAATATACAAAGTGCTTACAAAAAGCTAAAGTTAGTATACTAAAATATAGGGTTTATTAAAAGTTGTGCTAAAGTGTAACTCTAGGTAGATATAAGACAGAAATGAATGCGGCTCTGTAATCATTTACAAATCAATAAATCAGTTTGGCCTAGTATCAGTCTCTTGCAGTCCCTGTACAGAAGGGCTGGAGCGTGAGAGAAAAAAGTAGCAGAAGAAGCTGGGAACAGTACTTCTTCCATTCAGTGGATTCCCACTTATTAACCTTTCATGGAATTTTTATATTCCATATTTTGTTGGGGGAGACGAGGCGTTGGGTCAAATTTCATTGCGCAAGCTTATCTTATCCTTTGTGCAGTCTTGGGCATATCTCAGGAGGTTATTTGCTTGAAGACACTGTACCTAATTCATGTTCTTTGATGTAAAATTGTTGAATGGGAGTTACTCTGTATTGATCTTTTGATAATTATTTGTTCTGTATTCTCTATAGGCACTGACCTATACCTCTATTACAGAAACGGTTAGTGATACCAACCCCTGAGGAAGACATATGCTATTGCAAAGTTGAAACGCATTGAGGTTTATTATGTACATCTGGCACTCCCTCAGGAATTTCATGGATATGGTTTAAGTGATGGTTCACTACCAATTTATGTGATTTTATCTTTGTTTATGTACTTTTTTCCTGTGTTTTTGTAGCCCTTTGGCCGATTTTTTAATTTTATGAGGCTAATAAAGGCTTTGTAACTTTTTATCAAAAAATTTGATATTTACTTTGAGTGCCTAAAAAGTCCCACAATTTTCCCTGTTTCCTTTAAAGCGGTAGTAAACTCCAAAAAAAACTCCCTGCAAGCAGTGGTGGCCCGTGCAATGAGGGAGCATGGGCGCCGCCCCCCCTTACACCTCTGCCGGCCCCTATCCATGCGCCTGGCCCCTTTCAGGACATCGGACGCATGGATTACAATCGCGGGGATAGGCAGGTGGTGTGTCCTGTTGGGCTGTATACTCTGTCCTGTGATGCTGAGCTGTATACTCTGTCCTGTGATGCTGAGCTGTATACTCTATCCTTTGATGCTGGGCTTTATACTCTGTCCAGTGATGCTGGGCTGTATACTTTATCCTGTGATCCTGGGGCTGTATACTCCCACCCTGTGATGCTGGGGCTGCATACTCCTGTCCTGTGATGCTGAGCTGTATACTCTATCCTTTGATGCAGGGCTGTATACTCTGTCCTGTGATGCTGGGCTGTATACTTAATCCTGTGATGCTGGGGCTGTATACTCCCACCCTGTGATGCTGGGGCTGCATACTCCTGTCCTGTGATGCTGGGCTATATACTCCTGTCCTGTGATTCTGGCTGTATACTCTGTCCTGTGATGCTGGGGCTGTACACTCCTGCCCTGTGATGCTGGGCTGTATACTCCCATCCTGTGATGCTGGGGCTATATACTCCTTGCCTGTGATTCTGGCTGTTACTCTTTCCTGTGATGCTGGGGCTGTATACTCCTGTCCTGTGATGTTGGGCTGTATACTCCTGCCTGTGATGCTGGGGCTATATACTCTTGTCTTGTGATGCAAGGCTGTATGCTCTGTACTGTGATGCTGGGCTGTATACTCTATCCTGTGATGTTGGGGCTGTATACTCTGTCCTGTGATGCTGGGACTGTATACTCTGTCCTGTGATGCTGGGCTGTATACTTCTGTCCTGTGATGCTGGGCTGTATACCCTGTCCTGTGATGCCGAGCTGTATACTCTTGACACAATATGTGGAATACAGGGGACGGAGTGGGTGGATTCTATAAGGGGTGGGGCTTATGAGTAGTGGGAGGGGTCAAAAAGGAAGGGCAGGGTCTGACGCCCCCTCCCAAAAACTTCACCAGCTGCCACTGCCTGCATGTCATAATGTGCTAGTATGCATCACATACTAGCCCATTATGAAAGACTTACCATCTTCACCCAGTCTTCCTTCCAGGTTTGCGGACTGCGGCCATCTGGTTGGTCGAGCTGCAATGTCACTCCCATGCAAACGTGTGGGAGTTATGGCTGCGGAATAGCTCTCTCAATGGATGGCATGCCGACTACTGAGAGCACATGCGCCAGTGACATCACCAAGTAAATGTCTCCTATAGGGTACACGTTTAGGAGATATTTACTGTACCTTCAGGTGAGCATATATACATGATATAAACAAAAACACGATTACTACCACTTTAATATTGTCATTGATTGGGGATGGGGCACCAAATATTATGAGATCTGCTGTAGGAACATATATTTATGAAGAACAGTTCATGTCCCGACAGACAGCATGCTGATAGGAGGAGAAAGCAGAGTGATTCATCACAGAGAGATGAGCTCATCACCATTGCTTTTCCTCTATAAGCATGGGCAAGGACAGGCCGAGTACAGTCTGGAATCACAAACAACAAAATCCCGGCAAAGTTAAAGGTGGTACTCCACATCTCAAGGGATATTGCTTCAAGCCTTGCTACTCTCTAAGACCGGGGGTGTCCTTGAGCCTCTAGAAAATAAACAAAAGAGGACGTACCAGCCTAGTGCATTATCCCTCATACATTTATTAGAATATAAAATCATAAGAACTACTCACAAGTATGAAAATAAAAGATCAATCTTTTGCTTGTGAGTTGTTCTTATGATTTTATATTCTAATAAATGTATGTGGGATAATTTACTAGGCTGGGGCACCCTCTTTTGTTCATTTTCCAGGACAGTCTGGAGCTGGGCTCAGAAGAAGTGGATTGAATGATGCGGAAAAGAATAACTACAGGGGAGATCTCTGGATTGAAAGTGAATACTACAATAAAATCTGCTTTTTAATTCGATCTTTTAATGGACTATTCATTTTAATCTTCTTATTTTTGGCTGAAGTTCTTCTTAATGACTGAGAAAATGAACCTCAAATAATTGTCTCTCAAATAATTATATTTAGGTAAGAAAGGATTATGATATAACATGTATACTGATCAAATACTGCTTAGAGCAAACATGTAGTCTAGGTAAACATGGATAATAGGCATCATAAGCTTACAGAAAGAACTTTTCTGTATACTGTACACCTCTCCAGGGAACCACCTGCTTCTATCACAGGTAGGGGTATATAGGCAGTATCACAGATGGGAACCACCTGCTTCTAAAGTAGTTCCACTGCAAACACTAACTCTATGAAGGTCAATATTTACATCGGCTTTGGCAGTCCCCCATATGGCATTTCTGTGGCTGGGTGGACGATCTTTCAAGCAGAGATGCTGTCTGTCACCTGTAGGAAAGGCACACCTACTTGTCCCATACCCTAGAAGACAGTTTTCTTGAAATGTCTGATAGCAAAATGCAAAGCTTTCTCTGAATGGCACCCGTGCTGACCTCAATGCATCAGGCCAGCTGCTCAGCACTGGGCCTGAAAGCAAGTGGAACTCCCTGGAGTTGCAGTTTCTGCTGCAGTGATTTCCAGCTTCCAGGGGCATCAGCAAGGTATGGTATATGCATAGTTACATTGGTCCAAGTATTGGTACATTGTAAATATATATACCATAGCTGGAATTCATCTTTAAATGTTCTTCTATCTTACAAAATGCCACATCAAAGCTGATATAGCTACAGTGCTGCCCATAATTATTCATACCCCTGGCAAATTTTGACTCAAAGTTACTTTTATTCAACCAGCAAGTAAGTTTTTGATGGGAAATGACATAGGTGTCTCCCAAAAGATAATAAGACAATGTACAAGAAGCATTATTGTGGAAAAAAAACATTTCTCAGCTTTTATTTACATTTGAGCAAAAAGTGTCCAGTCCAAAATGATTCATACCCTTCACAAACTGTCACAGTCTGTGGGAAAATCAAAAGTTCTATACCATTCCAAATAGTCCAAGCTGTTCTAAAGCATCCTAATTACCCTGATTAATTGGGAACAGCTGTTTTAATCAACTCAACAGGTGAAAAACAGCAGCTCTCTGCAGTTGGTTTGTGGACAGTCATGGCTAAGACAAAGGAGCTCAGTGAGGACCTGTGGCTGCACATTGTGGCTGCTCACAAGTCAGGAAAGGGCTACAAGGCCATTTCTAAATGTTTTCAAGTTCCAGTGGCTACAGTGCAAAGTATTATTAAAAAATACAAGATGTTCCGCACTATGGAAAATCTCAGAGGACGTGGTCGGAAGCCAAAAGTGACACCTGTGCTGGCCAGGAGCCATTAATCCTACGAAATCTTGTCGAA
>BLSH010552110.1:1471951-1503416 GCA_018402905.1 Glandirana rugosa | reverse complement strand
GAAGTGGATTGAATGATGCGGAAAAGAATAACTACAGGGGAGATCTCTGGATTGAAAGTGAATACTACAATAAAATCTGCTTTTTAATTCGATCTTTTAATGGACTATTCATTTTAATCTTCTTATTTTTGGCTGAAGTTCTTCTTAATGACTGAGAAAATGAACCTCAAATAATTGTCTCTCAAATAATTATATTTAGGTAAGAAAGGATTATGATATAACATGTATACTGATCAAATACTGCTTAGAGCAAACATGTAGTCTAGGTAAACATGGATAATAGGCATCATAAGCTTACAGAAAGAACTTTTCTGTATACTGTACACCTCTCCAGGGAACCACCTGCTTCTATCACAGGTAGGGGTATATAGGCAGTATCACAGGTGGGAACCACCTGCTTCTAGAGTAGTTCCACTGCAAACACTGACTCTATGAAGGTCAATATTTACATCGGCTTTGGCAGTCCCCCATATGGCATTTCTGTGGCTGGGTGGACGATCTTTCAAGCAGAGATGCTGTCTGTCACCTGTGGGAAAGGCATACCTACTTGTCCCATACCCTAGAAGACAGTTTTCTTGAAATGTCTGATAGCAAAATGCAAAGCTTTCTCTGAATGGCACCTGTGCTGACCTCAATGCATCAGGCCAGCTGCTCAGCACTGGGCCTGAAAGCAAGTGGAAATCCCTGGAGTTGCAGTTTCTGCTGCAGTGATTTCCAGCTTCCAGGGGCATTAGCAAGGTATGGTATATGCATAGTTACATTGGTCCAAGTATTGGTACATTGTAAATATATATACCATAGCTGGAATTCATCTTTAAATGTTCTTCTATCTTACAAAACGCCACATCAAAGCTGATATAGCTACAGTGCTGCCCATAATTATTCATACCCCTGGCAAATTTTGACTCAAAGTTACTTTTATTCAACCAGCAAGTAAGTTTTTGATGGGAAATGACATAGGTGTCTCCCAAAAGATAATAAGACAATGTACAAGAGGCATTATTGTGGAAAAAAAAAACATTTCTCAGCTTTTATTTACATTTGAGCAAAAAGTGTCCAGTCCAAAATGATTCATACCCTTCACAAACTGTCACAGTCTGTGGGAAAATCAAAAGTTCTATACCATTCCAAATAGTCCAAGCTGTTCTAAAGCATCCTAATTACCCTGATTAATTGGGAACAGCTGTTTTAATCAACTCAACAGGTGAAAAACAGCAGCTCTCTGCAGTTGGTTTGTGGACAGTCATGGCTAAGACAAAGGAGCTCAGTGAGGACCTGTGGCTGCACATTGTGGCTGCTCACAAGTCAGGAAAGGGCTACAAGACTATTTCTAAATGTTTTCAAGTTCCAGTGGCTACAGTGCAAAGTATTATTAAAAAATACAAGATGTTCCGCACTGTGGAAAATCTCAGAGGACGTGGTCGGAAGCCAAAAGTGACACCTGTGCTGGCCAGGAGGATAGTTAGAGAGGTGAAAAAGAATCCAAGGATCACCACCAAGGCCATCTTGGTGAATCTGGGCTCTGCTGGTGGCAATGTCTCAAGGCAGACAATCCAACAGACACTGCACATTGCTGGGTTCCACAGATGCAGACCTAGGAGGACGCCACTTCTCCAGATAAGGCACACAAAAGCTTGCTTGGCCTTTGCAAAAGCTCATCTGGACAAAGAAGAAGACTTCTGGTCTTCTGTGTTATGGTCAGATGAAACAAAAATTGAATTGTTTGGTCACAATGATGTTTCCTTCATTTGGCATAAAAAAGGAGAAGCCTTCAACCCAAAGAACACCATCCCCACTGTCAAACAGGGTGGTGGGCACCTAATGCTTTGGGGGTGTTTTTCAGCCAATGGATCAGGGAACCAAATCACAGTAAACGGCAGCATGACAAAAGAGCAATACATGAGGATTCTCAACGACATCAGGCAGTCTGCAGAGAAACTTGGCCTTGGGCACCAGTGGACATTTCAGCATGACAATGACCCAAAACACACAGAAAAAGTGGTGAAGAAATGGTTAGCAGACAATAACATTAACGTTTTGGAGTGGCCCAGCCAGAGTCCAGACTTGAATCCAATTGAGACTCTGTGGAGGGAGCTAAAGATCAGGGTGATGGCAAGAAGACCCTCTAACCTGAAAGATTTGGAGCTCATGGCTAAAGATGAATGGGCAAAAATACCTGTGGAGACATGCAAAAAGCTGGTCTGCAATTATAGGAAGCGTTTGATTGCTGTAATAGCCAACAAAGGCTTTTCTATTGATTATTGAGAAGGGTATGGATAATTTTGGACTGGACACTTTTTGCCCAAATGTAAATCAAAGCTGAGAAATGTTTTTTTCCACAATAATGCCTCTTGTAGATCGTCTTATTATCTTTTGGGAGACACCTATGTCATTTTCCATCAAAACATTACTTGCTGGTTGAATAAAAGTAACTTTAAGTCAAAATTTGCCAGGGGTATGAATAATTATGGGCAGCACTGTATATGTTCTGTCTCAAAAGTAACTGAAGCAGGTTTACACAAATAGATTAGGTCAAACAAGTTACAAGAAAAGTACCTATATACCAGATTTATGAAAAAAAAAGGTCAAACTTTCCAATCTTGTTGTTGGTGCCAACTTTTTGCTTAATTCAGTGGTTTGCAAATAAATTGATGAAATGAATGCCTTCTCCATCACTGGCAACAATCCTCTGTACGAACCGTCAGGAGGCATGTCAGTCGGTAGAGTTAGATTTTTTTCTAGGTATTCTAGACCTTTCTCCCCCCAAAGACAGGCCAGCCCCACAGACATATACAGAGTGCACAAGCATTCAAGTCCATATATGTCTGTAGGTATAGCAAAGTGTATGGTTAGCCTAAACTGTTTTTTTTGTTTTGGAGTAGGGAAGGGTTTGAAACCCTGTCAAATTTGCATTGCTGTCTGTTTCCCTGATAGGTAGATTTACCCTATTTGTCCTGGTGACCACTCTCACCAAGACAGAAAGTGATGGACAAATCCAAAGTTTTAGAGTTGTTACCAGAACAAGACCTAAGAGTAAATCTAACCGTGGGTACTTCCAATAACTTTGTAAGGATTTTCTCTAGATTTTCTCTTCTTATAGCATCTCTGCGGCAAGAATAAAAAGGAAATCTTTACAATGGGATAAAGGCAGTAAAAAATTAATGGATGCAGGTTTTAATCGCTATTATATCCAAAACTCAAAACCTTGGGTGTAATGCATATTAGATTCAAAAGCCACACGCACTATATCATTCCTGATGGATTGGTGAGGTGTTCAGATCTATGGATTTATGTGCTATTTATACGCTGCTCAAAAAATTAAAGGAACACTTTGAAAACACATCAGATCTCAATGGGGAAAAATATCACGCAGGATATCTATACTGATATGGACTGGGTAATGTGTTAGGAACAAAAGCATGCCACATAGTTTGATGGAAATTAAAATGATCAACCTACAGAGGGCTGAATTCAAAGACAGCCCAAAAATCAAAGTGCAAAAATGATGCAGGAGGCTAGTCCACTTTGCTGAAATTTCATTGCAGCAAGTCAAAATGGTACTCAGTAGTTTGTATGGCCGCCATGTGCTTGTATGCATGCCTGACAATGCCAGGACATGCTCCTAGTGAGACGACAGATGGTATCCTAGGGTATTTCCACCCAGATCTGGACCAGGGCATCACTGAGCCCATGAACAAACTGAGGTGCAACCTGGAGGTGTCAGATGGACCGAAACATAATGTCTCAGAGGTGTTCTATTGGATTTAGGTCAGGCGAGCGTGAGGGGCCATTCAATGGTATCAATTCCTTCATCCTCCAGGAATTGGCTGCATACTCTCACCACATGAGGCCCTCCAGGAACTGACTGCATACTCTCGCTACATGAGGCCGGGCATTGTGGTGCACCAGGAAAAACTCAGGACCCACTGCACCAGCATAGGTTCTGACAATGGGTTCAAGGATTTCTCCCCTCTGCTACTTAGAGCTTTCTTTTGGTGGTATTTGATCCCCTTCGTGTCATTTCTGATCACCGCTATAAACAAAAGAAGAGTGTCAATTTTGCAAAAAAAACCCAAATTTCTTACTTTTTGCTAAAATACCAATCCAAAAAAAAATATAAAATTTTTTTTTTTTTCATCGGTTTTAGGCGATTTATATTCTTCCTCATATTTTTGGTAAAAAAAAAAAATCGCAATTGGCGTTTATTGATTGGTTTGCGCAAAAGTTGCTGCGTTTACGGATGATGAGAATATATACAGCGATCAGTGCTATAAAAATGCACTGATTACTGTGTAAATGCCATTGGCAGTGAAGGGGTTAACTTGCAGGGGGCGCTCTAAGGGTTAACTGTATTCCCTAGGCGTGTTCTAACTGTATGGGGGCTGGGCTGGCAGGGGGAGGGAAGTGATCACAGCTTCCATATACAGGAAGCCTGTGATCACAGCCCTTCCCCCTCTATGAGAACGGAGACTCACAGTACTGGATCTCGCAGCCGCCATCATATGACGGCAGTTTGCGATATCCAGCCACTTTGTCGCCGTCAGACGCCGGACGGCAAGTGGTTAAGTGTCATTTTAACCACTTCTGGACTGTCCACCGTCATTGTACATCATTACTTTGACGTTAAATATCATTGTTATGGCAGCAGATAGCTGCCAAAACCCCGGTATTTTCTTAAATGGCGGGAAGTCTGCTTTAAGATAAAAGTGGTGTCTGCAGCGGATTCGCTGCGAGATCACTTTTATTGGCGGCGGTGTTCTCTGCCGCTTACCAGAGCCGACAGCAGTGGCGAAGATGATCGGGTCCTTTCTCCTGTTGGGCAGGGAGTCGAGTGAGGGCATGATGGCCTTGGAGGACCAGAGCGACGTCAAACGTCACTTCCGGCCAATGGCCTTAAAGGGACAATTTTACTTTTTTTTTTGTAAATAATTTTTTAAAGGACAGCGTAAAAATAAAAAATAAACAGTAAAGCAGATCGAACGCATATGCAAGCTGCACCCACATATGTAAACGGTGTTCAAACCACACATGTGAGGTATCACCGTGATCGTTAGAGTGAAAGCAATAATTCTAGCATTAGACCTTCTAACTTAAAACTGGTAACTTGTAGAAATTTTTAACCGTCGTCAATGGAGATTTTTAAGTACCAAAATGTATCACCATTCCACGAGTCGGCGCAATTTTGAAGCATGACGTGTTTAGTATCAATTTACTGGGCGTAACATTATCTTTCACAATATAGAAAAAAATGGGCTAATTTTACCGTTTACTTATTTTTTAATTAAAAAAAGTGTATTTTTTCCCAAAAAATTGCATTTGTAAGAACGCTGTGCAAATACGGTGTGACATAAAGTATTGCAACAATCTCCATTTTACTCTCTAGGGTGTTTGAAAAAAATATATATAATGTTTGGAGGTTCTAAGTAATTTTCTAGCAAAAAAAAAAAATGATTTTAACTTGTAAACAACAAGTTTGAAAAATAGGCTTGGTCCAGAAGTGGTTAACCTCAGTCTAAAAGTGGGGTTATACGAATAGGTGAACAGCCATTCTTTAGCAGGTGGTGTCTGCATGCTTTGATTATATTTGGGAACAGGATCTCAATTACATCACACACTGGAGATTGAAGGGTCGGTGAGGTGTCCAAGCTTGTGGTTCCTATGTGCTCTTTATAGCGCTCTGTATAAGTGGTTTGATGCTACTAACTACTTTTTAACTTGAAATATACAGAGAGCAATTTTATTTGCCATCATTGTTTATAGGGAGAAAGCCAATGGATACCTGACGATATTCGTTTTATGCACCAGGAGTCATCGGAAGTATTAAATACCAGCATCAGTTATTCCAAAGCGTTTTTAAAGCGCAGACTAATAGTGAGGTCACGCGAGGTAATCGGCGATTTTCGCACGTGGTGTGAATGCTTTTGGGTGATATTTACGAAGAAGACCTCTCCATTATTGCACATTGATTATAGGAGTACAGTGAAAAGGACTGTTTATAGAAACTTATAGAACTTTATCTGTTTTGCTGCACTATTATTATTGATATTGGTTTATGTATGTGAGGTGAAATCACAGTAAAGTGTCGCAGCTAGCAACCATTTTTAATTATTTTTATTGTTTATACATCACACAGTGATTGCGCTGATTGTTCACATTTTTATTTTTTAAATTTGTATTGCGGTCTGTTTCCCTGCTAGGTAGATTTACCCTATTTGTCCTGGTGACCACTTTCACCAAGACAGTAAGTGATAGAAAATCCAAAGCTTAAGGCTGGGTTCACACCTATGTGGGTTTCCCCACATCCAATTTGCAGAGCATCAGATTGTGACCAGCTCTCTATGGAGCCACTCCGGCTCCGGTGCGAATTTATACTAGGGTCCTGTGCGTCTTTTGGTCCGTTTCTGGTCCAAATTCAGCCCAAAATTTGGGCTGAAATCGGACCTGAAGTGGTGAATGGAGTTGCACCGGACCCCCGATGTGAGCCGCATGCGGCAATAGTGTGAGCCCAGCGTTGTCATTAGAACAAGAGCTAAGAGTCAATCTTAATTCTAATCGCTTTGTAAGGATTTTCTTTCTCTTCTTGTTGCGTCTCTGGAACAAGAATTAAAGGGGAATCTCTACATAAAGCATAAGTATAGGCAAAACCTTTTTTTAGTTTAGGATAGAGTAGGGAAGGGTTAAAACCCCCCTCTCAAGATTATTTTGTGGTCTGTGTCCCCGAGAGGGAGATTTCAGCAGGACATAGACTTTGTGGGCATCCAAAGTTGTCTGCAGTTGATCACAAACATCATGACTGTCACATCATCCTACAAGATTCAGCAGGATCACTAAATACTCATCAAACTCTTATGGGTACCTACAGTGTAAGGGTGCTTTCACACATGGGCGGTTTTGATACACTCCGCCGGCTCAGCAGGGATTGAACTGTTGACCCCTGCTGAGCCAGCGGATGACAGGTCCATCTCTTCTCACAGTGCAGAGATGGACCTGTCATAGCCCTGCTGTCCTCTAAGGGAGATTGGATGAAAATGGATCCACCTGTCCGTTTTCATCCAACTCTATACAATCTGATCCACCAGACAGATGGAAAATAGGGCTTCCATCCATCTGGATTTAACGATCAGATAGCGGCGGATGTCAGCGGACATGTCACCGCTGACATCCCTCGCTCCATAGAGATGAATGGAGCGTACAATCAGGTCCGCCTGAAAAACGGACAGTATGTGTGAAAGGGGCCTAACTCTCTAGCTTCTCATCAGATCCAAATCACTTTACAATGTATTTTTTAATACATCGAAAACAGCTGAAAGCTCAAAAGGTAGTATATTTTTGAAATGTTACTAAACCCACAACAGTAAAATCAGCCTGTATATGCCGTAAAGCATGCTTGTTATACTCACTGTGGAACCTAAGGGGTTAATCCTCTACATTGTGTAAAAAGGCTGTTTGATCCTGGCTTCTCTGATCCTCCACTCCTTCCACTGACTCCTACTAATTTCCTGATAACACAGAGTCTATGAAGTCAGGCTGCACATGCTCAATTTGGTGTGTATTGCTAGAGAGGTTTTTTTTCTTGGGCGGGTGCATGTTATTGGCACAGGGCCAATCAGCACTGTCCAGACAGGGGGTCAGGGGTCTTGCAGTCTCATAAGATAGTCAGAAAACTCCTCCTACAAGCTTTAACCAGTGCTTGGCTGGACACTGATATAAGTCACAAGACTGCTATATACTGCCAATGAGTAAAGGTATTTAGAAGTTTATATTTACTAAAAATAATTGCATTTCCATGTTCTGTGTACTGTGGAAGATCAGATATTGTGAATGAAGGGTCTTGGGTTTAGTAACACTTTAAGTATAAGTACTTTTTTAATATGAACCAGTGTTGGGAGTATACTGGAAAATCAGAAAGCAGATGCCTTCATGTATCTTTGTCCTTATTCCTGAGCACTTAAAAAACGCTTTCCAAAAATAACTGGGTCAGGCAGCACTATTACGTCTTTGGGGCAGCACTTGACAGCCCGAAATGAGCATTTTCAGAAGACAAAGCAATTGGATCACTTAGAAAACCTTGCATACGAGAAGAAAATATACTTTCTATGCAATGCCATGTTTAAAGTGTTACTAAACCCACAACAGTAAAAGCAATCTGTATATTCAGTAAATCATGCTTGTTATAGTCAATGTGGAACCTAAGGGGTTAATCCTGTGTATGGTGTAAAAAGGCTGTTTGATCCTATCCTCTCTGATCCTTCCCCTCTTCCACCATTCCCAATACATCTCCTGATAAGACAGAGCCCTTTGAATCATTCAGCACATGCTCAGTTTGGTGTGTTTTGCTAGAGAAGTTTCTTTTGTTAGGAGGGTGCATGTTATCAGCACAGGTCCAATCAGCACTGTCCAGACAGAGGGCCAGGGGTCCTGCAGCCTCATAGGAAAGTCAGAGTAGAATGAAAACTCCTACAAGCTTTAATCAGACACTGATAGAAGTCACAAGACCGCTATATACTGCTGATGAGAAAAGGTCTCTAGAGAGTGGAAAGGTATTTAGCCATTTATATTTAATAAAATAATTGCATTTCCATGTTCTGTGTAGTGTGGAAAACCAGATATAGTGAATGCAGGGTCCTGGGTTTAATGTTACTTTAAATTTGACCGTATACAGAAATGCTGGCTAGATTTTTTTCATTTAGGAACACTATAACTGGTATTTACTATTTCTAGCTTGTTCTTATTGTTTATATGGATATGTGCTGTGATGGAATTGCATGGGTTTTTATTTATTATTTAGGTTGTGTCTTTTTTGTCATTTGTATATATGTCTTTAATTTATACAAAAAAATCTCTTTAATAAATACAATCTTACTTAAAAAAAAATTAAAATCTTGCCCAATAGCTAAATGTAAGCTAACACCGTGGCTGCTGGCACAAAGCACCCATTTGGTTATGCATTAATTTAAAATATTCTTAAATTAATTTCTACATAACGGAGTCCACCTTTAGGCTTCATGCACACAGGACTTTAAAAAAACAGCCAAAAAATGTCAGTAGCTTATCAGGGATGTTTGCAGCTTTTACCAGCATTATATTAGCGCTGGTTTTTCTCGTTTTTTTTTTGCATTTTTAAAGGGCCAGCGTTTTTTTTTTGTTTTTTTTTCTCAATTGGTCTAAAACATCCAAAAACTTTGGGAGATTGACGTTTTTGAGCGTTTTTGGACGTTTTTAAGTGTTTTAACGTTTTTGCAGCTGAAAAATGTCCAAAAAAACCCTCAGGACTTGGGGTTTTTTTACAGCTCAAAAACGTCATTGCTAAAAACAGCTGATAACAGCCTGTGTGTGCATGAACACATAGGATAACATGATGGAGGGTTTATTGACTGTAGAAATAAAGTCTGCGGCTAAAAACAGCTGCTGTAAAACAATCAAAAAACGTCCTGTGTGCATGAGGCCTTATATTTATCTCTTGTAGTTCCCTGCACAGCAGGATTCACACTAGGAGATGTCTAGGCAACGCTGCAAGACAATTAGGCTTTACTAAATTGCACAAAGCAAAGGGAGATAGTGACTGTTGGAGAAATAAGTTTCAGTGTTTGCTTTATTTACACTTTAAGGACTATGTACACGAATGCGCTGGTACTAAGGTTTGCTTGTCTTGTGAAAGCACTTACACCGGCACTTCCTACTCATGTTAATGTAAGTGGCTCCCATTTACAATGTTGTATTTGGACCTAGGTGAGCCAAAATAACAAATGTTTGCTAGCAGCAGTTTTTTTGTGCCTGCCATAGGATGCTAGGATGGTTCTATGAAGAAGGATGCCTGTGAACTGTTCTAAGACCATAGCTCAGCTAAGTGCTAGTCTGGACCACAACTGTACGGATACTGCAGGGTGCACCTACTTATTACTTAAAAGTCACAATATTAGTCACTAATCAATTTGTAAAATTCAAAAATTCAATTATTGTTAACACGGCAATAACAGTGGAAACTGCAGTGGTTAATATCCGACAGAAAGTTGACATTCCTCTCTCACTACATATAGAACACAGAGCAAGAATCATTTCTTCAGTGAACTGACAAGAAACAGCATTCTATGAGTGTTGTCAGACCATGATGTATTTACCACCTACTGAAACCTTTCTTTGAGTCCCAAAATATCTATATAGTTCTTGTTTAAATAAATAACCTCCACATAAAACAAATATTCCAATTTACATGTGACTGATGTTCCTGCCAAATCCGCTCGCACAAAGGTAAGGTGCGGAACTCTTCTCTTACTGTCAAAGCTTCTTCCCATGATGCCCTGCACATGACTGGCACCCGAGATGTTTTAATCTATGTTCAAACACAGGATTCCACCAACAATGGACCTCAGAGACACCCGTTCCTTTGAATACAGAAGTCTGCAAGTGATTAGCTTATGAAAGACTCATGATCTAAGAATGTTCTTGTATCAACATATTTCCCCAAGCTCTAACATGTTTCCTATTACCAAAGCAACTGTTATGAGATCACTGTTATCAGGTACTCAGGTCATTTTCTAGATCAAGCTCTGCTCCAGCCTACATGGATCACCGAGATCACGACTCTGCTGAAGACATACAACTGTTTGCAGATTGCTTTCCCCATGTTAAATGTAGGCACCTCGTAAAGAGATAAAGCAGCGTGGAAAATTGGCAGCATGCATAAATAGTTACCAGCCTTCATTTCTTTTTTTTTTTTATTTAACGGAACAGCTGTTGAGATTTGGAGCCGTGCCACATCAGTATTTATCTTGCCAGGTTGTGTTGCTTAAATATCCATGGAAATAGGGTGGATCTCAGGAGCCTCTATAGTTGGTGAGGGAACAGTTTTCCTAAAACGTGGTGCTAGCTGCCAAATCACATCATAATCATTCATATATAGTGTGCCGTTTGTTCAAGAGACTAACCCCTAGACAATTCATTCCTTGGAAGACATTGAGAAGAGAGAGCTACCTAAGGCTATGTGCACACAGAGTTCTAGTATATTTATGATGGTGTGCAATGGCTAGCTAACTTCAATAGCAGGATTTAGATCATAATTATGTCTCTTCCCTACAAGTTTCTGAAATAAAATATGAAGTATTTATAAACCCCATATAAATCAAACAAATCAGAGCATTAAAAAGGACGAAGCTTTCCAATAAAACCTAAGACCTGAAAGCTTACATGTGAACCCAGAACAACTTATAACCCTGGCAGATTTAAAACACAACTATGTTCAATAAAACTGAACATCCCTTACAGACATTCACCAGTTTCATACTGAATGGCATCACTAGAAGATAGGTATCCAAATAAGACTTGCAATATCTTCAGCTTTCATACAGAGTTAGGTCGCTGGATGAATCTGGACCAGACTTTCTCAATGTTTTCAACACAGAGAAATCCTTGAAATAATTTTCTGGTCTCGGGGAACCCCTGCTAAAAATTACTTTATAACTCATGATACATTAGTGTGCTGGTCAGTGGGAAGAATGCTCCTTACACTTGTGGTTATTGGTAAGAAATAGAGGAAACAGAGTATTTCTCTACCCTGTTTATCTTTGTATAGCCCTTCTGTTGCTGGTTTTACAGAGGTGACACTTGTTTGTCTCTTTACATCTGCCCACGGTTGATATAACAGTGCCAACATTCAGACAAGGGGTGTCTGCAGACTGCAGAGCTCTCAAAGTGCCTAAAGATATTCAATCATTATCGATCATCTCACATCGCCCACCAGTTAAAGCCTATCACAATCTCTGTGGTTAACGTATCCACTTGATGATAGATAACATCAGCGTTTACTTTTATTCTGACTGTGGATTTCATGAACAAAAAGTAGGACACGTGATTAAAATGAATATTTACTCTGTGAACAATATCATCACTTGACTCTGTAATGCTTAATCACGTACACATCAGTCAGTGCACAAATGAACTGTGCTTTTGTGGTTTTTGTCTAGTGAGATTTGTCTATCATCTATAAACCCTAAATCTTGTTGTGGTTTATTTTAAATGGGTAATGCCAATCATAACTAAAAAGAAACAAAGACAGGGCACATACTGTACGTGACAACGTTTCTGTAGATTTTTGCATTATTACAACCTTGGCTTGGTCTTTTAGCCTTTTACTATTAAGATAAATAGGCTTTCCAAATGTTATATGTTTTAACAATGTTTCTACTGCTGCTAAAAGCATGATATATAATTATAATGTGTATTTATTTTCAGTTACTGTTGAGTTTATATGAAACCACCATTTGACACCATCTTCACAAATAATGTCCTTGCGGTGCCATATTTTCAGACTTCTGTATCTTCAGAGCCTGAAATCTAGATACTGGATTTTGGGTTCTAGCAGCTATCTATACTGATAGTCAGTCGGTGTAATGGCTATCTTGGTCGAAGGACTACCAAGACTTAAAAACTATTACAACACAGAAAACATTGTTCCCATCAATTGTCTACTGGTATAACCCTGTTCATAGGCTTCTAGAAAGAAAACAGTAAAGCATTATTAGTATTCTGTGTTAGTTAAAGCAACATGATCGATAAAATCAATACTGAAAATAAACATCCCCTCCACTGACTATGCCAATGATCGCAACTGTAGAGATGAGAAAGCATCCAATGATGATCTTAAAAAATCCAACATTTCTGGGAGTGCTGGATTTCTAGTCCCCTGGTACGCCAGATCAAGCCCCTGGTAGTGGTTTGATCTGGCAGCTTTTTCATCAGTATTGTATCTTGTAGATCATGCAAGGGCTGACAGGAGGAACCACAGCATGTGGAGTGTCAAATTCTGCAATATCTTTCTCATCAGTATAGGAGTGATCAGTTCTTTGGGCAGCAGAATAGTCAAGTATTCCATGTTTGCTTTGCAGGGGAGCATTTATTTAACATTTAGATTTGATATGGTTTTCCTTGTGTTCATAATACTTGGTAAAACATAGTACTTAATATAACAATTAAAGTCCATTTCCAGGCACAAACCCCAGTGGGTTAAATGCTTATTCAAGTTTCAAGGTTCCAAAATAAGGCAAAATACCTCACAGTCCAATCTGTAAGGTGCTGTCAGCCACAGTAGTACGTTCGCCCTCTCCATGCACAATGCAGTGTTAAGAGCCCTGAATTGTATGTGATGACATCCAGGGCTTGTCAGAGCTGGCCAAAGTGAGGAATAGGGTAAGTAATAATGCCTCTTCCTGTATCCCCCGTGACATTATGAAAGGCGAGGTGATCGATGGACGTTATGTGTCACCTCGCATGCGTTCATTTTCTGTGAACTAAGGCAAAATCCAGCCCAGGTGCTACCAGCCACCTTAGCAGGGTTGGTTCCAGACCAGATTTGTGGTACACTTGTGTCCACCAACAGGTGAAATAAATAAGCAGGATTAGAGCAAAGATTTGCTCTGGCCTGGGACTCAGGAGCCATCAAGCCTGAGAGAACTGATGAACTGAAGATTGCTTTATGACTGAAACAAAAGGTTTGCATTGTCTTTGTTTTGTGGGTGACTGGGAGAAGTCCTTCACCACTCAGTTAGGAAAACTGAAAATGTTTAGTAAGAGCCTGGATGGCAAGAATTTATTTTCTATTTTGTTTGTTTGATTTTTATGCAACCTTTTAAAATAAAACTGGCTACAAGTCAGCTTTTAAGAAAACCTGCCGTTTGGACTACCTTTTTCCTAGGGAAGATGATCCCCATTGAGCTAACCCCCCCCCCCCCACACATAATGGATTTTCGGCGGGCATTTTCCTAAACAAGTGGAAAGATGGAGGGCGTGTTAAAAGCCCTGCTGCAGGCCACTGCAACCCAGCAGGAGAACAATCGCAAGCAGCAGGAAACCCATCGCCAGGTCGCACAAGCCATTGTAGCGCAGCAGGAGGCATATCGCCAGGCCACTGCAGCCCAGTAGGGGGCGAATTGCCAGTTTGCGGAGCCTCTGGTGAAGTTAAAGAAGGGGTCCGCAGGTCCTTTGCCGGTGGAACAGAAAATGGTGCATGCCAGCTATTACCTGAAGATGACACCTGCAAATGGTATGGAGGCTTACCTAACACATTTTGAAAGAGTCGCTGTTCGAGAAGGATGGCAAAAAGAGCAATGGCCAAGATTATGAGACACTGATAGCTGAGATGCTTGCACGCATGGGTGTCACCATTGCAGTCCAGGCTCAACGGGTGCATCGGTGGTAATACAGTATTGACAAGCCACCCCGTTCACTAATGTTTGACTTAATACACCTCACCAAGAAATGGCTGCAGCCAGAGACTTTGCCGGACCCTAGGATTGTGGAGCGTATGGTCATGGACCGTTATTTACACATGCTCCCTGCCACTTTGAGGAAGTGGGTCAGCCATGGGGATCCTAAGACTGCAAACCAGCTGGTGAACCTGATGGAGAGATATACTGCTGCCGAGGACTTGTTGAACCCATCCATGCCCCACTTCAATGTCTCTGGGGGTGAAAAATCACCCAGAGGATATGGTAAGACTGTTCCAGGGTTCAAGGGCATGGAGAAAAATTACAAGACTGTTGCCACAGATAATGAGACTATGGGCTCAGGACCTGGAGACTGGCCAAAAAGGTCAGGAAGGTCTCTAAGGCTGTTTAGAGGACTGGGTACAGAACACATAAAATGTTATCGCTGCCATGCGTTAGTTCATATTGCTGCTAACTTTTGAACTAATGCAATGCGATAATGCTTACTTGAAAAAACGCATGTCTCTTTTTGCACAGGTAGCATGTACTGCATCATGTCAGGAACGCATGGAAAAACAAATGTGTGTGATTAAAATGGATGGAAAGCCAGTCACTGCTCTGCTAGATTCTGGTACTGTTGTGACATTAGTCAAAGGTGATTTTGTAAATCCTGCAAAGTTACACAACAGCACTATTGGAGTGACTTGTATACATGGTGACACATGTGACTACCAGACTGCTGTGGTGGAGTTTGATACCCCTTGGGGCACCGTGACACATTCAGTGGGGGTGGCACCCTCACTACTTCATGAAGTCCTAATGGGGAGAGATTTTTCACACTTTTGGAGATTATGAGAAAACAAAAGGAGTCGGGAGCTTCCCCTGCTGATTGCAAAATTGAAAGGGAAACTGTTGGTGTGTCCAATGGAGGCGTAGGTCCTTTTCCTTTTTTTCTGTAATGGCTGGAGAGCAGAAGGTACTAGAATCCAGTCCCCAGCTTGAGGATAATGATCAAGAAATTATCTCTAACTCAAATATTGAGAGTGGACAGAATGTGGTCCCTGACTTAGAAGTCAGGAAAGATGACTTTTGTACGATACAATTAAGAGACTCCACACTCATTAGAGCCAGAGAAAACATTAAAATGATTGATGGCAAACCTGTTGAACCCAATGTAGGGGTGTCTCTCTTAAAAATAACTTGCAGTATCAAGTGGTAAAGCAAGGGGAGGAGGAAGTAGAGCAATTAGTCATTCCCAAACCCTATCGCCAGATGGTATTAAATTTGGCCCATGGTCATATAATGGGTGGACATTTGGGTATAAAGAAAACTAAGGAGAGGATAACCCAGAGATTCATTTGGCCTGGGTTACATGCAGATACCAAATAATAAGAGTCATGCCCAGAGTATCAGTATTCTGCGCCATCGCCCCATTCTTGCAGTCCGCTGGTACCGTTACCGATAATTAAAGTGCCTTTAGAAAGAATTGGCATGGATCTGGTGGGACCAGTAGTAAAGTCTGCCCGGGGCCAATAGCACATACTGGTAATACTGGACTATGCCACACGGAATCCTGAAGCCATTCCCTTGTGTAATACCTCAGCTAAGGCTATTGCCAAAGAGCTTTCCAGGTATTTAGTCGTGTGGGTGTTCCGATAGGGGTATTAACAGATCAAGGCACACAATTTATGTCCAGAGTCACTAAAGAATTGTGTAAGTTGTACAAAATCTCCCATCTCCTTACCTCTGTCTACCACCCCCAAACTGATGGTCTTGTGGAGATTTAACAAAACGCTCAAAAGCATGTTAAAAATGGTGGTGGACAAAGATGGGAGAAATTGGGATTTTTTTGCTGCCATACCTCATGTTTGCCATACGAGAGGTACCTCAGGCATCTACGGGTTATTCCCCTTTTGAACTACTGTATGTTAGACATCCCAGGGAATTGCTGGATGTCGCAAAAGCAACGTGGGAGGGAGAGACAACACCTTACAGAAGCGTAATTTAGCATATCTCACTGATGCAAGACAGAATCAAGGTTGTCATGCCACTTGCACGAGAACATATGGAGCAAGCCCAGGAGGCCCAGAGAAGGGTTTATAATCGGGCTGCTAAGACCCTGACCTTCAACCCTGGGGATATGCTGGTACTAGTCCCACAGTTGAGAGTAAATTCCGAGCAAAGTGGTAGGGTCCCTTTGAAATTATGGAAAGAGTAAGGGAAGTAAACTACAAAGTTTACCAGCCAGAAAAGGAAACCAGTGCAAATATATCATGTTAAGCTCTTGAAACCTTGGAAGGACAGAGAGACTTTACTGGCAGTGCCAACTCCCCCGTGACACCTGAGGTACCCATAACTGAAACCTTGTCAGTGGCCCAACAAAAGGACGTTAAAGAGTTTGTGAGTAAGAATAGAGACTTTTTCTCTCACCTACCCAGACTGACCACAGTTATACAGCATGACATCATTACGAAACCAGGTGTCCACGTAAATGTAAAGCCCTATAGAATACCCAAGGCTAGGCGAGAAGCAGTTGCAAATTAAATAAAGAACATGTTAGAGTTGGACGTGATAGAGGAGTCCCACAGTGATTGGTCAAGTCCCATAGTGTTGGTCCCAAAGCCAGATGGCACTATAAGGTTTTGTAATGATTTCAGGAAGTTGAATAGCGTGTCCAAATTTGAAACGCACCCAATGCCTCGGGTCGACGAGCTTGTTGACGGATTGGGAAGTGCCAGGTACATAACTACGTTAGACCTGACTAAAGGTTATTGGCAGATACCCCTAACGGAGTCTGAAAAAGAGAAGACTGCCTTTTCTATTCCTGAGGGGTAATTCCAATATAAGTGGATGCCTTTTGGTTTGCATGGTGCTCCTGCCTCATTCCAGAGAATGATGGACAAGACATTGAGACCGCATTGCCAATATGCAGCCGCCTATTTGGATGATGTAGTCATCCACAGCCCAGATTGGGAATCTCATTTACCCCGGGTGCAAGCAGTAGTAGATTCCCTTAGGAAAACAGGACTCACTGCCAACCCCGAAAGTGTGCCATAGGCTTGGAGGAGGCCAAATACCTTGGTTAAATTACTGGTCGAGGGCTGATTAAGCGTCAGCTCAATAAGATTGAGGCGGTTCAAAAATGGCCCCAACCTATAAATAAAAAGTAAGTTTGTACATTTCTAGGGATCACAGGGTACTACATGCATTTTTATACCCAATTGTGCCACCATTGCAGCCCCCACTGACAGACCTGAAGAAGGGTAAAGGGTCGGTCATGATTAAGTGGAATCCTGAGGCAGAAAAGGCATTTCAAATGTTGAAGCAAGTCCTTTGGGCACAACCAGTACTTGTGACCCCAGATTTTACAAAGGAGTTTGTCGTACAGAGCGGGAATCCCATCACTACTCAGTTAGGAAAACTGGAAATTATTAGTAAGAGCCTGGATGGCAAGGATTTATTTTCTGTTTTGTTTGTTTGATTTTTATGCAACCTCTTAAAATAAAATAGACTATAAGTCAGCTTTTAAAAAAAACTGCCGTTTGGACTACCTTTTTTCTAGGGAAGGTGATCAGCATTGAGCTAACCCCCCTCACCCCTTAGACAAACTTATCAGTTACCCTTGCAATGGGGGGCACTGCAAAGGTAGATTTTTTCCCTTGCTCTGCAACATCCTGACCACCACTGAGGAGAGCTCTCATGGATAACATCTTAGTTACAGATCTATGTATAAGAAACTAACATTCAGGGGATGAGTAAAGATACCATGGTGCTATGAAATTAAACAGATTAGATTATCTAGTAGGGGCATTAGATAATATCCCCTGTGGATTCTATTCAGCTGTTTAAGCTGGCACTCACAGAGCAACCCGCATTCAATATTTGAAAGTTTAAGCTGTTCAGTCCATATATTTACCACAAATTGATACTCTTGTGAAGTGAAGCACGTTACTACACTTGTAGGAAAGAGTTATGTAATATGTAATGTTTGAACATGCTATTAACTCAAATATGTGGTGGATTGTATCTAAGACACCTAGTTGTCATAAATATTCCTAGCCTTGTAATATAGTTACATGTTTTTATGGGGTATGATTTTTTATTGACAGTAAAAAACTGAATTTTATAAGACTGAAAGCTGTGTACCATTAGAATCCAATGTGTTTATACATTATGACTCCCGTGCACATGCGTGTTATTGCGGCCCATTCAATCGGCCAGAGAGAGCAAGCCTGGAAGGAAGACTAGGCTAAAATGGGAGCGCTGGCAGCAGTGACAGGGCTCTGCTCTAATGGTAAGTCTGCCATAATGTGGTAGTATGTGAAACACTACAGGGGGCCCAAAAAAAAAGAAAAGCTGATAGCATTTTCTACTGCTTTAAGTATAACAAATTAAAACCACAATATACTGTATATTGATAAGATTTTTGAAATTAAACTGACCGAGTACACATATAAATCTTAAGTCTATTCTGTATTATATCTATCACAAAAGATTTATCTCTTTGGAATTGACCTCCTGAAAGAAATACATAC
This sequence comes from Glandirana rugosa, assembly GCA_018402905.1. Taxonomy (NCBI): domain Eukaryota; kingdom Metazoa; phylum Chordata; class Amphibia; order Anura; family Ranidae; genus Glandirana; species Glandirana rugosa. Next base: position 1,484,683 of record BLSH010552110.1, on the reverse strand, counting down.
AGGTACAGGTCCATAAAGTTCATAAACAAGCTCATCAAAGTTCCCCAACCTAGTTGGTAGAACAATTCTTTAATGATAGCAAATTTACTATTTAAATATCTACAAAATAAGTCAAGATGAGAGCAACAGTGTTATAACACCTACCTTTACAAGAGTTAGAACAAAACTGGACAGCCCATGAAGATATTTCTCCAACACGCTTAAATGAAAATTATGTTGGCTTTCCATGCATATTATTTTTTTCTTTTAATTTAAAAATTTTACAAAAGTAATCAAAAGAAAACCAGAACTCCTAGCATGCTTGTTGGCAGCCAGTGTAAACCGACTACCGTATATACTCGTGTATAAGTCGACCTGTGTATAAGTCGACCCCCCTACTTTTGCCCAAAAAATATGGGAAAACTTATTGACCCGCGTATAAGCCTAGGGTGTGAAATGCAGCAGCCAGAACACAGGGATTTTAGCCAGAACACAGGGATTTTAATGCCAGGACACAGGGATTTTAATGCCAGGACACAGGGATTTTAATGCCAGAACACAGGGATTTTAATGCCAGAACACAGGGATTTTAATGCCAGGACACAGGGATTTTAATGCCAGAACACAGGGATTTTAATGCCAGGACACAGGGATTTTAATGCCAGGACTTGCCTAGATGACTGAGAGGGGATCACAACCTCTCTTAACATAGACAAGACTACTAATTACCGTATATACTTGGGTATAAGTCGAGTTTTTCAGCCTATTTTTTGTGCTCAAAAAGACCCCCCTCGACTTATACCCGAGTCAGTGTCTGTGTGATCAGTAGTTTCACGTTAAACAGAGCTGTGCTGCTTCTAAGAGCCGTTCTGTGCTGTGTAAGTGTGATTAAAACACATTGGTATGCAAAGAATGCTGAGAGAGGTGTCAGATTTATCAGCTTTATGTCGGCAAGTGGGCGGGACAAGCTGATCTCCGTGAAGGGCTGCAGCTCTCTCTGCATTCTCAGCATTCTTTGCATTCCAATGTGTTTAATCACACTTACACAGCACAGAACGGCTCTTAGAAGCAGCACAGCTCTGTTTAATGTGAAACAAAATGACCTTACTCATCCCTTATGTTTTCTGGCTACAGTATCTGTGTCCTGACATTAAAATCCCTGTGTCCTGACATTAAAATCCCTGTGTCCTGACATTAAAATCCCTGTGTCCTGGCATTAAAATCCCTGTGTCCTGGCATTAAAATCCCTGTGTTCTGGCATTAAAATCCCTGTGTTCTGGCATTAAAATTCCTGTGTTCTGGCATTAAAATCCCTGTGTCCTGGCATTAAAATCCCTGTGTTCTGGCATTAAAATCCCTGTGTCCTGGCATTAAAATCCCTGTGTCCTGGCATTAAAATCCCTGTGTTCTGGCTAAAATCCCTGTGTCCTGGCTAAAATCCCTGTGTTCTGGCTCCCTGTCCCTGTGTTCTGGCTCCCTGTCCCTGTGTTCTGACTGCTGCATTTCACACCCTAGGCTTATACGCGGGTCAATAAGTTTTCCCATATTTTTTGGGCAAAAGTAGGGGGGTCGACTTATACACGGGTCGACTTATACACGAGTATATACGGTATGTTACTTTATAGACCTACCAAGATAACCTTGAAGTATGCATGGCTGTATGTTTGACATGAATGCACAGCTGCGATCCCATGTAGAGACAACGTTGTCTTTTTAAAATGGTGGTTGGTGGAGGTGATTTTCAGACATAGAAGTTAATTGTTATTGTGCCTTTTTTTCTATAATAAAACCTTTTATTGCACAATAACCATAGTGTCCTCATATGTGACCGCTTTGGTGGGTTCTCTCCCCCCTCCTTTGTATATGTATTTAGTTTGGTCACAGGGACTGCACCTGACACTAATTAGTATCTTAGGGTGAGAGGTCTTAATAGTAATACATCAGAAGGCATTAAAACTGTTTTCTGCCTGGAAGAATACATAGCGCTAGATCCGGGTTGTTTTTTGTTTTTGTTTTGTCCCTGGTAAAGACATCTAAGCTAGGAGATCCCAGCTACCCCATCCTTGACAGTGAACATACTGTAATTCCTGTGCCCAGTATATTAATAAGAAATTGTAGTCTACTGCCCCCCTGTTGTTTTGCTGTAACCTCCATTTCCTATGGAAAATTAAGCAGAAATGATGTCACCATCTCTTAATAAAATGTTAAAGGTAATTTAAAGCCACAACTTCTTAGCAAGAGTCACCATAGAATTGGCTTCACCAGGGAAAAGCAGAAGTCTTCCAAATAATGACAGGAGGGGTGACCTCTGATATTTCTCAAAAGCATTATAATATTCAAATCAACTTAAAGGGTCTGTTCACAAAACATGCAAAGGTGAACACTCTCCCCTCACCCTTGGTCTCTGTTGGACTTATCTCCTTTGAGGATCATCCTTTAATGCCCACGCCAGAGGATGTAGCGTTCTGGGAATTTGTAAGCCATGCTTTTCTGCAGTCTTTTCTCTGAGACACCAGGATGGCTCAGAGTGATTCTCATTGGTCAGCATGGTCACATGCTGGTGATGACTAATGTCCACTCATCATTATGAGCATTATGATGCTACACAGCCTCCTGGCTGTTTACTGCGTTTTTCAGATGCCTGGGCAGCTACACCAGCTGCATGGGCAGTTTAAGATCACCAAGGAAGGAGACAAGTGCAGTGGGGAGGGTTTAGGCTGGATTCCCACCTATGCATTTTTAGTGCTTTTTGCATTTTGAAGATTTGTACTGCAGAACATGTTCCATAGGAATCCATGTTAAATGGACTGTAGTATCTAGTAAATCTGCAAAATGCAAAAAGCACTAAAAATGCATAGGTGTGAATCCAGCCTTAGTGACTTACTTTACCTTTTCATTTTCTTGTGAAAAAGTGAACTAACCCTTTAACCAATAGAGGCAGTGGAGTCTTTCCTTTTTTATTCTTAGTGCTTGCTCATACCAGTTCACACCTCTGCTCCGTATAACACATGCGCACTTGTATGCTTTCTGTAGGGGAGCTGCAATACATTGTTACTTTTAACTTTATTGAAGTGTCACAAAATTACACTTTATTTAACTCTATGCAACATAGTGAACTGCCATGCACTTCATTGCGATATGGTGACATACGCTGCATTGTGTAAACATGAAGGCACGCTGGATTTTTATGCAACACATCTCTACACAACTTAATGGTTTAAACAGAGCACATATACAATTATTGTTTTCTATCTGTCCTTGCATTGAGCTTGTGTTGATCAATGGAGATCAACTGACGTGGTGTGAACAATCCCTAAATGAAATTGTATTGTTCGCATAGAGATTTTCCAGCTAATTTGAAAAGCTTTGTGTTTGCTAAGAATGGCTTATATTAGTAAGAAGCGCACAATCATCTATTTTGGGATAGCCTTAAGTGGCCTGAATATTTCCCAAAAATCTTATAAGACAATCAAATTGATTGCTTTTATGGCCATCTTTAGAAAGGGATGCTGGTTACATTTGTAACAGTGGTTTAGTTACAAGTGGAATTACGATATGGGTCAACACATGACCAAATATTGCCTAAAATGCCAAAATGGCCAATCTCTTTAAACAAACATCATATGTAGCCCATCAACATCAATTAAGAACATTATAAAAAGTTCAATCTTAGCTCTCAACATGGGTGTCAGTTAGCCGGGGCACTAAAGCCTAGTACACACAATGAGATTGTACAATCTAGAACAAATGATTGTCCTTTTTTTTTCGCATGCTTGTCTCCTATTGAAAATGAAGAGGTTACTAAAGTAGGAAAATTCTCATATGGCAGAATAAAAATTCAGAAGTTATGTAACGTATTGTATTGTATTCGTATTATATTTTCAGACGAAAACTGTACTGATTACAGGAAAATTATACGATCTGATATCGTCCGAGAAATATTTTCGTGTTTGTCCCTTCTGTGTACTTACAATATGATTATCGCATGATTGCTTCCAAAGCGATATTTTTTGTACGATTTTCTGATCGTGTGTATGGGCTTTAAGTCAATGCTTTCTGGAAACAATTAGAAAGCCATAGAAGTGTAAGAACACCTGACTAACATGCTTGTTCTAAGTCTGTGGTTCATTAAGTTTGCAAGTTTAAAATTCAGCCATATGGACAGGCTAATTATGTAAGGAGTGGTGAGAATTGACTCCCCTGTGCCCAGAGATGGAGGGAGGGGGAGGGGGGGGGACTGAACTGGGTTTATGATTTGCTTGATAATATACTTATCTGCCAGGATGTGTTGGGAAAATAATGCATGTGTACAGTATTATGTGGCTAATGTGCTTCTTGACGGTATGGTGCGACAAGGTGTATGGTCCGGAAGGTATACTATTGTATTGTACCACTACTCTTACGTATATTGAACATGCAATGACTCTAAGATGGCATTTTGTTTAATGTTGTGACATCTAAATAAACTTTAACCTGATTTGAAAAAAAATAAAAATTCAGCCATAACACTGCTCACAATTCCATGATAACAAGCTCCCATTATTGCAGTATATGGCTGTATTTACTCAGGAGCAAAGCTGATATATGGATCAGATAGGCAGTCCAAACCTTTGATCAAAGTGAAAACAAGATTAGCATCTGTACAATAGGCTACAATAAGTATATGTAATGAATCGTGTGGATTTTGTTTTCAGTGGTCCAGTGATGCAGAAACAGGATGCAATCTACATAACATGAAATGCATACCCTTACCTCTGTAATGATGAAGAAGTCGTCACCAGGTTCTCCCTGAACAACAATTTTTTCTCCGTCTTCAAACTGGACAGGTTCTAAAGCATCTGCCACGGTCAGGCGCTCCCATTTGTCCAATGATTCTGTAATGAAATATAACATGTACTCAAAGGGAGAGTATTACATTACAAAGCAAACAAAAAAAATGATCCTGTTCCCTTAAAGCATGCATGCAAAATACAGTGCTTGTGCTGTATAATTTGGCCCCTTGTATAGCCTAAAATACCTGGCTGATCCTGTCTGGCTCTGCCCACCCTCCTGTAAACTGACCACATTTATCATGGCTGCTGAGCCCTGACACCGTGGTCAGTTTACGTGCCTCTGTCATCCGCAGCTCTCCTCTGTCCTCCTCTCCCTCCCTCCCTGTCTGTCAGCTAGTGACAGTGTCACTCTGCTCCCCTCCCCTTCTCTTCTTGCTACTTTTATAACTGCATCATAATCATACAATCCCCTCTGTTAGATAACATTATGTGTTCCAGTGTCTGTGCTTTATAAAAAATAAAAAAATGACGATTTCTACCTTATTTCAAAGAGCCTCTCGGCACTCACGTGACTGCCCGCCTCTCTCCTCCTTTCCTCCCCTCCTCCCGGCTGATGTCAACGGGAGTTCTCGGCCCCTCCCACTGTAGTTGTCAGCCCACGGGAGGAGAGAGGTGGACAGTCATGTGAGCGCTGAGAGGCATTCTGAAATAAGGTAGCAATTTGCATATTTTTTATAAAGCGCAGACACTGGCAAACATAATGTTATCTAACGGAGGGGATTGTATGATTATGAAACAATGGCTTTACAAACACTTTAACCTTACATAACTACTGTTCTTTGCGATGCAGAAGACATAATCACATAGATCATACACTTATACAACAAATAAGCAAAGTATTCACTGTTTCTTTGCACTGTCATTGGAATAATGGTCATACAGTATCTCACAAAAGTTAGCACACCCCTCACATTTTTGTAAATATTTTATTCTATCTTTTCCTGTGACAACACTGAAGAAATGACACTTGGCTACAATGTAAAGTAGTGAGTGTACAGCTTGTATAACAGTGCAAATTTGCTGTCCCCTCATGCACAAGAAAGCCTGCAAACAGTTTGCTGAAAACAAGCAGACTAAGGACATGGATTACCATGTCATGTGGTCTGATGAGATCAAGATAAACTTATTTGGTTCAGATGGTGTCAAGCGTGGTCTCAACCAGGTGAGGAGTACAAAGACAAGTGTGTTTTGCCTACAGTCAAGCATGGTGGTGAGAGTGTTATGGTCTGGGGCTGAATGAGTACTGCCGGCACTGGGGAGCTTCAGTTCATTGAGGAAACCATGAATGCCAACATGCACTGTGACATACTGAAGCAGTGCATGATCCCCTCCCTTCGGAGACTGGGCCGCAGGGCAGTATTCCAACATGATAACGACCTCAAACACTCCTCCAAGACGACCACTGCCTTGCTAAAGAAGCAGAGGTTAAAGGTGATGGACTGGCCAAGCATGTCTCCAGACCTAAACCCTATTGAGCATCTGCGGGGCATCCTCAAATGGAAGGTGGAGGAGCGCAAGGTCTCTAACATCCACCAACTCCATGATGTTGTCATGGAAGAGGACTTCAGTGCCAACCTGTGAAGCTCTGGTGAACTCCATGCCCAAGAGGGTTAAGGCAGTGCTTGAAAATAATGGTGACCACACAAAATATTGACACTTTGGGCCCAATTTGGACATTTTCACTTAGGGGTGTGCTCACTTTTGTTGCCAGCCGTTTAGACATTAAAGGCTGTGTGTTGAGTTATTTTGAGGGGACAAGAAATTTACACTGTTATACAAGCTGTACACTCACTACTTTACATTGTAGCAAAGTGTCATTTCTTCAGTGTTGTCACATGAAAAAACAGAATAAAATATTTACAAAAATGTGAGGGGTGTACTCACTTTTGTGAGATACTGTATTATCCTGGCCATATATTGCACAAATATGATAACTAAAGAGCACCTATTGTTTAGAAATCTGTCCGACACCTACTTTCCTTGCTTTCTTCTTTAGTGCATATTGTTTCCTCAAAGGATACTGCAGTAGTATTTTAAAATATCACTAAAGCTCAGCTATACAGTGAATTGAGCTGAAGAGCAGTAGGAGATTTGCCAGCCACAGAAAAGCAAATATTTCTTTAGCTGAAGATCCAAAAAATGTACAGCTGTCACGACACTCACCAAAGCAGCCATTTCTAGTCATGACTATTTTTTTTTTGAATGGACATTTATACAATTCTCATCATCTTTGTAACTTAAGTGACTGTCACGTACAATTCCTTGTTCTTGCCTTTCTAATAACATTTATCCTGCTCAGTTATTGCAAACAATGTTGCACTGGTTCAAAAATTGACAGCTAAAAATGAACACTCTCAGACTTATTTATCAAAGAGTCTCATCAAATTTAAACTAACAATGGGAAGTAACACAATTCATAGTTTATAAGGTTGAAAAAAGGCATAGGCCAATCCAGTTCAACCTTTGTGTGTATGTGTGTGTGATTTTTACCCTCTAACCATTGTCATAGCCCTGTATATTCTGCTTCCTGAGGAAGACATCCAAAACTCTGAAGCTACACAACACTTTCAGCTAGTATCACTTACTGGGGGAGGGAGTTCCACATTTTTACTGCTCTAACAGTAAAGAACCCTTTTCACAATCTAAGGTTAACCCTCCTTTCTTCTAACCTCAAATCGTGGCCATGTGTCCCTTTCAGGGACCTCAGAGAAAACAGTTTATCAGTTATGGAATTCTCCTTTGATATATTTGTACATTGTTGTCATATCCCCTCTTAATCGCCTCTTCCCCAGAGTGAATAACTGTAACCTACATAATTGATCCTCATAGCTGAGGTCTTCCATTCCCCTTATTAATTGTGTTGCCCTTCACTGAACTCTCTAATTCAACATTATCTTTCCCGAGGATTTGTGACCAAATTTGAATTGTATATTCAAGATGAGGCCAAACCAGTGTGTTGTAAAGGGGTGGAATTATTGACCTATCTTAATAACAAATAGTGAACCGAAGATTAAACATGATTGGCCACCATGAGGCAATATATACTGTATAAGACCATTGTTTTTTTCCAAATAATTTGATAAATAGGTCCATCTGTTTTCGCTGACATAGTACACTGCCTCACTGAAATATCTGACAGCTATATTTCATGTGAGCTTGTTCCTGGGAAATTCTAGGAGGCACCAGAATAACAGTCCCTGGCACACAGTGACCCATCTTGGAAACAAACCATTTTCTCTACATGACAATCAATGAAAGTTGCCACACTTAATCCTATTAAGTAAGGAGTTTCCCTTTCAATAGTGCAGCTGTTCAAAAGGGAAAGTTTAATGGAAATTATCACCTTTAACTTGTTTTGCTAATTACAACCAATTTGACAGTATAAGATGACTTGAGAACGAGCATAAAAAGTTCCCATAACAAAACCCCATAATACAACACAATTCAAGGGATTTGAAACCGTATATATTCTGCTTCAGAACAGTTGGCATCTGCAGTTTCCATAGTTCTCTCCAAAACAGAGATATTCACAAAATACTGTTCTTCTAATATAAATACATTGAAGGATTTAGTCCAGGCTGGATGCTTGCCTATGTGCATGTATAGGGGTCACTGAACTATGAGCTGAATTCTAGCATTCTTATTTTTTTAGGGTGTATATCATTTCTTATAATATACTAACATTGGTGATATGCATGGACATGGGATAACATGTTTATCCAAACGGAGCCCTTTCAGTCCGTCATCTATACAAGGGCGGAATAGTCAACAAGACAGTTGAGCAATACTGTTCTGCAGTGGTAACTAGTTTTGACTTTCTGCCCCTGCCTCTAAGATTAACTTGTAAGTCAGGCAAAGTCAACTTTATACTTTTAAGAAGAACTCTGAAGAGAGTTGTTCTAACTGCAGTAGGATCATACATTCACAAAAACTGCCCTCTTTTGTAAATAGACAGGATGAACACAGGGAGATGGACACAAATTATAATAATAATAAGATAATGGATGGAAAATGATACTGACAACTAGAGAATGGCAGGCACCCTGGGCTTGATTTACTAAAACTGGAGAGTGCAAAATCTGGTGCAGCTCTGCATAGAAGCCAATCAGCTTCCATTTTTTTTGTCAAAGCGTAATTGAACAAGCTGTAATGAGAAGCTTTTTACACTGTTCTATGAGCAATAAATATCAAATCAATGAAAACTCCATTTCACAACTTCTCCTCCACATTCGGGAGCCTCTGCAGACACCACTTTCCCATTTTTTGGGGCTCATAGACCTCTTACTGTGAAGTTATAATCTGATTGGGCACCAGATTTTGCACTATCCAGTTTTAGTAAATCAACCCACTGAGTACTAGTAAAAGTAGGCCCCACCTGCATTGCGGCAAACAGTGTTTGGCTCATAGCAGGTGGGACTCATTACAATAGTAGCACATATCATGACGATGGCTGCTGCTTAAAGCGGAGTTCCACCCTGTTAAAAGTCAGCAGCTACCAAAAGGGTAGGTGCTGACTTTTAACAATCGGCCACTCACCTGTCCCTCGTTTCCCGAGGGCTCGCTCGCCTTCCCCTCCCCTCGGCGGAGCCGGCATCACAAGTATGGGGGTCCAGCTTTGGCTTCAAAGCCGGGCGCTCACTGCACATGCGCGAGTCGTGCTGCGGCTTGTGAGAGGCTCGGCGTATCTTCTGGGGCCTGTGACGTGTCCCAGAAGATCGCCGAGAGGGAGGGGGGAAGGTGGACTTCCTTTCCCGAGCCGCGGCTCCAGGGGAGGAAGTGGACCTGGGACCCTGTGAAAACAGGGTCCCTGGTCACCCCCCAGAAAAAAGACATGCCGATTGTGGCATGTCGGGGAGTCACCTTCCCTTAAAGCGGAAGTTCCATTTTTGGGTGGAACTCCGCTTTAATGTAATCTGAACAATGATAAGGTCTGAGATTTTAGCAACAGTTAAATCTCCACTGCTGCATGAGAGACTGGCCAACATCCACTCTGCAACGCACAGCCTTATTTCTTCTCTGTTCCCCCCGCAACATGATTAAATCACAACAGTATAATGTTGTTAGCTTGCATAATTGGTGGATTTATTCAAATGAACAAGAGGTACTTACATCCAGGCAGCATGAGCATTTCATAGGTGGGTGCTCATTCATAAGGTGACATAACCTGCCTGGAGTTTGCATGTTTTCCCTGTGCCTGGGTGGGTTCCCTCCAGGAACTCCGGTTTCCTCCCACACTCTAAAGACATGCTGGTAGGTTAGCTGATCTTAATTGGCCCTAGAATATGTATGAATGTGAGCTAGGGACTTTAGATTATAATCTCCGTGAGGGCAGGGACTGATGTGAATGTACAATAAATATGTATATCTCTGTGAAAATTGACAGCACTATATACACTCACCAGACACTTGGTAACACAAATAGCTAATCAGCCAATCACATGGCAGCAACTCAATGCATTTAGGCATCTAGATGTGGCGAAGACAACCTGCTGAGGTTCAAACCAAGCATTAGAATGGGGAATAAAGAGGATTTAAGTGACTTTGAACGTGGCATGGTTGTTACTGCCAGATGGGCTGGTTAGAGTATTTCACAAACTGCTGATCCACTGGGATTTTCACGCACAACCATCTTTAGGGTTTATAGAGAATGGGCCAAAAAAAGAGAAAATATCCAGTGAGTGGTGGTTGTGTGGACAAAAATGCCTTGTTGAGGTCAGAGGAGAATGGACAGTCTGGATCGAGATGATAGAAAGGCAACTCCCCATAAATTTTGGGCTACAACAGCAGCCTGCACGCAGGTTATTATATCCATACCAGAGGACAAGCGCTGCCTAAGGCATTCACACCTTTTAAATCTTTTAAATCTTTCTATACCTATCACCATTACAATTTGGCAGATAGGCTACAGCAGCAGCTGTCCATTTCATACTACATAAGATCATCAAGCACATCAAAATGGAGGTATATAATATATTTGACTATATCAGTAATAAAAGAGTAGATGCAGATAGCAGATATAGAAGAGCCCACACAAAACATGGGACAAAACACCCAGACAAACCTCAACACAAGAGAAAACATACCTAAACCCAAGAAAATGGAGAAAAAGACACCTATAAGGAAAACAGAGAGACCACCCCAAACTACACAGGAACCCAACCCTCACAGAGGAGACCAATACTTGGTACCAACGTACAACAGGTACCAACCTCTGGAATATACAGCACAAAGAAATAATGAGGGATATGGGGAACATAACAGAAGGGATTTTCACTGGAGGGGACCAAGGGAACCCCCGGGATACTATCCCTACCACCAAGGACACAGAGGAAGAGCGAGAACAAACAGGGGACGAGGAAGAGGGGGATGGTTACGACACTGGCCGAACCAATACATGGAACAATACACACCCCCCAGAAGACCAAGAGAGGAGGAAAGAAACGAAGAGGATGTAGAGGAGGCCAGAGCAAAAAGGAAAAGAGAATAGTAGGACAAGGCATTTTTAATCTCAGTTCAGCCAATTTTACGGAAACTGAACTAAAAGTACTGGACCTAGGACTAAAATTTGCACCCGATAAAAACCTAGATGATTTTAACACATATATAGACCTCCAAAAATTTATAAGAAAATTGCAAATAAAAAAGTACTTCCAAGATAAGGAGGAAGGAAAAGAAACAGAACCTAGCATTTACCAACACAGTGGACTCAAGAATAATTCCACATTCAACCCCAAGACACCCAACAACCATTTTATTGAAACGTTTAAAAAACTTGTGGAAGAAGATATCAAGCTTATCAAGAAGGAAAAGAGGAAAAAACAGAAGGGACCCAAGGAAATATGGAAAGGCATAAAAGAATTAGAAAAAAGGATAGGAGTGGTCATCAGACCAGCGGACAAAGGGGGAGGTCTAGTTATCCTCAACCTAGAAGACTACAAAGCAGAACTAAATAGACTAGTAAATGATCACTCAACCTACAAAATACTCACCCGGAACCCCCAAAAAAATTACAGAATCTTGCTTAAGAAATTACTAAAGAAGACACACAAACAGGGTATACTCACAGGAAAAGAATACAAGTACCCACTCCCACAGGCATCCAGAACCCCGGTTATATACCAAGTGCCAAAAATCCACAAAAGTCAAAAAGCACCTCCAGGAAGACCCATCATAAATGGCATAGACTCCCTATTCTCCAGATTAGGAGAATACATTGATACATACATCCAACCTCTGGCCCAATCCTACCCGGCTTATCTTAAGGATAGCAAACACCTCTTACAGCTATTAGAAAAGGAAACAATAGAGGACAACACAATCCTGGCAACAATAGATGTAGAATCGTTATACACAAATATAAACCAAGACGATGCAGTAAGGGCAGTTAAATGGGCCCTAAACCAAACGACATTGGCAAGGGAACAACAGAAATTTATACTGGAAGCCCTAGAGATGGCCATGGCCAGAAATTACTTCTGGCATGAAGGCAAATTCCATGAGCAACACAGAGGTGTTGCCATGGGAGCCAAATTTGCCCCCAGTGTGGCAAATGTGTTTTTAAGCCACTGGGAAAACGATGAAATATTTAAGAAAACCAGATTATAAAGTAGCAAAAGGGTCACCGAATTTTTGTGTAAACGGTGTGACCCCCGTTTAAACCGAGGGTACCGTTGTGGAGACACAACGAGTACCTTAAACGGAAGTACGGTCTTCATTAAAGACCGGTACCGGTAGAGATCCCGAAGGTCATATTTAAAGACAACAAGGGAACGGTTACAGCAAACCAAATCCCGGGTAAATTGACGGGAATGACGTAGCAGAACCAAATATAAACACATATTGCTAAGATGTAGATAACAACGGTCCTAACACAACAGGAGATAACAAAGGAAAAGATTATCGACATTCTCCACAAACGATA
>BLSH010552110.1:1443947-1462580 GCA_018402905.1 Glandirana rugosa | reverse complement strand
TTAAATCTTTTTATTTTTTTTTATTTTATTTATTTTTTTTTTTTTTACCACTGTTCCTTTAAAAAAAAAAATCTGATCACTTTTATTGCTATCACAAGGAATGTAAACATCCCTTGTGATAGTAATATATGGTGACAGGTACACTTTTTGGAGGGCCGGGGGGTCTAAAAGACCCCCCATCCCTCCTTTGCACTTCACAGTATTCAGATTGCCAAAAACGGCGATTCTGAATACTGTCGTTTTTTAAAATTTGGCGCCGTTAGCCGCCGTGTAAACCGGAAGTGGCGTTGTGACGTCGCTTCCGGAATTTGCCGAAGGAGACCCGATCGGAGCCGATTACGGCTTTGATCAGGTCTCCTTCCAGCCGGCGGACGCGCCGGATCGTCGCTCCGGTCTTCCGGTGGGACGGGAGGCCGGAGAAGAGCGGCGGAAGGCGGCGGGATGGGGGGGGCGTCCCCTCCCGTCCCCTGGGGTAACGACCGAGCAGCTCCCGAGCCGGATCGGTCGTTACCCCTGGATAGCCGACCGCTTGCTCTAAAAAATGATACCGGGATATAGCCTGCAGGTGCGGGCTATGTCCCGGTACAGCCGCTCAACACCGACCGCCGCCTATTTACGGCGCTGGGGCTGAACCGGTTAAGGAGATGATCCCCGCCTAATACTGTGTACTGTTTACAGTTATGTCTACTCTGTACTACCTTGTACTACTTTAATAATAGACTTGAAAAAGAAGAATGCAGTCTAAAGAATGCTGAAAAGTAGACCGACTGGAGGCTAAAAGGCTAAAAAAGTAAAAATGCATATTTAGAAAAAAATATGGTGTTTTTAGGAACTTCCTTCTCTCCATAACAACAAATGATAGATGAGTTCAGATTTAAAGTTAAAAATCAATCAATAATCAATAAACTGGCAAAACTACTTTAAAATGTTATTTTTTTTGTAAATATATAGGAAGTGAGTTTGTCTACCATGATCTCTTCACATAATAAAAACTGTTAATTATATAAAAACTGCTTTTCTATAACTAGGCCCCTATTTTTTGGAACAGGTCAAATATAGGTTTTAGGTAGTTTTATTTACTGAACACAAGTACCAAGATATAAATGCAGACATTCAGAGGTGTCTGGACTGCAGTGTACAGTAACCCAGAACACTCTATTATGCAAAATACTTCTAGATAAAACATGCCCTGATCACCCCAATACTTAAAAAAGTCCTCACTGGATCCCACCAGCCTGAACAACTTAAGACCCATCTCCTTGCTCCCGTTTGCATCAAAACTTCTACCTAAAAAAACTACTAACTGCTAAAACCAATGGCCACTACTCCATACTCATACTACTCGACCTCTCTGCAGTCTTTGATACTGTTGACCATCCCCTCCTCCTTAAAAAACTCCACTCTTTTGGCCTTCAAGACTCTGCTCTCTCCTGGCTCTCCTCCTACCTGTCAGAGTGCTCCTTCAGTGTGACCTATAACTCTGTTTCCTCCTCTCCACTTCCTCTTTCGGTTGGGGTACCTCAAGGTTCTGTCTTTGGACCCCTTCTCTTCTCCATTTATAGCTCCTCCCTTGGTCTTTTAATAAACTCCCATGGCTTCCAATACCACCTCTATGCTGATGACACACAAATCTATCTCTCTACTTCTCCCCTCACTCCTTCAGTCTCCTCTTGCATTATTATCTTACTAACTGACATATCAGTATGGATGTCACACCACTTCCTCAAACTCAATCTTTCTAAAACTGAGCTCATAATTTTTCCTCCAGCCCGTACCCCTCCCCCTGGCTTCTCCATCAAGATCAATAACACAACTATCAGTCCCTCCCCTCATGCCAAGGTACTAGGTGTAATCCCCCCAAATCCAATCACTGTCCAAATCGTGCAGACTTCTCCTTCGAAACATCTCCAAAATACGTCCCTTCCTAACCGTTAACACTACTAAGCAACGTATTCACTCTCTTGTTGTCGCTCGCCTTGACTATTGTAACTCCCACCTAATTGGCCTACCTCTCCGCAAGCTATCCCCTCTTCAGTCTATCATGAATGCTGCTGCCAGACTCATCCACCTTACCAACCATTCGGTGTCCGCCACTCCTCTCTGCCAATCCCTCCACTGGCTTCCCATTTTCCAAAGAATAAAATTCTAAACCCTAACCATGACATACAAAGCCATTTACAATTCTGCCCCAAGCTACATCACCAATCTTATCTCCAAATATCACCCAAACTGTCCTCTTCTCTCCTTCCAAGACCTTCTGCTATCTAGCTCCCTTGTCTCCTCCTCCCATGCTCGTTTCCAGGACTTCTCCAGAGCCTCTCCCATCCTCTGGAACTTTCTACCCCAATCTGTCCCCTATCTTCTACTCTGTCCACTTTTAGGCGATCCCTGAAAACTCATCTCTTCAGGGAGGCCTATCCTGCCTCCAGCTAACAACGGAATCTTCTACTTCCCTCATCAATTCATCCCTCACAGTCCCTACCTTTTGTTTCACCAACCCCCCCCCCTAGATAGATTGCAAGCTCCCAGGAGCAGGGCCCCTCTAACCCTCTTGTTTTGAATTGTACTGTTGCTGTAATGTCTTTCTTTATATTGTAAAGTGCTGCGCAAACTGTTGGCGCTATATACACCCTGAATAATAATAATAATAGATAGGTGCCACATTGCCCGACCTTATTATTAGTTCTTCAATGGGGTGGGAGGGCTCGCTAACCAATATTAAGAAGAAGGCTGGAGGGGGGGTAAGGTAAGTTCCAACCTCATAGGTAAAGTCAGTATTCGTGTAACAGAGAGTTCTAAATATCAAAGGTCCTTTAGTCTACTGATGATTTGTGTAGGTACCTATGGGTGTTTATGTGTTACAGGTCAGGACAGATTTACTTTAAGGTAAAGCAAAGAAAAAAAAGTGACGTAACTAAGAGTAACCAATCAAAAATCTTCTTCTAAAATTGTCATACTCTGTCCTTCAGAACGTTGACCTATGATTGTCCATCAGTGAATACACCATTCACAACAGCATTTTGTAGCTCGAAGCTCAAAGCTCCAAAACTCCCAACATATGAAATCCCATGTAATTAAATGGTGGCTGTTCACATATGAGCTCTTAGGCCCCTGTAGCTCAAAGCTTGAATCTCCAAAATTTACAAGTGCTTCTTTTGAGACAGATTTGGGCATTTTTAGCCCCAAAGACTTCAATAGGAACACCTGTAAACGCTCAAATCAAGTGTTTTTGAGATTTTTTCAGGCATACTTCAGGCCCCTATTGCTTTCCATTAGCTAAAACAAAAAATGCCTAGAGCTTGATTATACATGTAAAACACTTGAAATACGCTTCTATAACGCTCATATGGGCACGCAAAAATACACAAATAAAAATAACTGAAAAAAAATTGCTCTGCTCAAGTGGGAATGCAACCTTAGGCTGTCTATATTGCCCAATTAACAATATAGGAAATTCGCAAATTCGTGCTTGTCTAAAATGCCTTCTTGGGAGAAGTCACAATTTATTGTTTTTTTTATTTTATTATTAATTTCCAAATTATCCTAATTAGAGCCCAAAAAGTGTGATATGTGTACCAACATCAGAAATAAAAATGTAATTCCCAAAAATCAGAGGGTAACATCACTACTGTACACTCACGCACCAAGAACCACAAATATGACAGAATAAATCAAGAATAATAACTCCTGACCAATGTAATTCCACCACCTATATATCCAAAGAAATGCAGTATGTATGTGTAGAAGGGATCTACATGTAGCATCTCTGTGGCTCACAAGGTAACACTCCTGCCTAGTATTGCTTAGTTCCTGGGTTTGATTTCCAAACACGCCACATCATGTAGAGATGTTGTTTATTCTCCCTATGTTATTAAACATAGCTCTTGACTCAGTGCTTTACCTAAATTATGCCTGTATGTATTTGTAGGAGGGTTCCACCACCATTGCAAATCGTGTCATACGTTTTCCATGAGCAAGGACGATAATCAGCCTTAACATTTCCCCACCAGCAATAATTGAAGCCTCTTACCAAGCAAAATGCCCCAAAATGAGAGATGTTCTATAGCAGGATGCTCACAGTACTGAACCATAACCAGCCTTCAAAACAGATGGCATATGCCAGAAACAAGTTGTTCAATGGTTATCCAGCCTTCCACAGTACATCTGCATTGGTTAACCGGTTCCCGACCGTGCGCAGCATATTTACTGCTGCATAGCGGCGCTGTCCTGTGAATCGCCATATATATGCACTCTGCAGGAGTGTGCCCGTGGCTCGGATGGACCCAATGTCCACCAGGGAGCCGCGATGACCTGCTAGAGAGAAACAACGGGGAACCACCGATGTAAACACTGCAGTTTCCCGCTCTGTCAGTGGGCATTATTATTATTATTATTATTATTATTATTATTATTATACAGTATTTATATAGCGCCGACAGTTTGTGCAGTGCTTTACAATATTAGGGCAGACAGTACAATACAATACAGGAGGAATCAGAGGGCCCTGCTCATGTAAGAGATCTACTGATCCCTGTCACTGGGATCAGTTAGATCTCTTATGCCCATGGTAGCCCATTCCCCTCACAGTTAGAACACGCCTAGGGAACACAGTTAACCACTAGATCTCCCTCTGCAGGTTAACCCCTTCACTGCCAATGACATTTATACAGTAATCAGTGGATATTTAAATTTCTGATTGCTGTATAAATGTCATTGGTCCCAAAAAAGTGTCAAAAATGTCTGACATATATGCCCCAATATTTAAGTCCCGATAAAAATCGCAGATCGCCGCCATTACCAGTAAAAAAAAATGTAAAAACACCAGAAATGAATTCTCATGGTTTGTAAACGCGACAACTTTTGCGCAAACCAATCAATAAACGGCGATTGCAATTTTTTTTTACCAAAAATATGAGGAAGAATATAAATCAGCCAAAACCGATGAATAAATCTGTTTTTTTATACTTTTTTTTTTGGATATGTATTATAGCAAAAAGTAAAAAATATTGTTTTTTATTTTACAAAACTGTCGCTCTTTTTTTGTTAATAACGGTGATCAGAAGTGACGCAGAGGCGATCAAATACCACCAAAGGAAAGCTCTATTTGTGGGAAAAAAAGGCCGCCAATTTCGTTAGGGTACAACATCACACAATTGTCAGTTAAAGCAACGCAGTGCCGAATCGCAAAAAGTGCTCTGGTCCTAACATGGGAAATCCTTCCGGGGGTGAAGTGGTTAATTTATTGCTCCCCTGGGACATAGCACTGTTTGACACCACAGAGATGGAGGTTCCATGATCATGGCAGCATAGTGGCTAATGGGTTAGCGCTTCTGCTTAGCAACCCTGGGGTCACTGGTTCAGATCCCAAACATGCCACTTCCTGTAGAAAAGCTGTCTGCTCTTCCTGTGCTGTGAAAAATTCACCACCATTGCAAATCTTGCACAATCTACTATCTTGGACAAAGTATTGGAATGCCTGCCTTTACACAAATAAGAGCATCCCAGTCTTAGCCTGTAGGGTTCAAATTTGATTTGGCCTACCCAAAGGTCATGCACTGATGCTGGATGAGAAGGCCTGGTTTGCACTCTCTGCTTTGTGCACTAGTGTGCAGTTGTGTTGGAACAGGAAGGGGCCATCCCCAAACTGTTCCCACAAAGTTGGAAGCATGAAATTGTCCAAAATGTCTTGGTATGCGACACCTTATGAGTTGGCTTCACCCATGGGATCCTATTCGTGTCTGAACTGCTAGTTTGCACTGCGATATGTGAGCTGAAATGGGGGTGTCATTAACAATGTCTTGACACTCCCAGCAGTTCGCATATGGCAGTGTTAACTGCAATGCAAGTTGGTGCGATGTGGAAACCCGCAGTGGATTTGCAGGCTTCCTGCATCGCACAAGTGTGGAACAGCACTAATGAATTCAGCTGGTGGATAGTTAGTGTTGTACATGTCAAACTGGGCCTTTGTCTTTGTAATTCACCTGCTGCAATCCAAGGGACACCATTTCTTGTCAACTCCCTTTAGATTTCCTCAAAATGTCTTGTGATATACAGAAACACAGATTCACATATATGCAAATGGAAAATTGTAAAAAAAATTGCAATTAAAAATTTGCGGCCGCGATCAAATATTCGCAAGTATGGCTTTGGCTTTTGACCAGGAAATGTGTCATTGTGTTCACTCGGAAGCGGCTTTGCTGGTCAGGATCTCTACAGTTGGACATGGTGAGGTCCCTCTTTTGCAAAGAGGAGGTGCTGCTTATTTGCGGGGTAAGTGCAGGAAATATACTTGTGCTTACTCAGGGGGAGGATGTGGTAGCTATATTTGGTGGGGTTGTTTTGTTTATTTGGGATCACCACACATTCATTTCCTGCCCATGCGCACACATCACTTCCTGGTTACAGGCACAATACACTTCCTGCATGTGTTGTGCTGATGTAAATCATTAAGGAATATGTGTGTGTGTATATTTATACAGTATCTCACAAAAGTGAGTACACCCTTCACATTTTTGCACCTGCTCCCCATTCACACCTGAGACCTTATAACACTAACAGGTCACATGACACCGGGGAGGGAAAATGGCTAATTGGGACCAAGGGTTAAGGCAGTGCAGGAAAATAATGGTGGCCACACAAAATATTGACACTTTGGGCCCAATTTGGACATCTTCACTTAGGGGTGTACTCACTTTTGTTGCCAGCAGTTTAGACATTAATGGCTGTGTGTTGAGTTATTTTAAAGGGACAGCAAATGTACACTGTTATACAAACTGTACACTCACTACTTTACATTGTAGCAAAGTGTCATTTCTTCAGTGTTGTCACATGAAAAGATATAATAAAATATTTACAAAAATGTGAGGGGTGTACTCACTTTTGTGAGATAATATATATGGCTCCTTTCACGCTTGGCCAACTTTTCCAGAAACCATTCATATCTGTACTACTTCAAGTTGCACCAACTTAAAGAAGTCTCTGTACTATTTTGTTGTGACTTGAGGTTCATAGCTCTCAATATTACACAGGCATTCCCTGAAGTTGTGGCAAAGTTATTGCAGCAAAATTGTGTGACTTTTAGGTCGCAGAAGTGTAAATGAGATTCAAGGATAACACCTCTGAATTAGGCCCTATTCTCACTTGTGCATCCTGAAAGTTGCGCAAATTCGTCCCTGCACTACTTAGGTTTGACTTTGATGCGACCTGAGGTCCATAGACCACAAGATTACACATTGCTGGCAACTTCAAGGTCGCACAAGTGCAAATGGGGCCTAATCCAAAAGTGTTATCAATGAATCTCATTAGGCTTCTTTCACACTTGGCTGACTTTATATGCAACTTTGGGCCTAAGAGTCGCATGAGAAGTCGCCCCCCCCCCCATGATTACCATTCATATATCTCTGCAACTTCAATTGACAATGAATTCAAAGTTGTCCCTGCACTACTTAGGTATGACTTTCATGAGACTTGAGGTCCTTAAACCTCAAGAATACACAGGCATTCCCTGAAGTTGGGGCAAAGTCATTGGCAAATTGCTTGACTTTCAGGATAAAACCTTTGACCCCATTCGGACTTCGGGCGACTTGAAAGTCACACAACTTTGACGTGACTTGAAGAAATGCCTGTGTAATCTTGAGGTCTAGGGACCTCAAGTCATATCAAACTCGGACCAAATTAGTGAAAGGACTACTTTAAAGTTGGTGCGACTTGAAGTCACACAGCTATTGAATGGTACTCATTGGAAATCGTGGGGTCCGACTTGACAGGCGACTTTGCAGTCCCAAGTTGCAGGACAAGTTGCACAAGTGTGAAAGGGGCCTTAGATTCCCACCCAAAAGTTGAAATTCTGCATATCTCCCCCCCCCCCGGTGCCATATTTGGCACCTTTTGGTAGGGGGGGGGGGACCTGTCCTCCCCACTTCTGATGGACCTCACTGCAGTGAGGTATGGCAGCAGTTTGACACCCCTCCTCCTTCCCTGCTGCTGGGCCATTCAGAAAGTGCAGTGTGCTATCTGCAGGTGCAGTAGGAATTAAGCAATGGCCCCCACGAACATCCTGCAATGCACTGAGTGCTGCAAAGAGCATTTGTTGCCCTGATTGGAGAAAGCTTTGCCCAAGCAGGGAGCTGTGTAAAATGGTTGTTAAGGAACGGGGCCAAAAACCTGGCTGCGGCATCAGCTGTCAATGGGTTTCCCCATTGGCAGCTGAATTTTAAAAAAAAGTGCCATAAAAGGGGTATATCAAATGTAATTGGCCATGAAAGGGGTATGGGGGTCTTGGTCCTGCCCTGGAGGTCATGTTTAAAAAAAAATAAAAACATTAAAAAAATGATAATTTTTTCAGGAGAAGTGATTTTAATGATACTGAAAGTGAAACAATAAAAATTAAAAATTCCTTAAGATCTTGCCTGGGGGGTCCTCTTAGTCTACCTGTAAAGTGGCGCATCTATGTGATGTATAGAACATGCCGTAGCAATAATGACATTTATAAAGGAAAACCAATACCCACTCACATGGAGGGGCCGGGATCTGGGGGTCCCCTTGTTAAAGGGGGCTTCCAGATTCTGTTAAGCCCCCCGTCTGCAGACCCCGACAACCACCGGCCAGGGTTGTCAGGAAGAGGCCCTTATCCTCATCTTGTACCCCAAAGCACACTTCCCATGTTGAGGGCATGCGGCCTGGAATGGTTCAGGTGGAATGGTTCAGGTGGGGGAGCGCTTGCTCGTTCCCCCCATCCTGACCTCCAGGCTGCATGCTCGGATAAGGGTCTGGTATAGAGTTTGGGGGACCCCCATATCATTTATTTTATTTTTGCGTGGGGGGTTCCCCTCCGAATCCATACTAGACCCGAAGGGCCTGGTATGGAACTGGGGGGGGGAACCCCACGCCGTTCCTTTTTTAAATAAAAAGTGCAAAGCTTACATCTTAATCAGCAGCATATGCTGACAATATGTGAGTGCCTAATAGCCAATGCCACATGAGCATGGTTGTTACCATACTATTAATGCCTCAAATGCAAAACATTATAATATAGAATGCAAAGAATCAAGCATTAGTATTTGTAGTTTCTATGTTTGATTGTGGTTACCTCTGTAGTGTAGTGGTTTGCTCTGCTACCTTCATAAGTTGAAGGCATGGGTTTGAATCCCACACATGGCATCACCTGCTGAAAGCTTGCATTGTATTCGGCATTATATACTGAAGACATGTGAACGGATATTAGCCAATGCACATCATTTTGATTGCTTCCATACTATGAACACTTTAAATGCATGCAATGGTATGTACATATTCAATAATATTATGGTATGGAATTGCAAAAATCACACACTTGTTAACATGCAGGCAGTTAGTTTTGTAGAGAATTAACAGAATACAAGATTAGTAAATGTATTTTCTATGTGTGATTGCACTCAACTCAGTAGTGTACTGGATTACTCTGCTACTTTCCAAGGTTGGAGCCATGGGTTTGAATACCACAGATGGTATCACCTGCTGAAAGCTTGCATTGTACTCAGCATTATATACTGAAAATAAGCAATCTCATATTCGCCAATTAGTCAATTCACATCAGGTTAATTGTAAAGAGTTTGAACACTTTACAGTCAGAGTAAGGGGACCCCCCAGGCATGATATTTAAAGGAATTTTTCATTTTTATTGTTTCATTTTAAGCATCACTAAAATCACTGCTCCTTTAAAAACAATTGTTTTAACAACTTTTTTTCAACTGATACATGTCCCCTAGGGCACTACCCAGGTCCCTTTTTATGGCAAACAACTTGCATATAAGCTTTCAATGAGGACTTTGCAGGTTCAAGCCCCCTTGACTTCAACCATTGCCGCATATGCTGATTGGAAAGGAATATTCACTGGCAATGGTGCGATTTCCCATTTGCATCTCCATCCAATTGAAAATTTAAGTAGCTTAAATGGGCACTATTTTTAAGCATCGCGCGAAGGCAGAATCACGCTATAGTAAATGACCCCCTATGTGTCAAAAACAGTAATGCCTTGTCCTTAAAACATGTTGGTTCACAGTATATACAGATGTATCCATGTCTAAACATACAAGATTAATGGATAAGGGAAACTGGAGTTTCTCAGTGGTTCTGATGTATAATCTGCAAGGCTTTCTAATAAAATATTTGCAAATAAAGATATGGATAAATTAAATGCAGACATTCTGTACAGTAGTTTAAAAAAGATCAGACTTAAAAGGCACTAAAAAAAAACTTTCAATAGCAGAGAAAAGTGAGGTCATCGACTTGGCTATTCTGTCTGGATCACAAGACTGGCTGAACACAATTACGAATACTTTGGCAGTTTGTATGTATTTCAAGTGTGTAAGTGGTGGGTTTGCTTAAAGGTCACATACGTTGTGGTTTAAAGTTGAATTCCAGGTATGGATTTTTTTTTGAGCACTAAAAGCATATTGAATGTTTTCCTTACAAAGCAAAGTATGTAAACAGTACAGACAGTGAGGTTGGTCACAGTCGATAGTCAATCAAAAGAATACATGTTCATCAGAACAGAACTTCAACAGTCTTGTATTGCAAATATGTGGGGTATTCAGTATGTTCAGGCGTACTGCAACCAAATAAAATAGTTCCAGTGGGAATCCCATTAGGGAGAGGTGTAATGTAGTAGAAGGTATAGATAGACAGGGTTAAAGTAAAAGAGGAGCAGGGAAGAAGAGGAGTTGGGGGACCACTGAGAGGGGGAACTGTGATGTCTAGGGCACAGATGGAGTAATTATGGTGCCATAAATGATTTCTGAAATGGTCAGTTCTCACATAATGGATCCAAATACTCCAAGTGGTGATATCCTTATCACGTTTATCATGAAGACTAAATGTCAGTTCTTCCATGCGTTGCAACTTGGTAAGTTCAGTAGTCTATTCCTTAATGGAAGGAGGGTTAGTGGATCTCCAGTGTCTAAGTATTACTGTTCGAGTAGGTATGGCAACATCAGTCCAGTGTATCAATGTAAGCATGTACAATATGTGCCATACCTGTGGGATCCCCCTGGAAGCTGGTAATCAATGTAATAGGTATAGCTACCAGGCCCTGTGTAGAGTGGCCGCACCTATACTTACTGAATAAAGAAGGTTGCTTGTTCGGCATGGACGCCATTGAAAGAACAATTTCCATTTTCTCAAGTATAATCTGATAGGAGATTGTGATGTCACTGCCCCACCTCTCTACCTCATCAAATTAGCATTTACTGAGAAAATGTAAAGCATTCCCTGAATGGGGCCCGTACTTAGTGAGCAACCTCCTGTGTCCAAAATGCAGCAGGGCAGCCGTTTGGCCCGAGACCTGGAAACAGTGCTCACTACAGGAATATCCAGCTTCCACAGGTATGGTACATACTGGACATACCTGGACCAATACCAACCTAGACCAGAGTGCCTTTGTACAAATTCATCTTTAGGTTTAAGTTGAAATAAGAACTGTCTGGTTTATGCAATAGTGACCCCTCATACTCAAACCTCTCACCAGAACTAAGAATCAAAGAATCTGGTTGGTTGCTCTGGGGCAATACAGCTCCTATTTCAGACACTTTGAAAAATGAGGCCTGAGTATGCTGGGAGCTGTAATGCAACAGCTGCCTAAGTCTGATGAGCCACCATTTTTTAAATTCTACATATACTTTCCAGAAATAGTTCAATAAACAGGGTTCAATGACTTAAAGTGCCACTGCACCCACAAAATTAGATGGGACACATGGCATGTATTACGAACATTAGCTGAGGATTCCCTAAACAATGTACTAAGCTGAATGGCCATAATCATATGAAAGGTGTTTGCTACACTACTCTGAACAGAATACAGGCTGTAGCACCTGTCCATAGTGCTGCAGTCCTCCTTTCTTCTTCAACCCCCCTTCCCGACATCGGGACTGAAACAAGAGCACTGAGTGCATACAACACTTTCATACATGAGCTTGCAGCACAGTATTGATATGCATTGACAATTGTTTTTGGGTTCTAAGAAAGCTGTTTAGGCAAGCAGAAGAATAGTTCCTCCTTAAATACTTCCAGTAGTTGGACATAATGATGATTTATTAGCCATTAGTCACAACCTGAAAGGTGTAGTGACTCCTTGTTGAAACCATTTTGAGGAGTTAAAGAATATATGGCTTTAAGTAATCATCTGACAATGTTTGGAGAAGACTGTTTGCTTCTTATGGAGCAGATGCATTGACGTTTTGTTAAACCAGTGATGGCTGTTTGCTCTGAAACTTTTTTTTCAAGGCATTTACCCAGTAATGTAATCAGTACTGCAAATCCCTCTGCTGTGCAATTTTAGATGTGCCGTAATGGCCAGGGCTGGCCCACTGATCAGACGTTGTTAAATAGAGATTGATCAGCACAAACAGTATACAGTGCCTTGAAAAAGTATTCACACCCCTTTAAATTTTCCACATTTTGTCACGTTACAACCAAAAATGTAAATGTATTTTATTGGGATTTTATGTGATAGACCAACATAAAGTGCCACATAATTGTGAAGTGGAAGGAAAATGATAAATGTTTTTCAACATTTTTTTACAAATAAAGATCTGAAAAGTGTAGCGTGCATTTGTATTCAGCCCCTTTTACTCTGATACCCCTAATTGCCTTCAGAAGTCACCTACAGTATCTCACAAAAGTGAGTACACCCCTCAAATTTTTGTAAATATTTTATTGTATCTTTTCATGTGACAACACTGAAGAAATGACACTTTGCTACAATGTAAAGTAGTGAGTGTACAGCTTGTATAACAGTGTAAATTTGCTGACCCCTCACAATAACTCAACACACAGCTATTAATGCCTAAACCACTGGCAACAAAAGTGAGTACACCTCTAAGAGAAAATGTCCAAATTGAGCCCAATTTGCCATTTTCTCTCCTCTGTGTTATGTAACTCATTAGTGTTGCAAGGTCTCAGGTGTGAATGGGTAGCAGGTGTGTTAAATTTGGTGTTATCGCTCTCACTCTCTCATACTGGTCACTGGAAGTTCAACATGGCACCTCATGGTAAATAATATTCTGAGGATCTGAAAAAAAGGATTGTTGCTCTATATAAAGATGGCCTAGGCTATAAGAAAAGCCATTGCTGGAAGAAAGCCATAAGAATTCCCATTTGCAGTTTGCGAGAAGCCATGTGGGGGACACAGCAAACATGTGGATGAAGGTGCTCTGGTCAGAGGAGACCAAAATTGAACTATTTGGCCTAAAAGCAACACGCTATGTGTGGAGGAAAACTAACACTGTATATCACCCTGAACACACCATCCCCACCGTGAATCATAGTGGTGGAATCATCATGTTGAGGGGATGCTTTTCTTCAGCAGGGACAGGTAAGCTGGTCAGAGTTGATGGGAAGATGGATGGAGCCAAATATAGGACAATCTTAGAAGAAGTGTAGGTTCACCTTCCAGCAGGACAACGACCCTTAACATACAGCCAGGGCTACAATGGAATGGTTAAGATCAAAGCATATTCATGTGTTAGAATGGCTCAGACCTAAATCCAATTGAGAATCTGTGGGAAGACTTGAAAATTACTGTTTACAGATGCTCTCCATCCTATCTGACAGCGCTTGATCTATTTTGCAAAGAAGAATGGGCAAACATTTCCCTCTCTAGATGTGCAAAGCTGGTAGAAACATCCCCAAAAAGACTTGCAGCTGCAATTGCAACGAAAGGTGGTTCTACAAAGTATTGACTCAGGGGGGCTGAATGCAAATGCACGCCACACTTTTCAAATATATATTTGTAAAAAATCTTGAAAAACATTTATCATTTTCCTTCCACTTCACAATTATAAAACCCCAATAAAATACATTTACGTTTTTGGTTGTAACATGACAAAATGGGGAAAATGTCAAGGGGTATGAATACTTTTTCAAGGCACTGTAGCTGTTTTTCTACAGACCCTAATGGTGCATTCATGTTGGATGGTAATGTTTAGAGAGAGCAAAAACAATAAATGGGCATAAACTCCAGGAGGGGGTGTTAAGGACTCATGTACATGGCCTTTTGCATGTGCAAATGCCCTCTAAAGTTAAATTCCCAAAGCTATCCCACATCCAGGGAGCTGCAGCTGGGCATAGAAGTGAATGGCTGTACGCGCTTGTGCTTGTGTAAATGCTGATGTTCTTTTGCATTGGCGTTTATCCATTCATAGGCATATGAAGTATTCACCGAAAGCAAAACTTCCATGATCAGGTAATGCATCACAAACCCATGTGCAGGTAAATGCTAATGCAAAAGAGCATTGCTGTTTACATGAGTATGACCGTGTGCAGTCATTCACTATTTAATGCACCACATGCAGCTCCCAGACATGTTAAAGCATTGGGAATTTTAAGGTAGAGGACATTTGTGCCTGCAAATATCTGCATAAAACCCTGAAGCTGAAAGTAATATTGAAACCTTTTTTAAGCACTTTTAACAGCTGGTGTGTGCAGCTTCTATATCTTTTATTCCTTGCCTATGTTTAAACTGGTGCCCTGCTCACTGCCCCAGGATGCCTGTTTCATCATATGGAACCATTCTCGCTTGCAAGGACTGGAGCTGTGTCTCCCTACACTGCGTGCATCAATAGAAACACACATCCCCATAGTCTAGGATGGCAAGGTTCTTCTGTGCTCCTCTCTCCTCCTCTCCCATCCCTTCTTTAAGGTAAAAGACTGACTCAAGACTTGCACTGTTCACAGTTAAGACAGGAAGTTCAGGGAAGCAGCAATGATAAAGCAGGAGACAGCAGCATTAAACATTGAAAGTTAACTGCACATGCTGGGGTAAGGATTTTAACAAATGGTTTACTAGGGAATGTTTATTCTATTTTGATCAATGTTTTAAAGTGTTACTAAACCCAAATCATAAAAAACAATCAATAAATGGTGTATTACATGCTGTTCATACACACTCAGTCACTTTGAGATTTGTTTTCTTTATTCTGCAAAAAACCTGGTTGATTCTGCTGCTCTCTATCTCCCCTTCTGTCCATATCCCCAATTCAACTAGGGATTTGCAGCTGTGGTGGCAGCTCTGCATATGCTCATATTTTTAGTGAGTTTCTATGCTGAGCAATTCCTCCCTATCACATCTGAGCAGCCCATGTGACTCTATACCCACACATGTGGGTGTATACACTGTGGTAAATGACAGACCACTCCCTCTCTCTCCTCCATGCCCACTAACCAGCTAAACACAATGGGGGTGTAATATTAAATATAGATTAATGGTGGCTTCATCTCCCTCTTATTCTAAGACGCAGGCAGTTGTTTCAATAAAACAATAAAGATTTGTTTTCAAATGTATGTTTTTATGCCAATTTAACCCAGTTTATTGATATTACTGATTTATTTTTACTCTGTATTACAAAGGTTTTTTTTTAAATATATGACCAGCAGCAGAGTTCTAGAAGCTCCTCCTGCTTCTGCTTATGTTTCCCTGCAGACAGGCTGGTAGAGAGCTGGGTCATGTGACAGCTGTATTTTACATTGGAAAAATGTACTTAGATGTTTTTGTATTAAAATAATTACAGTGCCATCATCCACATATATAAATAGAAGAGACAATGTAAATTAAACTTTTGTTAGTATCACTTTAAGGTAAAAATGCTGAGGGTATAATACTACCAGAATTCACTACCTGCTTATATTTTTCTATGTCACAGATGCAAGTTTTTGCTCATTTCCTGTCTGGTATAACTGTTGACACAATGGCACTAAACACACATAAAAAAATTCATAGACATTGCCTCAGTTAATCTGTTTTCTTCTGAATAAATGTTTTTATAATGGGCAGTAGTAAACTATGCATTATGGCCACTAGCTAGGGCTAAGGATTATTGGAAATATGTGTATGCCTTAATAACAAGAGATACAACATAACAACTCTAGAGAATGCTAGAGGGAATTAGCAAATAATTGTAACCAACAATGTATGTATTGCTTATGCTCTACAGTTTGAGTGGTCACAATGCCACTGAAGCCGTGGCCATACTATTGCCCGCAATAAAAAACATTCAAAAGAGAAAATATTTGTTTTGCCCAATTTGCACAGACTGAAAGTACATGAAGGCTGGGTTCATGCTATCCAACACAAAAAAGGTCAGACTTTTAATCCTACTTTGCCCTGCACCATCGGTCCTACTTCCATCCGACTTGAATGAACAAGATAAGATTTTGCTCCGACTTTGAGATAGTGACTTGTCCTTTCACCAATCAAAACAATCCCAGTGTGAGATAAATTCCTTTAACTGCTGCTGTAATCACTAAGTCGGATGTCAGAAGTCGGATGGTTAGTCAGAAGTCGGATGGTCTATTTCAATGATATTCAATGGGCTGAAGTAGGACAAAGTCGGATAAAAGTAGTAAAGGAGCCTTTTTCAAAGTTGGACCGACTTGTGTCGGAGCAGTTAAGACGGGTCTCATAGGGAAACACTGATTTTGTGACGTAATGCGACTTGTGCTCACAATGTCGGTCCGTTTGTCAGACAAGTGTGAACCCAGCCGAAGATTCACAGGACGAATGCCTATTATACATAGACTCCTAGAGGGCAATTTCCATTTAACAGAGCCCCAGATAGCAATAAAATCCCAATGATGATCAATCACTCCCAAAATCTAAAAAATCTTTTGGCTGAACATCCATTTTAAGTTTACCATGCAAAATAATGTATAGAAGAAAGTTTCTTCATTTTCAAATGTGACATAAAAGTTATGCACATTTAAATTGGTTCAAAAGCCATAGGTTTTTCTTACCTTAATGCATTCTATGATTAAAAACCTTAATGCATTAAGATTAAAAACCTTCTGTGCTGCAGAATCGTGAACCGCCCCCCAAGCCCCCACTTATACTTACGTGAGCCTCATCTGGATCCAGCACTGTACAAGAGAGCAGTGGCTCTCACGGCTCTCTCCCTCCTCACTGGGCAGACTGATAGCAGCAGGAGCCATTGGCTCCCATTGCTGTCAATCAAATCCTGCGACGAAGGAGCAGGAGGCAAGGCCAAGCCGTGCTGTCTGTGTCAATAGATGCAAACAGAGAGGCTCTGGAGCTAGCCTGCACAAATGCCCCCATAGCAAGTGACTTTCTTGCTAGGAGCCAGGACCCCAGAAGAAGAGGATCGGGGTGGCTCTGTGCAATGATATTGCACTTAGCAGGTGAGTGTAATGTGGATATTATTTCAATTAAAAAATTGAAGTTTTAAAATCACTTTAAAAAATATTCACATGACATTTAACATTTATTTCAAAATGAGTAACCTGCAAAAAACAAAGTGCAGGGATTAAAAATGTATTGCTATTATTTTTAATCTCTACAGATCCGCGCTTTAGGCGATTGACGGCTATAGCGCGGATCTACTTTGCCGGGCGCCGTCAATTGACATCCGCCCCTTTGCACGCTCTCGCAGCCACCGGTGGCGCGCTGTCGTGCCCGCCGCACGCTGCACGAGCGTACCTGCGGCTTGGGCGGACTCGATGTCGGCCCGAGACCCGCAATCGTCTAACAGAGGGCTAGAACAGGGAACCGCCAATGTAAACACTGCGGTTTCCCGTTCTGTGAGGGGGGACATAACAGATCTACTGATCCCTGTCACTGGGATCAGTTAGATCTGTTATGTCCCTGCCAGCCCAGCCCCCACACAGTTATAACACATATAGGGAACACAGTTAACCCCTTGATCGCCCCCACGTAGTGTTAACCCCTTCCCTGCCAGTGACATTTATACAGTAATCAGTATATTTTTACATTTCTGATCGCTGTATAAATGTCATTGGTCCCAAAAAAGTGTCAAAAATGTCCGACATGTCCGTCGCAATGTTGCAGCCCCAATAAAGATCGCAGCCATTAGCAGTAATAAAAGAAAAATAATAAAAACGCCATAGATCCATTCCCATAGTTTGTAAAAGTTATAACTTTTGCACAACCCAATCAATATACGCCTATTGCTATTTTTTTTCTTTACCAAAAATATATAGAAGAATATATATCGGCCAAAACTGATGAATAATTTTTTTTTTTTTTTTTTTGGATATTTATTATAGCAAAAAGTAAAAAATATTGTTCTTTTTTCAAAATTGTCGCTCTTTTTTTGTTTATAGCGCAAAACATAAAAACCGCAGAGGTGATCAAATACCACCAAAAGAAAGCGCTATTTGTGGAAAAAAAAGGACTTCAATTTTGTTTGGGTACAACGTCACATGACCGCGCAGTGACAGCGCTGAAAACTGAAAATTGGCCTGGCAGGAGGGGGGGGTTAAAGTGCCCAGTAAGCAAGTGGTTAATAGTAATGTGAAATAAAAACACATTAAAAGGGCACAGTAAAACACACCTGCTATTTTTTATCAGATCACCAAATACGAATGACCCGTGAAATTGGGGGGGGAGGACGGTCCGGTTAAAAGTCAAAAGTCGCGACAGTGACGCGCCAGTACACTGCAACATGGGTTTGTTTTAACTTCAGGAAAAAAAAGGTGTTTATCGCGAAAGAAAACCACCATAAACTAGTGGAGACGCCAAAAATACAAAACGCGATATTTGTTTTTTTCTCGCTGTTAAAACTTTTTTCTTGTTATAAAAAATGAAAAACGATATTATTTATAGGTTTTTTTTTTTTTTTTTTTAAT
>BLSH010552110.1:1369012-1443937 GCA_018402905.1 Glandirana rugosa | reverse complement strand
GATATGGATTTTATTGCATTGTTACTTTGGTCTAGCTTGGACCAATTGGACCAAATTTGCGTATGCCATGCCTGTGGCACTGCTGTGGAAGTGGAGAATCACTGTAGTGTGGACTGCAACTAAAGTGACTGCCACTGTCTTCTGGGTGCTGCGCCAAGCAGATGCCATGAAGCACAGTAACCACAGAGAGTTACTGGCGCTGCACAAGTGCATTCACAGGGCCTCTGATTGGATGAGAAGGTGGAGCGATGTCATGATCTCCACCAAGCTGTATCAATGTAACTGCAACAAATTCCAGAAAAACCCTTTCCTGCTGTCTGTGTCCTGCTGGGAAAATTTCCTGTCCTATCCCAGGGATGCAGCAAGAGATGAGAGGAAATCCCTACAATGGAAGGATAACTCCCTTCATAAACAGGCATGATTTCCCCTTTATTCCTAATGGGAAATCTAAAAAAAATGTAAAACTTTGGAGTTGATTTACTAAAGGCAAATATACGGTTCCACTTGCTCCAGAGCTTAATAAATGAGGTAAAGCTTCACGGTACAAAGAATACTAAATCATATGCAAGGAAAATAAAAAGCAGCAGCAATAGAAATCAGCAGAGCTTCCCCTCATTTCAGATCTAGAGCCACTGCACTTGAAGTGCATGGTATATTTCCTTTAGTAAATCAACCTCCCTGGTTTTCCCATCACTTTTTTGTCTAATTGGCAATAGTCACTAGGACAAACGGGACACAATTAAAACCTGGCAGGGGTTATAATTCTTCCTTACTTCATCCAAAACTAAATAACCGATATATGGATACTGCAAGAGGGGCTGAGATCTCCATCTGACGTCAGCCGGGAGATCACATGGCCACTCAGCCCCTCCTGCAGTAGAACTGGAAATCGGCCGAGAGTCATGTGACTGGCCTGAAGATCGAGGGGCTACCATTGACTTTTTTATTTTTATATTTTACTAATAACGGCAATAGCGACTGGGGGGGGGGGGGGTAGGGCTGCTGACGTCACAGACAATGGTGGCCAGGGCTCAGAAGCCCTGGCTTCATTGTCTATGCAGAGAGGGGATACAGGCAATGTCAGGTTCAGGGGCGGGTTTACATTTTAGAGGGGGGCAGATTACATAGCACAAGCACTGTGCTGTTTAATCGGCTTTAAGGGGCCAGGGTCTCAATTTTTTTTGGGGGGGAGGGTTAACAAACACTTTAATGTGGCATGACAAAAAGGCAAAAAGAAACATATACATTATATATACACACACACACACACACAGAGTTTCTCACAAAAGTGAGTACACCCCTCACATTTTTGTAAACATTTTAATATATCTTTTCATGTGACAACACTGAAGAAATTACACTTTGCTACAATGTAAAGTAGCGAGTGTACAGCTTGTATAACAGTGTAAATGTGCTGTCCCCTCAAAATAACTCAACACACAGCCATTAATGTCTAAACCACTGGCAACAAAAGTGAGTACACCCCTAAGTGAAAATGTCCAAATTGGGCCCAATTAGCTATTTTCCCTCCCCGGTGTCATGTGACTAGTGTTACATGGTCTCAGGTGTGTTAAATGTGGTGTTATCACTCTCACTCTCTTATACTGATCACTGGAAGTTCAACATGGCACCTCATGGCAAAGACCTCTCTGAGTATCTGAAAAAAATAATTGTTACTCTACATAAAGATGGCTTAGGCTATAAGAAGGTGAGCAAGACCTTGAAACTGTGCTGCAGCAAGGTGGCCAAGACCATACAGCGGTTTAACAGGACAGGTTCCACTCAGAACAGGCCTCGCCATGGTCGACCAAAGAAGTTGAGTGCACATGCTCAGCGTCAAATCGAGAGGTAGTCTTTGGGAAATAGACATATGAGCACTGCCAGCATTGCTGCAGAGGTTGAAGGGGTGGGGGGTCAGCCTATCAGTGCTCAGACCATACACCGCACACTGCATCAAATTGATCTGCATGGCTGTCGTCCCAGAAGGAAGCCTCTTCTAAAGATGATGAACAGGAAAGCCCGCAGTTTGCTGAAGACAAGCAGACTAAGGACATGGATTACTGGAACCATGTCCTGTGGTCTGATGAGACCAAGATAAACGTATTTGGTTTAGATGGTGTCGAGAGTGTGTGGCCAGGGCCGGCGCCACCATAAGGCAGCTTAGGCAGCTGCCTTACGGCGCCTGGCCAGGGGGAGGCGCCAAACCCAGGCATCCCACACCTAGCTATATTACAATGAGAGCTTTTTCATGATTGCCCAAAGCACCAGGCGACCCTATTGGATGCCTAGGCTCTTTGGCAAAGAAGAGGAAACCCGAGGAGCAGAACCTCCATCCGCCCTCTCCACACACCGCCGCTCTACACACGGTAAGTGCCAGGGGTGTGTGGTGTCAGGACGAGGCGAGGGGGGTGGCTGGGTGGGGGATAGTTGTATACTTCTCTGGTGGCCCTGTATACTGCTCTGGTGGCCCTGTATACTGCTCTCTGGTGACCCTGTATACTGCTCTCTGGTGACCCTGTATACTGCTCTGGTGACCCTGTATACTGCTCTCTGGTGACCCTGTATACTGCTCTGGTGACCCTGTATACTGCTCTCTGGTGACCCTGTATACTGCTCTGGTGGCCCTGTATACTGCTCTCTGGTGACCCTGTATACTGCTCTGGTGGCCCTGTATACTGCTCTCTGGTGACCCTGTATACTGCTCTGGTGACCCTGTATACTGCTCTCTGGTGGCCCTGTATACTGCTCTGGTGGCCCTGTATACTGATCTCTGGTGGCCCTGTATACTGCTCTGGTGGCCCTGTATACTGCTCTGGTGGCCCTGTATACTGCTCTGGTGACCCTGTATACTGCTCTGGTGACCCTGTATACTGCTCTCTGGTGGCCCTGTATACTGCTCTCTGGTGGCCCTGTATACTGCTCTGGTGGCCCTGTATACTGCTCTCTTGTGGCCCTGTATACTGCTCTGATGGCCCTGTATATTGCTCTGGTGGATCTGTATACTGTTATATGGTGGCCCTGTATACTGCTATATGGTGGCCCTGTATACTGCTCTCTGTTGTTTATTTAACAGAACAACCTATCCTGCAGATGTAGCAGTTAGAGGAAAGAGATAAACCCTTTACCACCAACAGGGTGCTTAGAATGATCAGCTTTTATTTATGTAAAACCTTTATCCCAAAAGGAAAAAAAAAAACTGTTGCTGTAACCGGTTAAAGTGTTAGCTGGAGTTATTAAATCTAAGAGGATTGTACAATCAGATTGCATAGTATGTGGTTAGCCGTAGATGGGTTACCATATGAGGGTGGAGGGATGTATTATGGAGGGGAAAGAGGGTGGTTGTAGGATGGGGGGGGCACGAAAATGCACCTTCGCCTGTGTGGACAAAAATCCTTGTACCGGCCCTGTGCGTGGCAGCAACCAGGCGAGGAGTACAAAGAAAAATGTGTCCTGCCTACAGTCAAGCATGGTGGTGGGGGTGTTATGGTCTGGGGCTCCAAGTGTGTTGCCAGCACTGAGGAGCTACAATTCATTGAGGGTACCATGAACGCCAACATGTACTGTGGCATACCGAAGCAGAGCATGATCCCCTCCCTTCAGAGACTGGGCCGCAGGGTGGTATCCCAACATGATAACGACCCCAAACACACCTCCAAGATGACCACTGCCTTGCTAAAGAAGCTGAGGGTAAAGGTGATGGAGTGGCCAAGCACGTCTCCAGACCTAAACCCTATTGAGCATCTGTGGGGCATCCTCAAACGGAAGGTGGAGGACTGCAAGATCTCTAACATCCACCAGCTCCGTGATGTCATCATGAAGGAGTGGAAGAGGACTCCAGTGGCAACCTGTGAAGCTCTGGTGAACTCCATGCCCATGAGGGTTAAGGCTGTGCTGGAAAATAATGGTGGCCACACAAAATATTGACACTTTGGACCAATTTGGACATTTTCACTTAGGGGTGTACTCACTTTTGTTGTCAGCGGTTTAGACATTAGTGGCTGTGTGTTGAGTTATTTTGAGGGGACAGCAAATTTACACTGTTATACAAACTGTACACTCACTACTTTACATTGTAGCAAAGTGTCATTTCTTCAGTGTTGTCACATGAAAAGATAGAATAAAATATTTACAAAAATGTGAGGGATGTACTCACTTTTGTGAGATACTGTATATATATATATATATATACACACACACACACTATTTTGCCAAAAGTGCTGGGCACCTGCCTTTACACGCATATGAACTTAATGGCATCCCAGTCTTAGTCTGTAGGGTTCAATATTGAGTTGGCTCACTTTTTTGCAGCTATAACAGCTTCAACTCTTGTGGGAAAGCTGTCCACAAGGTTTAGGAGTGTGTCTATGGGAATGTTTGACCATTCTTCCAGAAGCGCATTTGTGAGGTCAGGCACTGATGTTGGACGAGAAAGGCCTGACTCGCAATCTCTGCTCTAATTTATCCCAAAGGTGTTCTATCGGGTTGAGGTCAAGACTCTGTGCAGGCCACTCAAGTTTCTCCACCCCAAACTCCAAGCTTATCCCAAACTCTTAAGGCGCCCGCATACCAAGATATTTTGGACAATTTCAAGCTACCAACTTTGTGGGAACAGTTTGGGGATGGCCCCTTCCTATTCCAACATGACTGTACACCACTGCGCAAAGCAAGGTCCATAAAAACATGGATGAGCAAGTCTGGGGTGGAGGCACTTGACTAACCTGCACAGAATCCTGACCTCAACCTGACAGAACACCTTTTGGATCAATTAGGCCTCATACACACGGACGTTTTTTGACGCCGGCGTTTTCTGGTGTTTTTTTGCAGCTCTCCATGTTAGTCAATGGCCCCATAAAAACGTTGGCATTTTTGAGCTGTAGATGCCGTCGGCGTTAGTGAGCTGAAAGTAGAACCCACGGCCATCGCGTTCTGAGACTGTAACGTTTTGGCGTTTTTTGATGCCGACGCCGCAAAACGCCAACAAACGCCAACTAATATTGTACCAGCGTTTTCCGGCGTTTTTTGACGCCGACGTTTTTAGGTTGAAAAATAGCAGAGGGGTGATTTTTTTTAAAAACGCCTATTGACGCCGACGCTCACTAACGCCGGTGCATAATGCCGAAAAACGCCGTTTTTTTTTTTCCTTGACGTCGGGCCCGACGTTTTGTTTATTTTTAAAGATACGCCCGTGTGTATGAGGCCTTACATCAGTGCCTGAACTCACAAATGTGCTTCTGGAAGAATGGTCAAACATTCCCATAGACACACTCCTAAACCTTGTGGACAGCCTTCCCAGAAGAGTTGAAGCTGTTATAGCTGCAAAGGGTGGGTATTGAACCCCACGGGCTAAGACTGGGATGCCATTAAAGTTCATGTGCTTGTAAAGGCAGGCTTCCCAATATTTTTGACAATATAGTGTAAATACATATATACAGTATCTCACAAAAGTGAGTACACCCCTCACATTTTTGTAAATATTTTATTATATATTTTCATGTGACAACACTGAAGAAATGCCACTTTGCTACAATGTAAAGTAGTGAGTGTACAGCTTGTATAACAGTGTACATTTGCTGTCTCCTTAAAATAACTTAAAACACAGCCATTAATGTCTAAACCTGGCAACAAAAGTGAGTACACCCCTAAGTTGTCCAAATTGGGCCCAAAGTATCAATATTTTGTGTGGCCACCATTATTTTTCAGCACTGCCTTAACCCTCTTGGACATGGACTTCACCAGAGCTTCACATGTTACCACTGGAGTCCTCTACCACTCCCCCATGATGACATCACGGAGCTGGTGGATGTTAGAGACCTTGCGCTCCTCCACCTTCCCTTTGAGGATGCCTCACAGATGCTCAATAGGGTTTACGTATGGAGACATTCTTAGCCAGTCCATCACCTTTACCCCCAGCTTCTTTAGCAAGGCAGTGGTCATCTTGGAGGTGTGTTTGGGGTCGTTATCATGCTGGAATACTGCCCTGTCACCCAGTCTCCGAAGAGAGGTGATCATGCTCTGCTTCAGTATGTCACAGTACATGTTGGCATTCATGGTTCCCTCAATGTACTGTAGCTCCCCAGTGCTGGCAGCACTCATGCAGCCCCTGATCATGACATTCCCACCACCACGCTTTTAGACATTAATGGCTGTGTGTTGAGTTATTTTGAGGGGACAGCATATGTACACTGTTATACAAGCTGTACACTCACTACTTTACATTGTAGCAAAGTGTCATTTCTTCAGTGTTGTCACATGAAAAGATATAATAAAATATTTACAAAAATGTGAGGGGTGTACTCACTTTTGTGAGATACTGTATCATGTACAGTATATTTAAGTGTATAAAAGTTAGGTCAACATTTCAACAGCTAATGGCGTATGGATATGACCAAAGCAAATAACAGTAGGACACTTCCAAACAGAACTTGAATAAGTTGGAGGTTTTGAGTTGACTTATCTGTTCTGTTACATTAGTGTTACTGGGATGAGTGGTATTGTGCGCACAAAGTTCACCCATACTGTAAGTAAGTGTAAGATAGGAAAAGAAGACTCCCTTAAAGATATGCTTTTGTTGCTTCTAGTATAGAAAATGAGAGTCTACAATTGTATCCATCTACTTCCCCTTCTATACAATCCCACACAACGCAACTAATCAAAAATGATCTTTCACTGGTTTGACTATAGCAAAGGGACGTTAGATTGTGGTCAGCTTTGACTGATTGCACAATAACATGTTTTTGCTTTGCGGGTTGCATTGCTGGTTTCTGAACTTTTCAGCCCCATGTATATGAAGAACATATCAAATACCAGAAGCTTATTTAATAACATGGGCGTCATAGCCCGGCCACCGTGCACACAAATGAGACAAGTGACCCGGCCAGAAATAGGGCAGGAATGCTTTTACATTTTTTAAAGCTACATAAGTAGATTAAAACAACTGGATCTAGGACTTCCCCCACACTAAGCCTTTCAAAACTACTTGAGGGCAGAAAAGGCATCAATGTATCACTCAGCAATTCTGAAGAGATGAACTGACTAGACTGAAAGGTGATACTTCTAGAACGAAAATAATGCTAGTAACCCATTAAATAAAATACAAGTACAACACTTTGCAGGAAATGTTTTGCATACGTTAACTAACTTTTTAAGAAGCAGAAGTCATTAATGGTAACCTACACAATTTATTTGGGCAATGATACTGTTAAAGGCTGCAATATTGTTAGCGGTTAACCAAAGGTGCAGTTGGCACACATGAAGCTTTAGGCCCCTTTCACACATACGGACCGTTTGTCAGTTTTTCATCCATCCGTTGACGGATGAAAAACGGACATCAATGCGTGTCTATGGAAAAATGGATGATCATCTATTTCCATCCGTTTTCATCCGCTTCCGTCAACGTCCGTTTTTTTGAATGGATGAAAGCCCTATTTTTCATCCATCGAAAAAACGGATCGGACAAAAAACGGCTGTAAACTGACAAATGGTCAGTTTTTCATCCGTTTTTGCATTGGTAGTGGATGTAAAAAAAACTGATGACCGCGGATGAAAAACAGATGAAACAACGGATGAAAAAACTGCTGGAAAACTGATAAGCACTGATGAAAAATGGATAAAAAACGGATGAATACTTCATCCGTTTTGACGTGAATGGACAGTCCCCATATGTGTGAAAGGACCCTTATTGGCTCAATCCCAAAGATATCAGGTAGGAATTTTGCCAGGCTAGTCTTTTTGCAATATTTCAAAAAAAATGTTTACACGCCATTATACTGGTTAAGGGAATGTAAGCACTTCAAGCCAATCAGGGATTTCTGTATTGCTTTATATAATGGTGTCATTCTAATGGAGGACTGGGGTGACATGAATTCAATACTGCACTTGTCCATTCACTGTTCTACTTAGGCCTACCTCTACTGTCTGACAAGGGTGTGCAGAATCATAATATTTTTGGTCAGTGGCGTTACTGTGGTGGGGGGGGGGGGTCAGAGGGGGCCATGGCCTCAACATTATACTGTGCCCCCCCAATCAAAATGCCTTTTTTGCCTTTTTTGTCTGGTGGGTGCTGATGCCGGGTGCTGATGCCGGGTGCTGATGCCGGGTGCTGATGCCAGGTGCTGATGCCGACCCCCCTCCCCACACATTCCATCAGCTGCTGCTGCCACAGGACAGCGGTGCTGAAACTAACAGGCACTGGGGACAGAGACAGAGCCACAGCTGTGGGGGATTTCCACCCCTTCTTCTCCTGCTCGAGCTGAGCAGCTCTCATTCACCCGCTCCTATTGGCCACATTCAGGGCCAATGAGAAGCTAACAGCTGGAGGATTATGGGACATGTAGTCCTGGATACCAGTGGGCCCAGGACAATTCCCTGGGAGTGGACAGCAGCCCCCAGCATGACAAGTGAGAAGGGGAAGAGGAGGAGGGGAGAGAGGACCAGGAGAGGAGAAGAGGGACCACAAGACTGTCGTGTGGAGGGAGCCAGAGAGAAAGTTATACTATCATATATTACCCAAGGTAAGAACTCACCTCCAGGTGGGTGAGCGATGGGGATGGAGACCTCCATAGAAGGACAGGACCTTATAACTGGTGTGATTTTAAAACCCCTTCACCTGGCTGCATCCACCCTGTCCTCCCCTCCACCAGCCTGAATCCACTCTGTACTCCCTTCCACCTGGCTGCATCCACTCTGTCCTCTCCTCCACCTGGCTGCATCCACTCTGTCCTCCCCTCCACCTGGCTGAATCCAATCTGTCAACCCCTCCACATGGCTGCATCCACACTGTCCTCCCCTCCACCTGGATGCATCCCCCTCTCCTCCACCTGGCTGCATCCACTCTGTCCTCCCCTCCACCTGGCTGCATCCACTCTGTCCTACCCTCCACCTCCTTGAATCCACTCTGTCCTCCCCTCCACCCGGCTACAGCGACTCTGTCCTCCCCTCCACCTGGCTGCAAGCATTCTGTCCTCCCCTCCACCTGGTTGCAACCACCCTGTCCTCCCCTCCACCTGGCTGCATCCACTCTGTCCTCCCCTCCACCTGGCTGCACACCCTCTGTGCTCCCCTCCACGTGGCTGCAACCACCAATACTTTTTCAAGGCCCTGTGTGTCTATATACAGTATCTCACAAAAGTGAGTACACCCCTCACATTTTTGTAAATATTTTATTATATCTTTTCATGTGACAACACTGAAGAAATGGAAGTTTACTGCAATGTAAAGTAGTGAGTGTACAGCTCTGTCCCCTCAAAATAACTCAACACACAGTCATTAATGTCTAATCCGCTGGCAAAAAAAGTGAGTACACCCCTAAGTGAAAATGTCCAAATTGGGCCCAAAGAATCAATATTTTGTGTGGCCACCATTATTTTCCACCACTGCCTTAACCCTCTTGGTAATGGAGTTCACCAGAGCTTCACAGGTTGCCACTGGAGTCCTATTCCATGCCTCCATGATGACATCACAGAGCTGGTTCATGTTAGAGACCTTGCACTCCTCCACCTTCCATTTGAGGATGCCTCACAGATGCTCAATAGGGTTTAGGTCTGGAGACATGCTTGGCCAGTCCATCACCTTTACCCTCAGCTTCTTTAGCAAGGTAGTGGTCGTCTTAAAGGTGTGTTTGTGGTTGTTATTATGTCGGAATACTGCCCTGCGGCCCCAGTATCCGAAGGGAGGGGATCATGCTCTGCTTCAGTATGTCACAGTACATGTTGGCATTCATGGTTCCCTCAATGAACTGTAGCTCTCCAGTGCTAGCAGCACTCATGCAGCCCCAGACCATGACACTCCCACCACTATGCTTGACTGTAGGCAAGACACACTTGTCTTTGTACTCCTCGCCTGGTTGCCGCCATACACGATTGACACCATCTAAACCAAATAAGTTTATCTTGGTCTCATCAGAGC
Organism: Glandirana rugosa; assembly: GCA_018402905.1. Lineage (NCBI taxonomy): Eukaryota > Metazoa > Chordata > Amphibia > Anura > Ranidae > Glandirana > Glandirana rugosa. The sequence continues at coordinate 1,434,034 of BLSH010552110.1, read as the reverse complement.
ACAGGATCTCCAGTAATCCATGTCCTTAGTCTGCTTGTCTTCAGCAAACTGTTTGCGGGCTTTCTTGTGCATCATCTTAAGAAGAGGCTTCCTTCTGGGACAACAGCGATGCAGACCAATTTGATGCAGTGTGCGCCGTATGGTCTGAGCACTGACAGGCTGACACCCCCAACCCCTTGAACCACCCCTTCAATGCTGGCAGCACTCATATGTCTATTTCCCAAAGACAACCTCTGGATATTACACTGAGCATGTGCACTCAACTTCTTTGGTCGACCATGGCAAGGCCTGTTCTGAGTGGAACCTGTCTTGTTAAACCGTTGTATGGTCATGACCACCTTGCTGCAGCTCGGTTTCAGGGTCTTGCCAATCTTCTTATAGCCTAGGTCTTCTTTATGTAGAGCAGCAATTTTTTTTTCAGAGAGTTCTTTGCCATGAATTGCCATGTTGAACTTCCAGTGACCAGTATGAGAGAGTGAGAGCAATAACACCAACTTTAACACACCTGCTCCTCATTCACACCTGAGACCTTGTAACACTAACAAGTCGCTTGACGCTGGGGAGGAAAAATGGCTAATTGGGCCCAATTTGGACATTTTCACTTGTGGTGTACTCACTTTTTTTGCCAGTGGTTTAGACATTAATGGTTGTGTATTGAGTTATTTTGAGGGGAGAGCAATTTTACACTGTTATACAAGCTGTACACTCACTACTTTACATTGTAGCAAAGTGTCATTTCTTCAGTGTTGTCACATGAAAAGATATAATAAAATATTTCCAAAAATGTGAGGGGTGTGTTAACTTTTGTGAGATACTGTGTGTGTGTGTGTGTGTATATATATATATATATATATATAATTGCATTTTATAGTTGGCCCCCCTACTTTTGTGCCTGTCCCCCAAGGTGCCCCCCCCCCCAAATATGAAAGCTGGAGATGCCTCTGTTTTGGTAGGTAAGTCAATGTACATATGCTATCTCAAATAAGCATTTTGCTGTAGCCTAGAAGCTAAACATCCCTAGTGCTCCTTTAAATGTGACAAAGCCTAGCTATATTCCTTGGGCAATTTTAGATGTGTCAGAGCCTAGAAACAGCACATCCCCAGGGCTCCTTTAGATGTGACAATCTAGGAGCAGCACATCCTTGGTGCCCTGTTAGATGAGTCAGAGCCTAGAAACAGCACATGTCCAGGGTTCCTTCAGGCTGGATTCACACCTGTCTGGTGCGAATTACAGCTCTGTTCTGTGTGAGAAGGAGAGGAGCCGCTGTTCAGGTGTAGAGAGGAGGGGGAAAGAATCCCTGTTCAATGCGGAACACATCTGCGAATTAGATGCGTCCCCATTGGACAGAATGTGCCTGTAATTCGCACCCCACTGCCCAGAAAACTTGTGCCTGTCTTTTGCAGTCCTTAAAGCAATCAACAACTAAAGGTCTTAGCTCTCTCAGTCTGAAGCCTAGTACACACGGTTCGATGGTCGTACGACTGAACGGACCAAATCGTATGTCGGCTGTTGTATCTAGCATACTGACATGCACTACACGATGGTACGACCAAGCTGAACGTCGTGTTATGAACGTATAAAGAGAAAGTTCAGGTGCATGTAATAAGTGTCCGGCCATTCCTGACTTCTGAGCATGCGTGTTTTGCACAATACAACTTGTTGGACCAACTTCTCTGTACACACAATAAGTATATCGTAAGACTGCTTGTTGGTACTACCAAGTTTTCTAGTTTGCTCATACAACGCCTGTTGTACGACCGTTGTACGTCGGCAGTTCTAATCGCGCGACTAACAATTGATTTTGCATACAACGGTCGTTCGTACGACCTGTTGTATACGACAGTTGAACTGTGTGTACAAGGCATAAGTATTCTGAGTCCCAGGAAGAGCTCCTGTGAGATCTCTTCTTGCTCATTTCAAGCAGTAAAAAAGGGATTTGGGTGGACCAGAAACTCCGGGCCGGAACCAGCTCTGCCTCGGTGGCTGGCAAAATCCGAGTCGAAATCTTACCAGTCTACTCCAAGTGAACGCATGTGCGGAGACAAATATCGCCCATCGACTATCCCGCCTCGCATAACGTTACACAAGCTTGGCAACAGCACACCCCCAGGGCTCCTTTAGATGTGCCATAGTCTAGGAGCAGTGCATCCCTGGTGCTCCTTTAGACAGGGCCGTGTTATATAAGCTTTGACAATAAAACCTGGCAGCTGACTGGTTTCTATGCAGAGTTGCACCAGATTTTTCACTCTCCCAATTATAGTAAATAACCTCCAAATAGTTATTCAAGAGTTGCATATTGTATACGGGATGATGTATTCCTCATGCAACCACATATTTTTTATGGACTTTCCATATCCAAGTATAAATCTGCCTTCCTCAAAAGTTGCATCCAAATTGTGCAAGCTGCACAATGATGACCAACCCCATTCATTTGTCTACAGCAGTGGTTCTCAACTCCTGTCCTCGGAACCCACTAACAGGCCAGGTTTGCAGGATAACTGAAATACATGACAGGTGATGTCATTTGCCGCTCAGTGATTGCAGTATTCTAGTCGGCATCTCCCCAAGGTAATACTTAAAATCTGGCCTGTTGGTGGGTCCCGAGGACCGGAGTTGAGAACCACTGGTCTACAGGTTGCAGGTACAGCTAGTGCTGGTTTAGGAGCAGCAGCAACCACTGATCTCAGGCTTTGCAGTGTTAAAGTACAGTAACTGGAGTCACAGAGTCCTTATTTACTGTCTGCAAGGTAGCACACAGCTGCCTGATGCTGACTAAGCTGTTTTTATAATTCTACATTTATTCTTTCACACAGGCATGTTCCCAGGAGATGCTGGGATGCTGGGTATAGTGCTAACCCTAAATATGGCTTAGGTTTGCACTTCTGTGTACTGAGGCAAGTCATATGGCACTGTGTGAAGGCATCTATGAAACAGAGATTGCGATGTTAGATTATCTTCAAAGCTCTGCGGCATGATGGGGTAAGCTCTTCAGAAATCATGCCAAGCAAAAATACCATCTGAGCATCCAACATTCCTTGCCAAGTGTCAACAAATCAGATCTATACCTAGATCTGGAATACATTCTGATTATTCAGGAGGACTAAAAGCAAACGCAGTGTAGGGTGCGTTCAAAGTCCTTGTCGGGTTATTTTAGTTGTCTAAAGCTGGTCATACACCAGTAGAAATTTGTTTGAAATATTTTGTTTTAAGAACTTTGTTTAACCTCCCTGGCGGTAATCCCGAGTGTGGCTCGGGGTGGAATTTCAGTACCATTAGCAGTAACCCTGAGCCACATTCTGGATTGCATTGCTGGATCCAGGCAGTGTTACTCACCTTGTCCCCTGGATCCAGCGATGTCCCCCGCTGTGTCTGCGGGCTGTGTCTGCCGCCAGATGCCTCTGTGTGCCGGGCTCCGTTCCCTGCGAGCGTCGCGTCGCACAGGGACGGAGACCGGCGGGAAATTCAAAAAGTGAAACACACAGCACATACAGTACACTGTAATCTTATAGATTACATTACTGTATGAAAACATTTCACACCCCTTTTGTCCCTAGTGGTTTGCCCAGAGCCCTGCATGCACTTTTATATTATATATGCCATTCTTTCTGCCTGGAAACTTGAGTCCATGGCAACCAAAAAGTGTCCCTTTACGTCAAAAGTGTTTTTTTATCAGCTAGAAAACAGCGATAGTAAATAAGAATCATTTGCAGAATTGAGTGATACTGATTTTTGGGGAAATTTATCATCAGACACTGAAAGTGATGACAGCGACAATTCTGCAACTGAGCAAATTTCAGTGTTTTTGGTTTGATTACATTATTGAATACATTTTATTACTATTACGTTATTATTTCTGATAATTATTTATAGTTATTTATTATATTATAATTTATGATTTCATGTTTCAAACTTTTTCATACCCGGGATGTCTACTAGACTGTTGTTTGGACAGATTTAAGTGAGTTATTCCTAAGAATTACAGGCCTACAATATAAAACGCCAAATTTCCATGCAAAATAATCGTACCGCATTCAGCATCAAAAATCTAAAATAATCATACCGTCAGGGAGGTTAATTGTCTAATCGTTAATGGGGTCAAATCGATGTCTATTTTCAACAATGACAAGAAGTTCAAAGGAGCAGGATGGACATTTTTTCATTCAGGAAAGTCCATTTACTCCAAAATCAAATTGTAAAAGCAGAAAAAAAAATGTGAAGAACTTTTTGAACAACATTCCTCAAGTCATTGAATGTACTGAGAATTTTCATACAAATGTTTATTTGAAAATCTAATAGTGTATGGAGAGCTATAGTCCCACTAGGGAAATCCCTCTTCACTTCCTGTCCCGAAGATGTAACAGGATGTGAGAGGAAATCTCCACTAGTGTTTTTGGAGTGGATCTATAAATTCTAATTCAAACATCAATATTTACTGCAAAACTGCTGACAACTGAGTGCTACAGAAGGACAGCTGAGATTTCTGCATCACTGAACCCTCTATACTGTCATATAACACTGCCTTTCACTGTCATTGCTGTTTATACTGACTGATCTGCAAGGTTGACTACTACAAAGCTGTGGCAAAATTATGATTATTTATTTTGACTTGTCTGGACTATATCGCTTAAGTCGACTCAGGCTTGCACTTCAGTGACTAGTTTTTATGTGCTCTTTCACATTGGAGGCAGCGGCTACTGCCCTCTGAAAAGTGATCACTTATCAGAGGGTGGTTGCCAGGTATTCAGGAGCGATCCTGCCACCTTCTGAATGTCTGTATTTTTTTTTTGTTTTTTTTTATCTCAAGGCAGATTTTGTATTTAAAAAATGCAAAAAACTTAAGACACATCCTCATCTCTATGGCTGCAAAATTGTTGTGAAGCTGCAGCTGTCCCCTATTGGCTCTAAGCCTGAGAACTGAGCAATCACGTGACCACTGATCACTTCATTCTCAGTCCACTTTCAGCGTTCACTGGAGCACAGGCTGAGGAGGAGGTGGGAGCAGCTGGCTCAGCCTCTCAGTGGCACGCTAAGAGGCTGAGCCAGCTGCCGATCAGGCATCTGGGTAGATCTTGGTATTAATGTTGGGATCCTTCCTGAGCCTGGAGCTGATGATTCTGGGTCAGACAAGGAAAGCTCAAACAAGTGCACTCCTGTGACCAACTGTCAGTGATGGGTTCTCAGCAGCTCTCTTCTCTGTGCTCAGTTGCTCAGCTGTCAGATAATTGTCAGCACTCATTGTTTCAAGTGGCTCAACTGGTGATCATTACCTGCTCCTCAGTCCTGCCTACAGCCAGCTCCTTCTGGCTTTTTAAACTGCTTTGTTCACTCCTTTCGTGCCTTTGCCTTGTCAACATATCTGCAGTATCTCTGCTGTGTTTCTGTGAAAGACTTTGCCCGGCTGGAGTCGCTTTTGGTTCCTGATCCTATTCTTCTGCCTCTGACTACACTGATCTCTGGTCTCTTGATTACAGGCTTGTCTTGACTACCCGCTTTGGCTTCCGATCACTGGCTTATGTTTTGACTACGTTTACTAATCTTTACCATTTTTATCATTACATTAAAAGGTGTGATTTTTACTGCATTTTCTGTCTCAGTCTGATTCATGATTCCTGACACCAACAAGAGGAGTTTGACCAAAAAAGCCCATATTACTCTATTAAAAGAGTTAGCTACATAGGCCACCAAAATAGCTATGATCTTTTCATCTAGATCTCTGCCAAAATCCTGTATATGTGGGCAAAAAAAAAGTCTGAACATTGAGCCTATAAACTGACGAACTACATTTTTGCACAACCCACTGGAATGATATCTAAGAGGATAATGACCGGTCTAGCTATGTGCTGGCCATATGCATGTCAATCATGGATAAATTAAAGCTAAATTGACCATTCTTGGCTAATAATTATCTTCTGTAAGAAAATCTAAACATTGACCTTGGTAAATTGAACATATAATTTAAGCCCCCTTCACACCTCTCCAGTGCATTGCATTAACTGATGATATTTTGGCTGTTAATGTATGTTGCTTTATGGCAGATCATTTCACTTAGACTGCCGTGGCATCACAATGCACAAAAAAAGACATATTACTTTGTTTTCAATGCAGCACACAGAGGGTTCATTTGCAAGGTGCATTGGGGTTTCATTCAAAAATGATAACACCGAAGAGCACCTTGTGATTTGCATTATTGTGTGTTGCAGTGAGGAGCTGTAAAGCGTGCATTTTATAATGCATTATGTCAATGCACAGATGTAAAGTCAGCCTTCAGTGGATGGAGGGGTATAGGCAGATGAAGTTTTTTGTAAATCTTGACTTTTCCTGTGAAACTAAGGCAGCCAATAGATGACTGGATTTTATTTTGTTCCACCAGGGGCAGAAGTAAAGAAAATAGCTTGATTCCCCCATCAACACAATCAGTGTTGATAGGGGAGTGCCTCCTGCAACACTATTGTGTTCTGGCAGCAGGGGGGCACAAGGAGTATTTTCTGCTGGCAGAACACATCGCATGCCAAAAATCCAACATTTGTGACCAGGGTACACCCTAGTCAGTCGATGGATCGACTCGAGTACAATCAGCCTGTCCATACATAGATCAAAATTCCAGTCCCTGCTGATCCACCCAAATTTCGATCCATGTATGGCCGGGGCTTAAGGGTCCATTCACATGGGCGATTACACTTAAAATGTAAAGTCTCAAGGTTTTTCACCTGAATGCATTCCATGCATTCAGGTGAAAAACCTTCTTAGCAGCAGCTGCCCCCAGAGCCCCCCCTCCCCATTTTCTTATATGGGCCCATCTGTTCCTTCAATGTGCATGAGCCCAGCAGCTCCATTGGCTCCCGCTGCTGTCAATCAAATCCAGTGACACCGGAGCGGGGGGGTCGGGGCCGAGCTCAGCTGTCTGTGTCGATGGACGCAGCAGCGGGACTCCAGAGTGCCCCTATGGAAAACACCTCTCAGTGGGGTTACCCGATGATGAAGGGGAGGAGCCAGGAGCACCGACGGGGCACCCCTAAGGAGGAGGATTGGGGCTGCTCTGTGCAAAACCCTTGCTCAGAGCAGGTAAGTATAACATGTTTATTATTTTTATTAAAAAAAAAATGTGAACCTTTGCAACCCCTTTAAGTGAAAATATATTAGCAGCAATCAAAGTATAGGCTATGTACACATCTACTAAATAATGCTATAAAAACAGAAATAATATCCACATTCAGCCCTGCACATGTTAAGCACCTAATGAATTAACCATCCAGTCACCTGCATGGTAGTCTGGAGTGTGAAAGTCTGTGATTAATTTCATGTTTTTGAACTTCTAGCCACCTGTACAACCACATTTTGCATTTCAAGGCAAGTTAAACAACACAACTAATGAGAGCCAGGAAAACCTCTCGTGTTTAGTGCGTATAGTGCTGTAACTGATGACAAAATGAGGTCTTCGCTCGGTGTCAGCAGTAAGGGAGGCCAGGTTTCTGATTACCGGTAAGTTAACATAGCAGTTTGATGAATAGGCCCCTGTGTCCTGGTTCAAGAGGAGGCTAACAGCAGCCATAGACGGGTCTGATAAGTGAACCACTCGCTTGTTTGTGGTGGATTTAATGCAGTCATTTTGTGACATATTTTTCACTGCTATTTGCAGATTGAGAGCATACCAGCAGGATTCAGTACTCCATGGTGACTATGGCACCTCAGATTCCTCTCCTGTCTGCTGATAATCCCGCTCTGGTCTGCTGTGCCAGCCATAGGATTTCAGACCTACCAAGCTATTTATAACACATTTAGCATGAAATGTTCATGTGCTGCAACAGCATTGTGATTATGCTAAGTGGAAATGATCTTTATGGCTTCGCTTTGCCGCACGCAGCATGTGTCTCGACACTTGAAGGGACAATTTTGATTAACAATGAACAGAACGTACTTTCGCAAGACTATCAAATGGTCTGTCCATCCATCGTGAACAGGTTTTGAGTTGATTTTGGTAGGTTAGTTTTCATATTAACTTCCTATAACCCTAGGGGTCTGAGGCTGAGATTTCTGTAATGGCAATCCTATATCTGCCAATCTGTCAAGCCCAACAGAAAGGGCCTTCACTACTAGATTGTCTGGTTATTTGCATTACAGAGACTACAAAATTAAGTTTAATACTCCTGCTGTACTGGTGGGAGAAAGTCACAGGAACAACTATTTACTTGAGTCCCTGGGAGGTTTAAATGGTCAGTCCATCATATAATGGGAAAATCACAGTACTGTAAACACTATTTAAGCTGGCCAATGTACTTTAGAATTTGTTTAGATATACATTTGAAAAAAAGGACAATTCGTAGACATCATACACACATCATAGTTTTCGATGACATCATCATAGAGTGAGAAAAACTGACACAACAATTTGTTCCAATGATATGCTACATTTTGACTTTTAGGTTGGGTTCACACTAGCTGCGGCCGCGACTCACATCAGGGGGTCCGGTGCGTTCCTGTTCACCAATTCAGATGCAAATCAGGTCCGAATTTCTGCCTGAATTTGCACCTGATTCTGAGCCAAAGATGCACAGGACCATTTCAAAGCCGCCCCGGAGCTGTGTGACCCGGCTTCATAGAGAGCCGGTCACACTCTCCTGTCAATCGCATAAGTGTGAACCCGGCCTGAACATTCAATTTCAGCATGCACATTGCAAGAAATATGATTTTTTACCACCAGGAACGACATTGACCTTTTGAAATTAATTTGATCAAACAAAATTTTCCAACCTTGTCTCTCCTCTTCTCTTCCTATTTTTGATTGTTATTTTAATTTGTTATTTTTACAGCTCTGTAAATCCACACCTATTACTACATACGCTTTTTTTTTTTTTTTTTACAATAGCGTGACCTCTGTTTTAGTTATGATTATGCCATCTTTGCTCATCTCAACATTTAACCTTAACACCGTTGAGACAAAGGTGGTTTTTCATATCGTTTCCGGTCATATGTTAAGGATCATTATAGATATTTTATACCGGTTTATGACGTCCCTGAATATTTGTGGACTTAAAATTTATTATATTATGGTTTTACTCAAATGTCAGTTTTTGTAACTACCTGTTTGAAAATAATAAAAATATATTCAACCTTAAAGTAAAAAAAAATTATGAAATTTGTACCCATTAATTGTCAGAAAAAGAATGCTCCAAATTCCAAACAAAAAGTCCTTGGCCAGCTATCGCGCTTATAATGTACAGAGGGCAGAGAAGCAGCCCACTTCTGTTTTTATAAGAACATGACAGCAAGCTACCTGGCCATCCTTAAATGAGTCATTAGGTTACTGGTTCTTGTTACAGATTCCATTCTAAAAATGGCAGCACTGCATATTAAATACTGCATGCGTGTTTTTTTGCACAGATGTTAAAAAATCATTTTGGGCCTGAAGATTAGCTAAAATTACCAAACATTAGAGCTGCACAATTCTGGCCAAAATGAGAATCACAATTTTTTTGCTTAGAATAAAGATCACGATTCTCGAGGCATAAATTCTTACATATACAAAAAAATTGGGCTAACAGCACCATTTAGGTTTTTTTCCCAAAAAATTGTGTTTGAAAGACCGGTGCGCAAACACTGTGTGACATAAAATATTGCAACAACCGTCATTTTATTCTCTAGGGTCTCTGCAAAAAAAATATATAATGTTTGGGGGTTCTAAGTAATTTTCTAGCAGAATATACTGGATTTGTACTTGTAAGCAACAAATGTCAGAAAAGATTTAGTCTTTAAATGGTTAAACTAAACTCTTCAATACATGGGGGTGAAAATTCCTTTGATAACTACAAACTTTGTATCTCTTTTGCTTCTTTTATCAACAATGATCTCAGACTTGGCAGTCTGCCCAGATAGGAGAGACTCAAGTCGCTTGTAATGACTTCTACTTACAGTCAAGTCGCGCTGAATTGCCCCGCAAGTCGGACTCCATTAACTGCACTGAATATCGTGATAATGCGTGATAAAGATCACAGGGGGAGGTGAATCAAGATTGCGATTTTAATACAATTAATCGTGCAGGTCTACCAAACATTATATATTTTCTGAAAGCAGAGACCCTGGAGAATAAATGGTGATAGTTTCACTTTTTTTTAAACTTAGCGCAAAGGTTTATCAAGCGCAAATGCAACATATTACCCATGTTTTTGTAAAGTATAAAAGATGAGTATGTGGTGAGTAAATAGATACCCAGTACGTGCACCTGTGAAATAACAAAGAACTTTGATACCCTAAACTTTCCATAGGCGGCACTTTAAAAGCCCTTACAGGTCAACGGTTGAAAATTAAATGTGAATAATTACTAGAGATGTATTGCTATAGTGGCACAACTGTGGCTATATTTAAGATGTGTATTGCAATAGTTACATTTTTAAATAGGCTCCCCCAGAAGTTTGTTTGCATATGAATGTGCATGTACATGGGGGCAGGGCAGGCTTAACATTAATTGCTGGGGTGTAACTAATGTTTTATAATTTCTTTTCTCTTAATTTTATTCAAATCACATAGGGGACCAATATGCCCCTATGTGATAGTATATGTATAGTGTCAGGTTCTATTTATTCAGATATCAAGGGTCTATTAGACCCCCGATGTCTCCCCTGCACTCTACTGAAGCTAATAAAGTGCAGATCTCAGTGCATTTGCTTCTTTTCTGGCCATGGAAGTCAGGGCAAGTGGTAGAAGAAGTGGCAAAATCCTTGTCATTTACAAGTTCTTGTTAGCTAGGGTAGATCAGTGAATGGACATTAGTTGGTCTCCCTCCCTTCTATCCAGAGACACCTGCCTTGCAGGTCCTGGGCCCACAAATCATTTCCATCTGTAAGCTCACAGCCAACGTGTCAGATTTAAATGCATTTCAACATGCTGTAGCAGCTAGGAGTGAGTGGAAAGCCCCCACATAGGTAGATGGCAGTAAAAATTAAACTTTCTATTTAAAATAGAAAACATCAGAGATATGGCTTTAAAATCAAAAAGAAGCATGCACTTTGCTGATTGTAGAGCTGTAGTCCTTAACAGCAGGGGGTGTGTTGGACCTCCAAAGGGAAACCATTGCTTTTGCTTCTACAAAGAGCACAAGGATCCGCTCTACAGCTTGCTGACAGGGGACAGGCTTTTCTACTCTAGCTATGGCGAATAAGGGAAAAAAACTGTATGGCCCCTTATCCCCTTGTGGACTCTGCTCTGCAGGGATCAATCCCTGATCCCCGCTGAGCAGGCGGATAACAGATCCGTCTCCGTTCACTGTGCGGAGACAGATCTGTCAGAGCCCCGCTGTCCTCTACGGAGATCGGATGAAAACAAATCCGCCTGTCCCTTTTAATCCGATCTGCTCCAATCCGATTCTACAGACGGATGGAAAATAGGGTTTCCATCCGTCTGGATTTCACAGACAGGGTCGGATCAGAGAGAGGCGGATGTAGGGTTGCCACCTCATCCCTTTAAACCAAAACACATATCAATTACACAGGTTCTGTGGCTGGTTAAGGTCGTAATTAAACTCACTTAATGCCTTATCTGCATGAAATTAGCCTCAGAATCTGTGTAATTCATATGTGTTCGGGTTCAAAGAGATAAGGTGGCAACCCTAGGCAGATGTCAGCAGACATGTCACCCCTGACATCCGCCGCTCCATAAGGCTTCATGGAGTGTGCATTCAGGTCCGCCTGAAAAACGGACAGGCGGTCCTGAAGGGTATGCCTGTGTGAAAGGGGCCTAAGACTTTGCACACCTTTTGTTTTGAGGCACTTGGAATGTATTTAGCTGATTTAAACTGAAAGTTCAATTGGGCTTTATTCCTTAGACCCCTTTCACACTGAGGCAGTTTTCAGGAGTTTTAGTGCTAGAAATAGCACCTGTAAAGCACCTGAAAACTGCCTCTCATGCCTTCCGAATGTGAAAGCCTGAGTGCTTTCACACTGGGGCGGTGTGCTTGGGAAAAAAGTTCTGCAAGCAGCATCTTTGGGGCGCGTTGGGAGCTCTGTATACACCGCTCCTAAACAGCTAGGCCCATTGGAATGAATGGGCAGTGCTTCCGAAATGCCTGAAAAATGCTTTCGAAGCGCCACAACACGGGCACTTTTAACCCCTTCTTAACCCCTTCTTGGAGGTTAAAAGTACCCCGCTAGTGGCCGAATAAATAAACAGCGGTAAAGCGCTGCTGAAACAAGCAGCTGCTAAAGTTCAGGACCACTTTTAGAGATACCCAGAGTTCATCCAGTGCTGATAATTTCGTTATGGATAGGTGCTGGTAGGCTGGATTATTTTATCATTAAGGCGCTTATATGATGAGAACTCCTGTTGGAATTAGTTCATAGCTCTACCTCCTCCAGCCATGGTTGCTCACTACTCTTGTGCCAGCAAGAGGCGTCATCATTCTTCTTCTGCAATTTCCGTAAAATAACATTAAACCCAACTCCAGCCAAAATGTGTTTTTAAGTTCTAGATAGAGTGGAAAGGTTAAAAAACTGTGTCTATTTTACCAATGTATTGTTTCCTCCCACCTGTCTATTTGGTAAGTGTGTGATAGGATAAGAAGAGAGGGGGAACCTCCTAAATGGTAAAGGACAATAATTAATACATTTTTACTGAAATGGGAAAAGGTTAGAAGCTCAATCAGGTTTTCATTTCTTTCTATGTCCGAGTTTCCTCCCCTTTTCTGCCCAGGCATTGGCTGTCTGAGAGAATGGAAAATGTTAGGAAATCTTCCCAAAGGGACAGAGGTAATTTTTTAACTTGACATAGGTTCTAACCCTCTTACGTTTTGTATGGAATTAGGCTTTAAAGAAAAATTCTGAAAGATCAAAAGTGCTTGTGATAGCCACTGGCACTGGCACCATAAAAAACAAAAACCATGGGTACATTTGCTATATTCTTCTGAATGCACTTTCATGCTAGTCAAGTTTAACTAGAGCATTTTGATATATAAACAAGCACCAAAACAAACTCACCATAAGTATACGTCTATAGCTGTCCCGATCGATGCCCCATAGTTTAAGATCTGTTTTGGCCTTGACTGTGGCAGCTCTAGGAGTGCCATAGATCAGTGCAAGTTCGCCAAAGCTGCCACCTTCTCCAATGCTGGTGACCCACTCTCCATTCACATAGACCTAGACAAAGTAAGAAAAAAAAGGGTTAACGAGCAGGAAATTGTTTGCTTTTAGCCCATGTCTTCAGTTATCTCAAAACCTATTAATAATCCCCTTTCTAATGGTTTGAGGAAAAGAATAGAAGCACAAACAATAGGATAATAGTTTCCTCACTTGGTCACAAAAGCTTTGACAACCTACTTTGAGGATCAAGTTTCAGGGCTTGCTGTTCTAGCACAATGATTGCATTTAGTCCTGGGAAATTTCAGCTCCTGTAGCTTACTGGGCCCAGGTTATTTTTTTCCTGGACTTGGACGCACACGGAATTGACAAGCAGAACTGTCAAAACTGTGACCTTTTATTACACCTGTCAAACCTGAAAGCAGGGAAATGTGTTGATGGCTATAATGAGGGTCACAGGGGAAATGCAGCCTGGTGAATTGGGAAGGAAAGGCTGAGGTGGTCTTTGATAAGACATGTCCTTTGTCCCTTCCAGTCCAGATCCAAGCCTAAAACGTTTTGCCTTCCAGTCTTATTTTTTTTTTTTTTAGGTCGCCAATCTCATGGGAAAACCTCTTGATAAAAGAGCTGTCATTGTGTTTATTTGAAAATAGCACCTCAGTGTTTTTATTTTCATCCAAATGTTTGCTACAAGTCCTATGTGAAGAACATGGACATGTTTGTCCTGGATTGAAGACCAGATCCGTCTGACAATAGACTGATTTTGCAGTTCCTGTTTAGGACCATAAAAAGAACCTTATGACTTTACTAGAAATCATAGTGGCCTCATTTACAGTTGTGCCAAAAATCATAGAGCGACCAATCAGATTTTTTTTTTTCTTTTTAAATATAATAATAATAAACTTTATTCTATATAGTGCCTTTGGAGGTAGCTTCTCAAAGCACTTTACAAAGAAAACACAAGAAATACACAGGATAAAACAAAGGAAAAACGGACAATTGAGTGAAAGTTTGTCTAAAGAAAAACATTTTTAGATTTGGTTTGAATGAGTTTAGAGAAGATGACTCTCTAAAGTTCTTTGAAAGTGAATTCCGGAGTTTTGGAGCATAGCAGGAAAAAGGCTCCCATCGAGTGTAGGTGAGTAGAGGGGACACACAGAAGTCCAGAATTTGAGGAGTGGAGGTAATGGGGGGTAAGTTGATAAAAGTTCAGACAGATACTGGGGTGCCAAGCCATGGAGAGCCTTTTAGGTGAACAAGATGATCTTAAAGGGGTTGTAAACCCTCACTGTTTTTAACCTTAATGCATTGTATGCATTAAGGTGAAAAACCTCCTGTAGTCAAGCAGCCCCCCAGAGCACCCCTTTTACTTACCTGAACCCAATCAATCCAGCGATGGGGACGAGCCCAGCAGCTCCAACCGCTGGCTTGGGTCCTCATTGGATAGATTGATAGCAGCAGGAACCATTGGCTCCCACTGCTGTCAGTCAAATACAGTGACGCGGAAGCCAGGGGCAGGTCCAAGTCCTGCTGTCTGTGACACGAGTGCCCCCAGGGAAAACACTTCTCTCAGGGGGCACTCAAAATGAGGAGGAGCCAGGAGCGCCGCTGAGGGACCTCAGAAGAAGAGGATCAGGGCCGCTCTGTGCAAAACTGCTGCACAGAGGAGGGAAGTATAACCTGTTTATTATTTAAAAAAAAAATACCTTTACAACCCCTTTAAAGTCTATGCGAAACCTGACAGGTAGCCAGTGCAAGGACTCCAGGATAGGGGCAATGTGATCACTTGTACCAGAAACCTAGTCAGGATTCTGGCTGCAGAATTTTCTACATACTTGTATTGTAGTTGATTAATAGTGAATTTAGGTACACCAGCGAGTAGAGCATTGCAGTAGCTGAGTCGGGAGAACACAAATGTATGGATCAGCTTTTCAGCTACAGTGTATTTTTATATCAGAAAGAACCAATTTGAAGGAGTGGGACTTTAATGGTACTAAATTCAACATATACATACTACCATATATTACTTTCATGGTTAAAATCATGTTTATTAGTATACAAATATGTTTAGAATCCATAAAACATGATATATTTATAAAATGTGAGTTCATTTAAAAGAGAAGTAGGGGTCCCCCCCCCCCCATTATACTTACCTAGGTGGATGCAGTATCGGTTTGATGCTGCATCTGTCCCCTGGCACTTCTACACTGAGAACCGAGAGATTGAACACCGCCAATGGCTTGGTTCTCACAGCTCTCTGAGCAGAGAGCTGATGACTGTCAATCAGCAGCTCTCCACTCTGCTCCCCCACGCTCACTGGAGCGCTGAGTTGTGGAGGGAAGGGGAGCGCCCGTCTCAAGCTCTCAGCGACTCGCTGAGAGGCTGAGCGGGGTGTCAGTCCAGGCACCTGACGGATCCGGACTCTCATTGTCGTGATGACGCAGTACCTGGACTGACATCCGTGATGTCAGCAGAGAGTGGACTTCAACCTGCTCTCTGCTGAAACCGGGTCACAGGAGTGAAAAACAAATTGCACTCCTGTGATCCATAGGAGTAGCCAAGCCAAACAAGCTTTGGCTGGACTTCTCCTTTAAGGGTATACCCAAGTACCATCTCACTGCATCTCCTGAAGAAATGGAAGCAAGTCTACAAAACTAGTAAATCTTGATCCCCTCATCAACCAGATAATAAAGTAGAGTTGATTCTGAATTGCTCATAATGATGTACAATTCTATATGCTATCAACATTATTTATTTATGGGCAGATGATGGGTGGGACCAGTGATATGATACTTGGTTATACAAAGGTGCTGCCATTGTCTAAAGTTCCAGTCTTCAAATTTGTTTCTCATACATATAATTTAGTGGGATGTTGGTTCCTGTAATATTCCTGTAATACTCAATCCACATATACCTGAAATATAACTATTCTTTATTTTTAACCTGCAGTGTTCTTCTTGTAAACACTATCAGGCTTGTTGAAGAAGGCAGAAAAGACATGCAAAGTGAAGTAACCCCTACTAGCCAATTGCGATTCATTTTTATTAACTTCTACATTTTGAAAACAAGTAGCGTAACATCTTTCCTATATTGAACCACAATTATGTAGTTGCAAATTATTCCCTAAAAAGTTGGGACAGGCAGTGAACTTATATATGCCACCTGCCACACCAATCTGTGTGTTGACTTCAGCCTGGTGGTATATTCTGCATTACATAGGGAGCACCAGACAATTTGCAAAATGGGAGGACTATTCTGTATATAGAGGGACACTTGACATCTATGCCATTATAGGAACCAAATTGTGTTTTTCATAATACATTGAGGGGAATTTATCAAGACCGGGGCAGTCAGAATCTGCAGGAATTTTGACTCGCTCCCTATGGCCGTAACTGATTGTCAAATCATTTCCTTTAACTTTTTAGATAATCAAACAGATGACAATTTTCTAACAAAATTCTACAGGTGTAAGGCCAGCTTACCATTATAATGGTTCATTCTTATTAAGGCAAAGAGCAATGTTCAAATTTCAGAAACCCCAAGCAGCTTATTAAAAAATAATTGTTTACAGTTTTTGACAGCACTAACTTGATGAAAACTGATCGGTTGTAATGGGTTTCTACACTTTGTACATCGCCACTGCTACACCTACACACCATGATGCACACACTGAGCTATTTGTTAGACTGATTTAAGCTTATTTTACTTAGGAGGGAGAAGAGGTCATGTGCTAACGAGCAGAATGAGTGTCTCAGGCATTCACTGCACTCTCCTCCTGTCAACAGAAGTTTGCAGGCTGCAGTCTGACATGGCAGCAAGAAAGCTTGACTTCCCATAAACCCCTTACTATCATTTGCCTTAATTGTAGCCTTCATTCACACTGGCTTCAATCAGCAGCATTTGTGTTTCAGCAAGGAGGGGGTTGGTAAACTTTAATTCTGAAACTCTCCCACAGTGCTGCCAGACAAATTAAATTATACATCCCTGTAAGTCCGGTTATATATAGACTGGAGAAGAATGCTGGCCTTGGCTATCACTGCCGTATAAATCAGGCCAATGCCTTGTTGAGCATATCATTACACTCTGACCTAAAGCCTTCCCAATGTGAAGAGAACATCCGAGCCACTCAGACCACCAGTAAATGAGTTACGTAGTTATTCAGACAAGACCTCCAGCTCAGCTGAAATGCAGAATATGGCTTTAAAATTAGAAGTTTTCAAAATCACTAATATAACCAAATTAGCACTTTCATTGTAACAGGAGTCCAACTAATATGTAGATAAGTGTCACCCTGAAAAATTAAGCATCCATGCTTGCCCTTTTTACTACATCAGCTGGCAGTACAGTTTCTTTAAGCCCCGTACACACGGTTCGACGATCGCATACAACAGGTCGTACTCACGACCGTTGTATGCGATATCGATCGTTCGTATGCGCAATTTGAACAGTCGAACATACGACGGTCGTACAAGGGAGTTGTATGAGCAGACTAGAAATCTTGATCTTACCAACAAGCTCTCATACGACCGTTGTATCGTGTGTACAGAGCAGTTGGTACAACAAAGTTGTATTGTGCAAAACACGCATGCCCAAAGTTAGGAATGGCTGGATGCTAATTACAATCACCTGAACGTTCTTTCCCCGGACGCACGATCGTGTAGTGCAGTCAGTATGCTGCATACAACAGCCAACATACGTTTAGACGCGATCGTACGTGCGATCGTCGAACCGTGTGTACGGGGCTTAAGAGAACAACCAAGGAAGTTCCTGCATCAAAGAAAGGAGTAGATGGCACTTTTGAATAGTTCAATCTTGTTACTATTACTAGGAATTAATTGCTATGTATGGCAATCAAATGATGCATGTAAGGAAGAAATGACTTCCTCCGGGGTATTACACAAGAAGCATGTAGTAGCTTTAAATAAAAACACATATACCAAATGTAAATGTATTTCAAACACAACTCCCGTTCACTAATATAAGGTTGCATTCACACTACAGCGTTTTAAATCACGGGCAGATTTGACGCGAATCTGCCCGCAATTTGACAGCGCTGATGTGTGAATGACAGATCGCATTTGGGATGGCATGCATTTGAATGACACCTCAAATCGCAGTGCGGGTCTGCCGCGATTGTTGGGTGATAAATCGCGCTACAAGCTTGGCAACCTGCTTCGTGGGACGCATATCGCCCAAAAGTAGCTTCTGAACTATCTTTTGGGCGTCATGCTTCCCCCGATGTGGGTTGCCGCGATTGCAGCGTGATTTATTGCCCGACAATCGCAGCAGACCTGCACCGCAATTTGAGGTGTCATTCAAATGAGTGGCGTCTCAAATGCAGGTCCTGCGATTCGTCATTCACACATCAGCATAATCAAATCGCGGGCAGATTCGCTGCAAATCTGCCCACAATTCAAAATGCTGTAGCGTGAATGCAGCCTAAGGCCTATTTATAAACTTAGTGCAAACCTTGACCTTTTGGCACCCAGGCAACACAAGACAGCGCTCCTGTGCTTTAGCACATTGTAATGAACAGTTACGAAAGTTAGCCATTTTTTTTCTATATTGGGAAAGATAATGTTATACCGAGTAAATTGATACCCAACATGTCATGCTTGAAAATTGTGCCCGCTCGTGGAAAGGTGACAAACTTTGGCACTTAAAAACCTCCATCAGTGAAGTTTAAAAATGTCTATAGGTTACCTGTTTTGAGTTGCAGAGATGGTCTAGTGTTAGAATTATTGCTCTCGCTCTAACGATCGCGGCGATACCACACATGTGTGGTTTGAACACCATTTTTATGTGCGGGCGGGACTTACGTATGCGGTAGTTTCTGTGCGCAAGCTCGGCGGGGCGCTTTATATTTTTTCTTTTCTTATTTATTTTACTGGTTATTTTTTATTTTTACACTGTCCTTTAAAAACATTCCTTGTAATATAAAAAAAAAGCATGATCTCATATTTACACTAAAATGCAATAAAAAAAAAAAAAAAAGAAAAAATGACACTTGAAAAAAACAAATTGTCTCCTTTAAGAGCATTGGGCGGAAGTGACATTTGAAGTCACTTTCGCCCTTCAGTGCCATGGAGCCGAGTTGGGGCCATCTTATCTTCAGTCGGCATCCAGGCAGTGAGGGGAGTGGACCTGATCGTCTTCGCTGCTACCGATGGATCCGGTAAGTGGTGGAGACGACTGGAAAGTGGCGGGGGGGGGGGAGGCCCTCTCTTGCCCCCAATAAAAGTGATCTTGCGGCCCTTTCAGAAAATACTGGGGGTATGGTAGCTATCTGCTACCATAACGATGGTATTCCCCGTCAAAGTACCAACGTACAAAGACGGCGGAAGGCCGGTCAGTAAGTGGTTAAATACTAAATGGTATTTCAATTGGCCATTCAAGAGGCTGTTATAAACGTCCCATTTACTTTACAGCTTTTTTAAAGTGTCACTAAACCCACACCATAAAAAAACGATCAATACATTGTGTATTACATGCTGTTTATACTCACTCAGGCACTATGAGATATATTTTCTGTTTTCTGCAAAAAAACCTGGTTGATCCCACTGCTCTCTGTCTCCACCTTCTGTCCATATCCCCAATTCAGCTAGAGATTTTGCAGCTAAGGTGGCAGCTCTGCACATGCTCAGTTTTCAGTGAGTTTCTATGCTGAGCATTTCCTCCCTATCACATCCGAGCAGCCCATGTGACTATAGAGTCACACAAGTGGGCGTATACACAGTGGTAAATGACAGCCCACTCCCTCCCTCTTCCTCCATGCCCACTAACCAGCTAAACATGAGGGGCAGGATATTACATGTACTGTAGATTAATGGAGGTATCACCTCCCTCTTATTCTAAGACACAGCTGGAGCCTGTGACTGGCAGAAATCTGCCCACACCATGTTATTTCCACAAAATAATAAAGATTTAATTTCAAATATATATGTGTATGCCAAGTTAAATTGTATTGATATTATTTATTTTTACTCTGTATTCCAAAGGCTATTTTTTATTTTAAACATGTGACCAGCAGCAGGGGGCTAGAAGCTCCTCCTGCTTATGTTTCCCTGCAGACAAGCTGGGAAAGAGCTGGGTCTTGTGACAGCTGTATATCAAGTAAGAAAAAGGCACTTAGGTGATTTTTTTATTAAAATAATTACAGTGCCATCATCCTCATACAGAAATAGAAGGGGCAATAGCAATTAAACAGTGAGTGTTTAGTATCACTTTAAATTCAAAGAGTGTTTAGCCAATGCCTTTTTAAAAGGATAATATCAATGTCATATACTATTTACATACCTGATGGCTTGGTGAATTAGTAGAAATATTTTGTTACAAATGTATGCTTTAAATGCTAAGACCACCCAAAACTGTAAAATGAGTTCTTGATAGATTGAATTGATTCCAGAACACCATAGGTGTCACCAGGCCCATTAATTTTTGGGTTCTCACCACTGCTAGAAGTGCAGTGACCAAAGGTGTAACCATAATTATTGATCATGATGTTCCCCCTCACAGACCTCATTCTCAAAGATGTTGATCATTTATCATATGGCACAGGACTCAGGTCCCACCATCCTGGCATTGCGCAGCAGTCACACACTAAACACTATAAACCCAATAATGCCCACTAGAACCTGGGACAAAATCTGCTGGGGACGAGAGATAACTGTATATATGGCTGTTGTGGTGGATGGTGGAAAAAGACAACCTTATGTGTGTTGGGAGGAGGGGGAGAGGTAAACTACATGGCTGTTGTAGGTGGACAGGTGTGAACTGCGTAAGTAAGATCAAAGCTGCATTGCTGCTGTGTTAAGGTACCTTCAGGGTCCACATCTGTACATCCATAGACCTGGTCCATCCTGTCCACATGCAGCACATTATGCCCTGAATTCTGGCCTTTTGGCTATGCTAGGTGCTTGCATAAACCTGTGCACAATGTTTCAAGGGCATGCATGCCTTAGCATGTGTCCCCTAGTAATGGGCATGCACACAGGCCTAGGAGGGTATCTCCTTCATTTATGATGGTCGGTGCTGTGACGTCTTGCAAGTTGCCTTGTTTGTAAGACTGCCAATTTCTGCCTTTCCTGTTACTGTCCAAGATCCCCTGACTTAATTTGTGTCCCCTGCCCCTGTTAACTCTTCTTGTCCTTGACTACTCTTGCCTACCTTGATCTCCGACTGGACATCAACTATCGCTTTTTACCTCAACCTTTACCTGCCTGAACACTGACCATTCTTGACTACCCCCTGCTTCGAATTCCAAATATAATTGTCTGCCATCTGCTTCAACCTGTGACTCAACTCTTACTGACCACAGTGCAGTTTCCTTGTCTACTCACCATAGCCACCACATTCCTGCTTTTCCTTAGTGGGACAATCCTTAGAGACACAACCTGGTGGCATCTTGCAACAAGGTAGACCGAGCGACATTCGGGTCATCCATAGCAGAATGCTTTGGCAAGGACCACGATGCCATTTAGACTATGCACCTCAGATGAGCCTGTGTCTGCTGCCAGGGGGTAAAGCCATAACAAGTTGGCTCTTTACTTTTTGGAGCTGGCTCTTAAGCTTTGGGAAGATATGTCCAGGCTTGCCCGAAATGTTACAGAAATTAAAGGTGAGTGTGTACGCATGAACAGAGGACTACAGTGTGATGTATCATTCAGTAAAGGAAGCCTGCAAAGCCTCTAGTGCATGCCTGCCAAGGTCGTGACCTAAAATTAGTTCCTTTGAGACTGTAGCCTAAACATTAAAGGCCACACAAAATTAAGATTGCAGTACTGAAGAATGACACAGGTTGACTCACTCAGCGGCTTGTTATATTTTCACGGACTGTAAAGAACTCCTGTAAGAACTATCAGCACCTAAACTTACCAAATAACATAACCACAATTTAAAAAAAATAGTTCTGCATATAAAACAGTTGCCATCTATGATGAGCTCCAACAATAATACACATGTGGAAGATCTCTTCTTCCTCTGCTTGTCATAGTTTAAATGGTCTGAATCAGGAACAAAGCAAGCTCTTCTATGAAATGTCCTATGCTGCCTGTGTCAGTCCCCGGAAAATAGCGGGGACAGGCATAGACACAAGTATGGCTACCACTGTCACCAGCACAGCAGACGCAAAGAGCACATTTTTCTAGTTAAGAAGACTGGATAATATTAGCAGCCCTGTCAGCCTTAGAACTGATTAAAAAATAATAATTGGGTATACTGAAACAATTACCCGTTCTGTTATTTTAAACCACAGTTCCTGGATCTGCACTGTTGTGTACAGAAGATGCTGGCTGACACAAAGCAGTGCATGATGTATTACACAACACTCTATATAAATTAGGATCCCAACACTACTCCAGTACAGTCGCCAAAGGCTGCCATAATGGACCTACTTCTTGGCATGTCTTCCATAAGTGTATTTTTTTTGGAAACACTTAATAAATGAGCCAATATGCAGTTTAGTAAAGCCAGCCCTTTATAAAAAACCCCACCTCCTTTTAACAATAAATTGCAGTAGATGCCTTACAACAAAATACATATAGCAGGGGTCCTCAAACTATGGCCCTCCAGTTGTTCAGGAACTACATTTCCCATCATGCCTAGTCATGTCTGTGAATGTCAGAGTTTTACAATGCCTCATGGGATGTGTAGTTCCGCAACAGCTGGAGGGCCGTAGTTTGAGGATGCCTGACATACAGGAACAAGCATACCAACGTTCAGTTGGTGGGCACTTCCATTCATACGTTTGCCCCAGTAAGACAGCTTCATTATACTGGTGAGCAGGCAGTGGCAAAGTCAGAGCTGCTTTAAGACAAATGCAGGTTCAGGGTAAAAATCCCTGTAGGGACTCCTACTCTCTTTTAAAGGACCACTGGGCTGGGGTGATTTCTTAATAAACCGGCACAAAAATATATTTGATGTATACATGGGTGCAAACCAAACTGTGCGTGGTTTTAGAATGATGGGAAGAAAGGTATAAGTGTGGTTTGTCGCTCGGAATGCCTGGATTAATACAGAAGCATTTTTCCCACAAGGATAATAACAACTCATGCTCAATACTCATGCTGAAAGAAGAGATCTTCATATTTAAAACAAAGGGTGTCTTGCCTAATAGTTCATCACTGAGATGAGATCTCAGCTTTTTCATGGTCTTAGTTTCTTTTCTTGGGAGTCTTTTGATTGTCTTCCTATCCTGATGGGCCCATGGAAAATGTCCTTGTTACCCCTTTAATTAAAGGGTCCTGATGGGAACTAATGTGGGAAGATTTTGATGCTGCAGTTCCCGAGAACTTCAAGAAGCTGAATGGTGAAATAGTCCACAAGTGTCCTCTCAAAAAGTAATTTGAGCTTTTTAATAAACAAATACAGACAAAAATAGTGTTTTTTTTTTTTTTTGTTTTTTTTTGAGGAAGTGCTTTAAACAGGACACAAATACCAAGAAAATGTAAAGAGTCGGATTATGAAGGCTTTTTTCATAAAAATCATGCATCCTAAAAAAAATAAATAAAAGACTTAAATGGCTTAAAGCAAGGGTAGGCAACCTGTGGCCCTCCAGCTGTTGTGGAACTACATTTCCCATGAGCCATTGCAAGGCTGGCGGTTACAATTACTCCCAGAGGCATGATGGGACTTGTAGTTCTGCAACAGCTGGAGGGTCGCAGGTTGCCTACCCCTGGCT
Organism: Glandirana rugosa; assembly: GCA_018402905.1. Taxonomy (NCBI): domain Eukaryota; kingdom Metazoa; phylum Chordata; class Amphibia; order Anura; family Ranidae; genus Glandirana; species Glandirana rugosa. The sequence continues at coordinate 1,410,294 of BLSH010552110.1, read as the reverse complement.
TAAAGCATATCAAAACTCAAAACAATTCAAAGGTAATATATTGCTGCTTACCAGTCCTTAGATTTGGTGGCTGCATTTGTTTTCTTTTTTTAAAGAGGTTGTAAAGGCAGAAGGTTTTTTATCTTAATGCAGTCTATGTATTAAGATAAAATACCTTCTGTGTGCAGCAGCCCCATCAGATTCCCTAATACTTACCTGAGGTCCATCTAGATCCATTGATGTTGTGCGAGAGACTCGGCTGTCTGGGACTCCCCTCCTCATTGGTTGAGACAGCAGCGCTGCGCCATTGGGTCGCGCTGCTGTCAATCAAAGTCAGTGCGCCAATGAGGAGAGAAAGGGGGTGGGCCGGGTGGCGGCTCCATGTGTGAATGGACACCGGGAGCTGCAGCTCGGTTTGGGTGCCTCCATAGCAAGCTGCTTGCTGTGGGGGAACTCAACAGAAGTGAAGGACTGAAAAAGAGGAGGATCTGGGCTGCTCTGTGCAAAACCACTGCACAGAACAGGTAAGTATAAACATGTTTGTTATTTTTAACGAAAAGAAAGGAGACTTTAGTATCACCTTAAGCTAAGAACATTTTCAAGAAGTACTGAATTTACCTATTGATCTTGCCAGAGATACAGATATTCTTGACCCTTCCTGTGAGCTAAAAAGGCAGCCAAACAATTATATATTTTCTGTGTAGGCTACTATCAACTACCATGTACTGGAGATGAACAAAGCAGATGTGTTTGATGTTCAGCCTGTCTGATAGCCATGGCTACCTCCAGAGATACATTGGAGAAGTAAATGTACCATGATGGGATTGGAAATGTGTAATTTTCAGGATTACCTAGTGAAAATAAAAGATAAAAAGCCTGAAAAAAAGAAACATAGAAACATAGAAAAGTGACGGCAGAAAAAGAGTAGTCCATCGAGTCTGCCCCTTTTTATTTATTTATTTATTTTTAATTTAATTTTTTTTTTATATAAATTTTTTTTTTACATTAACCTTGTTGTCTGACTATAGATTTATGTTTATCCCAAGCATGTTTGAAGCCATTTACTGTTGACTGTCTCACAACCTCTGCTGGTAGTTTATTCCAATAATCAACCACCCTTTCAGTAAAATAATACTTTCTAAGATTGGTTTTGAACTTCCCCCCAGTTAGTTTGAGGTCATGTCCCCGTGTTCTTGATTTTGGTTTCATATTGAAAAGACTGCCCTCCTGAACCTTATTCACCCCCTTGATGTATTTAAAGGTTTCAATCATGTCTCCCCTCTCCCTTCTTTCTTCCAGACTGTACAGATTAAGTTCCTGAAGTCGCTCTTGATATGTTTTATCCCCCAGACCTTTCACCATTTTTGTTACCCGTCTCTGAAATCGTTTTATCTTATCAATATCTTTTTGTAAGTGTGGTCTCCAGAACTGGACACAGTATTCTAAGTGAGGTCTCACTAAAGATCTATATAGAGGAATCAGAACCTCCTTCCTCCTGCTGGTGATCCCTCTACTGATACATCCCAGAATTCTATTTGCTTTTCCCACTGCCTGGGCACACTGTTTGCTCATTTTGCAATCATCTGAAATAAGCACCCCCAAATCTTTTTCTTCTGTAGTGCTGGCTAACACTGTGTCCCCAATGCTGTACTCTCTAAGCGGATTCTTTTTCCCTGGATGCATTATTTTACATTTATAAATATTGAACTGCAGTCTCCACTGCTTTGACCAATCTTCCAGCAATGCCAAATCATGTTCCATGTTACAGACACCTCCAGGGATATTAACCCTATTACACACCTTTGTATCATGAGCAAAGAGACATACATTGCCCAACAAATCTCTAGTTATATCACTTACATATAGGTTAAATAGAACAGGACCCAGTACAGAGCCTTGTGGTACCCCACTAATGACTGGTCTCTATTCTGAGTGAACCCCATTTACAACCACACTCTGGGATCTATCCTTTAAACAACTGCATATCCACTGAACCACCCAAGGGTTAAGTCCCAGCTTGTACAACTTTTGTATTAGATCATTATGTGGAACTGTATCAAATGCCTTGCTGAAATCAAGATATGCTATGTCCACAGCACCACCCTGGTCCAAAACACTGGTAATATAGTCAAAGAATTCAATAAGATTTGTCTGGCACGATCTGCCCTCAGTAAAGCCATGCTGCTTTGGGTCCAGCAAGCTGTGTATTTTTAGGTGATCAATGATCCTTCTTTTTTGAGAAGTGATTCCATTACCTTGACTACAATTGATGTTAAACTCACTGGCCTGTAATTGCCAGCTTCTACCTTGCTGCCCTTCTTGTGGATAGGTACAATATTAGCTATCCACCAGTCATGGGGAACTTCTCCTGTTAGAAGAGATTTATTTAAAAGATTTGTTAATGGTCCAACAACTATATCGCAAATTTCTCTTAGAACTCAGGAATGAATACTATCAGGGCCCATTGCTTTATTAAGCTTTAACCGAGCCAGTTCCTCAGCTACCTCTGTCTCCAGAAATCCTAGAAATGAACCATCATTACTAGAACCAATATGATTCTCTAACTTGTTATCATTACTGCAGTCTGTTTTTGAGAAGACTGAACAAAAGAAAACTTGTGCTTCTGCCTCATTGGGGATTGGTAAAGAGAAATATATTACACTTTTGATTTTTTGGTTTTGATAAGCTTGAAGTCTGAGTTTTGTCTACTTCATTGAGGTAAAAACCTATGGGAAAAGGGCAACATAAAATTGATTTTATTTATCATAGAGCAGAAGACCAAAGAAAAACATGATGCAAATGTGTAATTCAAGGATACCTAACAACCTAGGCAGAAGTGATGCCCCTAAGGCAATGTATATGTAAAAACACTTCTCCATTAACCAGATACACAGGAACCTCACAATTAAGAACACAAAAAGACACATCCACATCAGACATCCACTAAGCTAAGTCACAGAGAAATACTTTAGCTGAGCACAGAGGATGCCCCAGGCCCTGACACATACCAGGAGTTCCAGCTCTTTGAAAGGATAACAGTGAAAAATGAAATTTAGGAAATGACAGATAGTTATTTCGGGCACAAGCAAGCCTATTGTGCTCTTGTCAGGTCAAACACAAAAGCTGTCTTAGGCTGGTGTTGGCAGTTCTTAGCCGGGGCTGGGAACCCTGTCTTTTTCTTAAAACCGTTGTGTGACACTGGTCTTGGAAGACGATCAAATGAGTCAGTGAATCTTTGCTTTCTCTCTGTCTAAAAAGAAATGCATGAAAAATACATTCCCCAGCCAATGCAGTGTTAAAGGACTTGATGAAAGCTGGCCTCTAGAGCCTGAACCTCATGGAACTAGTTACCCAATGTGACCACAAACAGAAGTAACTGAATACCTCCCACATAGAACTGCTGCAGCAGGAAGAAATAACTTGTTACCTACTTGCTGAAGATGACATCAGTACTTTAACACCAAAGTGATAAAAGACACACAATGTATTGTGCACGCTCTCAGGGATACCAGAGGCCAAAGCGTAGTTAAAGGTTGTCGATTATAGTAAGAGAGCAAAAATGTAGAGCATACCAATACTCAACCTAGAAGAAATGAAATCCCTTGGATAAGTAAAGAGGTTCGGATTCAATTTTTTTTAACGTTAACCAAACGATTAAAACTGACTGGGTCTCATTTCTTAACGCCCATGAATTGAGTACTGTGCTACTGCAATCAAGCAAATGTAAACCTGTCCAGGAAAACTGAAATCGAAATGGTACGAGTACATATTTAATTGGCTTCTATGGGGCAAACAGATAGTTCATATTAGGTAGTTTGGTTGACAGCAGATTTCCTCTTTATACCAAACCTCAACTGAAATACTACTATAATTATGATAAATAGTATCAAAAAGCATTCACACAACGATACACATACCAACTGATAGAGTACAGGTCATACAGAAGAAATAAAAACATATTGTATTATCACACCACAAGGATAAAAGACCCTAACTTTAAGGGCCGATTCACAACCCGGTGCAGTAGGCCTCCATTGGGTGGCTATTCCAGCGCAGTCCCACCACAAGACAAGGCAAAATGCATAGTGCATACATTATTTTTTTCCGGGCATTGAGACACAATCCACCACCTAACTCTATCGCTTTATGAAATTTCAATAAAATTTGTTTAAAATGAGATTTATAAAAAAAAAGTAAATGGTGCGATGTGCCACGATCAGCTTATCAGCACTTCTTCCATCCTATCATACACTATCAGCTGCATTCTAATGTGGCCACTGGTGTGAACTAGCCCCAAAGCTGAACCTTAGGAATTCTTTGTATTGCATAATTACATCCAGGTTCTGCTTGGCATAATGTAAGTATACATATCTCATATATTTTGGGTTGCTGTGGAAGTTGAAAATCACTGTAGTATCTGGCACTGCTACAGCGATAGCCGCAATCTTAAAGGTTAGGTTGCTTGTTCGGCACCACCATATCTAGAAAACTAGAATTTTTTTCCCCCAAAAATACAAGGAATTCTCTGATGAGGTAGAGAAAAGGGGTGGTCCAGGGGCAGATATCTGGTCTGAACTGCAGGTAACCGTTGTATGCACAGATACATGCGTAGGCACGCTCACAGCCACAGATTCTGTCTGCATGTCATACAGTTGTATAGACTGAGCAGCCACAGTTAACTGGAACACCTGGTATACTTGCCACAGGAAACCGTAGGGTACTTTTGCCAATGTGAATGGTGCCTAAACCTTCAACATTAAGAGACTGTAGTTTCACCTTTGCATGTTTAAGGTTCAGGAGCAGTCATCCGTTGAGTGAGACAGCAGTAGCCGCTCTAGTAGACAATATTGCATTTTATGCAGCACAAACGACAATGAAAGGAATAAATATGCATATCTCATGTATCAATTACAGCTGAAATAAAGGGTAAAAGGTGGTCTACAGATGCTGAAAAATCATTCGACCAGGTGGGTTGGGACTTCCTCAGATGACCTTGACACATATTGGTCTTGATGACCTTTTGGTAGCAAAAATTTCAGCATTACATACCTCACCATGTGCCCGGGTTAAGGCTAATGGCTCTATATTCTCCATTTTTCCATCGGAAACAGGACCAATCAGGGGGTGCCCTCTGTCCCTGTTATTATACAGTATCTCACAAAAGTGAGTACACCCTTCACATTTTTGTAAATATTTTATTATATCTTTTCATGTGACAATACTGAAGAAATGTCACTTTGCTACAATGTAAAGTAGTGAGTGTACAGCTTCTATAACAGTGTAAATTTGCTGTCCCCTCAAAATAACTCAACACACCGCCATTAATGTCTAAAAGCATGGTGGTGGGAATGTCATGGTCTGGGGCTGCATGAGTGCTGCCGGCAATGGGGAGCTATAGTACATTGAGGGAACCATGAAAGCCAACATGTACTGTGACATACTGAAGCAGAGCATGATCACCTCTCTTCGGAGACTGGATGACAGGGCAGTATTCCAGCATGATAACGACCCCAAACACACCTCCAAGATGACCACTGCCTTGCTAAAGAAGCTGAGGGTAAAGGTGATGGACTGGCCAAGCATGTCTCCTGATCTAAACCCTATTGAGCATCTGTGAGGCATCCTCAAATGCCTAAACCGCTGGCAAAAAAGGTGAGTACACCCCTAAGTGAAAATGTTCAAATCGGGCCCAAAGTGTCAATATTTTGGGTGGCCACCATTATTTTCCGGCACTGCCTTAACCTTCTTGGGCATGGAGTTCACCAGAGCTTCACAGGTTGCCACTGGAGTCCTCTTCCACTCCTCCATGGCGACATCACGGAGTTGGTGGATGTTAGAGACCTTACGCTCCTCCATCTTCCGTTTGAAGAACCAACACAAAAGCTCAATACAGTTTAGGTCTGAAGACAAGCTTGGCCAGTCCATCACCTTTACCCTCAGCTACTTTAGCAAGGCAATGGTCATCTTGGAGGTGTGTTTAGGGTCATTATCATGTTGGAATACTGCCTTGCGGCCCAGTCTCCAAAGGGAGGGGATCATGCTCTGCTTCAGTATGTCACAGTACATGTTGGCATTCATGGTTCCCTCAATGAACTGTAGCTCCCCAGAGCCGGGAGCACTCATGTAGCCCCAGACCATGACACTCCCACCACCATGCTTGACTGTAGGTAAGACACACTTGTCTTTGTACTCTTCAACTGGTTGCCGCCACACATGCTTGACACCATCTGAACCAAATAAGTTTATCCTGGTCTCATCAGACCACAGGACATGGTACCAGTAATCCATGTCCTTAGTCTGCTTGTCTTCAGGCTTTCTTGTGCATCATCTTTAGAAGAGGCTTCCTTCTGGGATGACAGCCATGCAGACCAATTTGATGCAGTGTGCGGCGTATGGTCTGAGCACTGGCAGGCTGACCACCCACATCTTCAATATCTGCACCAATGCCGGCAGCACTCATAATATGTCTATTTCCCAAAGACAAGCTCTGGATATGATGCTGTGCCGCTGTATGGTCTTGGCCTACATGCTGCAGCTCAGTTTCAGGCTCTTAGCAATCTTCTTATTGCCTAGGCCATCTTTATGTAGAGCAACAATTCTTTTTTTCAGATCCTCAGAGAGTTCTTTGCCATGAGGTGCCATGTTGAACTTCCAGTGACCAGTTAGAGACAGTGAGAGTGATAACAACAAATGTAACACACCTGCTCCCCATTCACACCTGAGACCTTGTAATACTAACGAGTCAGATGACAATGAGGAGGCAAAATGGCTAATTGGGCCCAATTTGGACATTTTCACTTAGGGGTGTGCTCACTTTTGTTGCCAGCGGTTTAGACATTAATGGCTGTGTGTTGAGTTATTTTGAGAGGGACATAAATTTTACACTGTTATACAAACTGTACACTCACTACTTTACATTGTAGCCAAGTGTCATTTCTTCAGTGTTGTCACATGAAAAGATATAATAAAATATTTACAAAAATGTGAAGGGTGTACTTTTGTGAGATACTGTATGTACTGATGATGTAGCATTTGGCAATTGCCCTTTGGAACAACCCTAACATTAAAGGCCTTCAAATTGGATTTGTGTAATATGATCTGCTGCATTATGTTTCGGCTCTGGAGACAAGCCTGCTAGCCATATTACATGAATTTAAGACATTTAGGACCTTAAGCAATTTTAGAGTAAATCTCTTAATATTTCCTTACCTGGCCGAATGATGGCTTCCAATCAATGTTCATTTTAATACAAATGGCATCAAGATTCCATAAGATACATGGGTGTTTTTGTTTCACCCAATGTTTCTAAACTCTATACATTATGTGACAGCTGGCAGGTAAAATCCCCTGGGTGCGTTCAAGATGGTAGATACATTTGCCCCAGGTTAATACTTTATGCGGAAGGCTACCACTAAGGGGAGTGCTGGGAGTCTTGCAGGAGTAATGAGCCCAGTTGAGTGGAGCTGGCTCATTAAGGCCTCTACAAGAGCTCTCAGCAGGCATAGGTGCATGCTCCATGCTGGAACCAGTTTCTGTGACCAAAGACTGGGGAGTGTAACACACATCCTGTACATGGTAAGGTCTATGAGTGTCCTGCAGTGAGAGGTAGGAGCTAGGTACAGCGGTAGGCTATACCCACCTGATAGACAGGGAAACCTATTGTGCAGTCAGTGGCCAAGTGGCCTAGGATTTATTTTGTTGTCTGTTTTTTTTTTTTTTCACATTGTAACTAGTGAGAATAAACTACATTTTTGTTTTCACCTGAAACTGCTGTCTCGCTGTGCCTAAATTGTGTAGTGAACCCTTCCAGGGGGTCAAACACACCCGTTGCCGAGCTAACCCCCTTACAGTTGGTGGAGGATGCGGGCATTTTTTTTTTCTTTGAAAGGCCAGCATGGAAGTGTTACTGAGACAGCTTGTTGTCACAAATGCTAACCAGCAACAATCGAATGCCCACCAGAAATCGGAGGCTCGTTTAATTCAACAGCAAATGGATGCCATAACACAACAGCATCGACAGACCAGTGAGGCGAATGGTTCCAGTAATACATCATCATTCTGTGTGAGCCATTTACTGCCAAAAATGACTGAAGAGGATGATCCTGAAGGAAGTGTTTCTGACCACATTTGAAAGGACTGCAGAAAGAGAAAAGTGACCTAAGGAACAGTGGGCTGGATTAGTGGCTCCTCTATTGGCCTGGGAGTCGCAGAAAGCACATTATGACTTAGAGCCGGACCAAGCAAAAGACTATGTTGTGCTAAAAACAGAAATATTGGCACGGCTGGGTGTCAGCCTGGCTGTCTGGACTCAGCATGCTCATAACTGGACTTTCCAACTTGAAAAGCCCTCCAGGTCGCAAATGTATGATCACATTCACCTGGGCAGGAAGTGGCTCCAACCAGAGACTCTGACCACACCAAAGATTGTGGAACGTGTGGTAATGGATCGGTTCCTGAGATCTCTACCTACTGCTATCCAAAAGTGGGTAAACCATGGAAACCCGGACACAGCCGGCAAGCTTGTGGCTTTGGTAGAGAGGTACTTGGCTACAGAGAACCTGACCACCTCTCCCAGGGACTCAGACTTTCCACCCTAAGACCAGATCATCCCCAGTGGCAGGTAAGATGACTTCAAGGGGTAAGGGTGGAGAGAGTGAGAGGGTGGGAAGTTTGCATAATGTATGGCGACCGCAGTCAAAGTCGCAGGAAGCAGCGAAAAAGTTTATTTGTTATTGTTGCCGGCAAGAGGGACATATTGCAGCTAATTGCCCAGTTGTGGATGAACCTATGGAATGTTACTATCTAAGAGACAGACGTCAGTCGTTGTTTGCAACAGTTGCATGCACTGCCACTCGGGGAAATGAAAAACATTTATGCAAAATGTGTATTAATGGTAAAAATGTTGTTGTGTTGCTAGATTCAGGTAGTCTGGTAACATTGATCAAAGCTGAATTAGTTACTACAGAGGACTCTGGGAATCACAAGGTGGCTGTTATTTATGTACATGGGGACACCACACCAGAGGGTATCCTGTGGCTAAAGTGGTTTTTGAGAACCCCAAAGGTAACCTAATCAGGTGGGGTTGGTGCCTCACTTACCACATGATGCTATTGTGGGGAGGGATTTTCCAAAATTCTGGGGACTCTGGGATGGTCCTGAACCCCCCACAGAGGCCTCTGGATGCCAGGTAGAGGAATCCCAGGTATCCTCTGAGAATGGTGAGACCTCTCCAGATTTTCCCTTGTCGGTATTGGCCGGAGACACTCAGGAACCTGGGGAGGAACCAACATCTTCAGACGAAAACAAGCCATCTGTAGAGTTCTCTGATTTAGAGGTTCACAGGGAAAATTTTGCCACAGAAAAGGTAAAGGACCCCACCCTTAAAAGGTGCGGGAAAATGTGGTAAAGATAGATGGTGAATTAGCGAACCCAGATCAGTCCTGCAGTTACCCATACTTTATGATGTAAAGGGATCTGTTGTATTGGGTTGCCCAAAAGGCGGATGAAATCATTGAGCAACTTGTGGTACCCACATCATATAGGAAGTTGGTATTGGAATTAGCCGTTGATCACATTTTGGGAGGTCATTTGGGGGCGGAGAAAACCAGAGAGAGAGTATTGCAAAGGTTCTATTGGCCTGGGGTCATGAAGGAAATAGAAAATTATTGTTCCTCCTGCCCTGTGTGTCAGAAGTCGGCACCTTTGTGGCATTTCCGTAACCCACTGGTACCTCTCCCCATCATTGAGGTTCCTTTTGAGGGGATTGCAATGGATTTGGTAGGTCTGATACTGAAGTCCGCTAGGGGACATATGTCATAATGGACTATGCCACCCGCTATCCCGAAGCGATCCCTCTTAGAAATACCTCCGCCAAGACGATAGCCAAAGAGCTATTTCTGGTCTTCAGCTGTGTGGGTATTTGTAAGGAATTGCTTACAGACCAAGGTACCCCATTTATGTCCAGGGTAATGAAAGAGTTGTGCAAGTTGTTCAAAGTGACACAATTATGTACATCCGTGTATCACCCTCAAACAGATGGGTTGGTTGAAAGGTTCAACAAAACCCTAAAACAAATGTTAAAAAAGATGGCAGCGCCCAGAGGACATGCGTTAGTGTCCGATCACCAAAGCACGGGCCTGCGAGCTGACTTTACCGCACGGGCCAGTGAAGACCCCGGATTTTGGGAACTCTGGCAGAGCAAATAGGCACTATAAAGGAATGATGACTGTCCACTTAAACAAGGAGCTAAACTCAAAGCAATATTTTATTGCAATTGAAAAATCAAAAGTAGGAGTAAAAATCCTTTCAGGAGCAAGAAAAATAAAATGTTGAGTAGCACCGTGAAAAATTTCAGTGGGTCACTTGAACCACTATAGTCGCTCAGAGGTGTAAAAAGTTCTCTTGACAGAGTCAAGAAGGACAAATTCTTTATATATTTAGTTAGGCCACCTTTTAACTTAGACAAAAGAGCCACATTTAATCCATGTGTAAATGCTTGATGCTAAGACAACTTGAATGTGTACTTCCCACCATGGCTGGCTAATGTTGGCTAGAGATGCAGACTTCCCGCTCTTGATTGATATTTGCATCAGCATTGGTACCAAGCGGCAAGTTAGCTTTGAAGCGAAATGTCCTCAAAGATCTTATCAGCCCCTCTTTGCCTGTATCAGCAAACAACTGTATGACTGTAGCACTCATGATCTCTATAGTTGTAGCACTGTAAGCTGAAAAGTAAAGTTGTGTTTGCCCCGTCAATAGTATTTGGCTACTTTCCCTTTTGGCTGAAAGCTGAGCTCTCTCTGTGGCAGGTTTCATGTGGCTCAGTCCATTCCTGAGGTCACGAGTTAAGCTGAGGTGTTGTGGATTCACACTGAAATAGAGTATCCCACAGAATGCCAGAGCAGATCTCCACATCTGCATCCTAACAAGTGCTTCTTTCAAGTGGCTAAGGAAGCACGCACTCATCCCACAAGCACATCTCCTTCACAATACTTTCAGGGAGATGTGTGAAAGAGACCCTGCGCAGGAAATGTCATTTAAGGTTTTCAAATGACAGGAGTGAGTAAACAGTGCCTTTCAGGAGGGTGCTGAACTACAATTGCCAGCTGGTTAATACATTGTCTTAAAGGAAACCTGAAATACAAATTCTCTGTGCAAATAATTGGTGCTATACGGTATAAATCCTATATAAATTATAGAATATGTTATAAATAATAATATAGTTACATGGTTGTCATTTTGGTTCAATGCCTAATGTGTGTATAACAGCACTGGACCCATAAAATTGAAAATTGGTTCCTTTGGATCTACCGTAAAGAGATTTTTTTCCTTCAAAGGAGAAAAAAGCCTCTCGCTTCTTCAAGACTATCGTCTCCTGATGGTCACTAAAGGCAGTCTGATTTTGGTCCTGTGGCTTCAGTACTTCTTCAGTACTTCTGACCCAGAACACATTTGCAGATTAGAAGCTGTGATGTTCCTGATATACATACTCTTTCTGTCGATGTCAGAGACTGGTATGTAGTTATACAAATTGTCTAAATGCAGTCATTTCTGGTTAAGGGGGCAATACTAGCTTCTAAAGATCCTGTTCCTTTAAAACGTGTTAAACCGCATAGTGCTTGTGTGGCGTTATTTGTCCCTTTCTATGCTGTAATATACCTGGTTGATCCGGCCTGATCCTGTGCCCCATTAGTGTGTTGACCACGGTAATCATGGCTGCTGATCCATGACACTGTGGTCAGTTTACGTGCCTCCGTCACCCCACTGTTCTCCCTCTCCACCCCTCCACCCCACCCCCGTTCAGCTTGGGAGTCTGTGTGTGAGCTGTTCCTATACCCCCCTCCCAAAGCTATTTTGTCTGGCAGTGATTTCAATTCCTGTCAGCCCCTCTGTAATAACAAGATGTACTACAACATGTGTGTTTTCTTTTTTAAATTCTGCAGCTAAATATCTTTTTTCCCATTGCCAATGTGCAGTCACATGACCGCCTGGCCGACGTCAGAGGAAAAACTCAGCCCCTTCCACTGTAGTCCTTAGATCAGGGAAGGAGAGCAGCGGGTGGTCACGTGACTGCACACTGGCGATTTGAAAAAAAGGTATTTAGCTGCAGAATTTAAAAACCAAAGGCATTGTTTAGTACATCTTGTTATTACAGAGGGGCTGGCATAACTGACTTTACAGCCACTTTAATTTTTAACATGACTGTGTGGGGGAGATTTACTAAAACTGGTGCACTCAGAATCTGGGGCAGCTGTGCAAGGTAGCCAATCAGCTTCTAACTTCAGCTTGTTCAATTAAGCTTTGACAATAAAACCTGGAAGCTAATTGATTTTGTTGCAGAACTGTGCCAGATTTTGCACTCTCCAGTTTTAGTAAGTAAGGCTGGGTTCACACTATCCGACAAAAAAATGGTCCGACTTTGATCCTATTTTGCTGTGCGATTTACGGTCCTACATAGGGTCAAAGTCGGACCGTTTTTCTGTGAACAGGGATCCGACTTTGATCCCGACAATGCCAGGCACCTTGTGCTCTGGGGATCTTGAGGGGAAACTCCACGCCAAATTTAAAATAAAAACTGGCATGGGGTCCCCCTCCAGGAGCATACCAGGCCCTTTGGTCTGGTATGGGTTTTAAGGGGAACCCCCACGCCAGGAAAGGGGGTGGGGATGAGCGAGCGCCTCCCCCTCCTGGACCATACCAGGCCACGTGCCCTCAACATGGGGAGTATGGGTGCTTTGGGGCAGGGGGGCTCTGCGCCCCCCACCCCAAAGCACCTTGTCCCCATGTTGATGGACCCCATGCCAGTTTTTTTTTTTTTTTATTTGGCGCGGAGTTCCCCTTCATGAACCCCTGAGCACAAGTCGCATGCCAAAGTCGGATCAGTGAAGACACTGATCCAACTTTGATCCGACTTCAATGCCTTTCAATGGGCTGAAGTAGGATCAAAGTCGGACAAAAGTAGTACAGGAACCTTTTTCAAAGTCGGATCAGTTAAGACGGCTCTCATAGGGAATCATAGTTTTTGTGACGTAATGCGACTTGTGCGCCTCATGTCGGTCCGAGAATCGGACTAGTGTGGACCCAGCCTTACCCTCACTTTGTTTAACAGATGCCCCAAGGTGTCGACACTTTACTTAATTTTTCTAAACGTTGTCCCTGGGGGCACTCTGCAAATATCATATATGTGCTGGCACCTTGTAAAGATGGCAGATATTTTGTGATTTATGTCAGTATGTGGTTTCAGTAATTCCATACAATGTTACTTATGTCCTATAAAAAGTTTGACACACCCAAACATAATCTGTACACTTTTCTTCCAGGTCCAGCATCCAATTTCCTGAGAATATAAAGGATATGCATAAGATGGCTCATAGTGGAGTCCTATAGTGTAATCCAGGTAGCCCCAAGCCTCAAATACTTTACCATGCTTGAAGGGTCAGTCCACCTAAAAAATGCTAAAGACTGATGCTAAAGACTTAACCTGCTTGACAGTTTCTTAGATCTTTTGAGAATTGTATTGCTGAGACCTATGTGCTTGAGTTCCTGGGTCTGCACACTTCATGTTGTCATTATGGGGAGCAGCATTCTGTCCATGCTATGTTTAGTAATTCATTTTATATTATGGTGAATGCAACAGGAGGAGCAGAAACATGCAATGATAGATGAGAACACCCAAAACTTTCAGTGGGGCAAACAGATGCAGAGAATTATAACGGAAGGGTCTTGGTGTCTGAGTATTCAAGGTATATATAAACCCAAGGGCTTACATAGCCCACCAGAGCCAGCCTATGACTAAAATATTATACCCCAATCCACAACTATACCAGATCCCCCTCCCAAAAATTGAATACTAGAGTGCACAAAAACAATAGGCTATACAGTTTGTGAATTAAAACATAATCTGTGATAACACTATATACATTTATTATATATATTATATTGTATATAGTGATATCGCATATTATGTTTTAATTTACACACTATATAGCATATTGTTTTTGTGAACTCTTGTATTAATTTTTTGGGAGAGGGATCTGGTATTGTTGTGGTTTAGGGTATAATAATAGCACCCCCTTAAGCCTCGTACACATGGGCCAAATGTTGGGAGACATCAGCCGGTTAAAAGAAAATGGCTGACATTCGGCCCGTATGTATGCCGGTCTGTCTGATGAGCATGCTGGAAAACGAGCGGCCGACCGACTTCCAATCAGCGCTCTCAGCCAATGGCAAAGAGCGCTAATGGGAGTGTTCTGGAGGAGGGGGCAGTCACCCTGTAAAAATACAACAGCTAAGCGGGGGAGATCGCTGTACAAACTTCGGATGGTTGTAGTGTGTACCAGGCATAAAAATGAACCTTCACAATCCTGCTTTCCCAACCCTCTTCTCTTCCTCTGCAGGAATAGGGCATTGCTTTTGTTTCCTTTTCTTTTTGTTTGCTGTGTTACGAACCTCCCGCCCGGGCTGTAGCCAAAGGATGGCTACAGTGTGGGCCTTAATTGCCGGGAGGGCGTCCATGTATATCCTTCCAAGAATGTGCCCCCCCCCCGTGGCGCGCTCTGTGATCATCAAGTCAATGAGATGGCCCCAAACACGTGATCAGCTGTTAGCCAATGACAGCCAGCGCTGACAACGTGAAGAGAAAAAAAAAAAGCCAATTAGCGGCTTCTGTCAGAGGGACATCGGTCCCGATCACAGAGAGCCACTGCTGCTATGCAGTGCCCACTAGTGCCACCTACCAGTGCATATAGGTGTTGCCAATCAGTGCCTCATCATCAGTGCCACCTATCAGTGCTGCCTATCAGTGTTACCTACCAGTGCTTATCAGTGTCCATCAGTGTCACCCATCAGTGCCCTTCAGTGCCACCTTTCAGTGCCCTTCAGTACCGCCTATCAGTGCCCACTCTCAGTGCCACCTCTCAATGCCCATCAGTGGCAGCTATCAGTGCCCACCAGTGACGCCTCATCAGTGCCCACCAGTGGCACCTATCAGTGACCATCAGCACTGCCTTATCAGTGCCTATCAGTGCAGTCTAGCAGTGCCCATCAGTGCAGCATCATCAGCGTACATCAGTGAAGGAGACAAATTACCTGTTTTCAAATTTTCAAAAAATGTACGTCCTCCCGAGATTGCGCCGCATGCGCCCGACCCCCCCCGCGCGACTTGCTCTGTGATCATTGAGTCAATGAGACGGCCCCTTACCACATGATCAGCTGTCAGCCAATGACAGCTGACCACATGATGTAAACAGAAGATCAGTAATCGGCTTTTTTTTCTCCTTTTATTAGCAATTAGCAGCTTCTGACAGAGGGACATCGGTCCCGTTCATGGAAAGCCACTGCTGCTATGCAGTGCCCACCAGTGCCACCTACCAATGCATATAAATGATTCCGATTAGTGGCCACCAGTGCCCCCTATCAATGCCCATCAGTGCCACCTATCAGTGCCCATCAGTGCTGCCAATCAGTGCCCATCAGTGCTACCTATCAGTGCTGCCTATTAGTGTCACCTACCAGTGCCTATCAGTGCCCTTCAGTGCCACCTTTCAGTGCCACCTATCAGTGCCACCTCTCAGTGCCCATCAGTGCCACCTATCAGTGCCCACCAGTGCCGCCTCATCAGTGCCCACCAGTGCCGCCTCATCAGTGCCCACCAGTGCCACCTATCAGTTACCATCAGTATTGCCTTATCAGTGCCTATCAATGCCTTATCAGTGAAGGAGAAAAATTACCTGTTTTCAAATTTATATAACAAACTATGAAACAGTTTTTCGTTTTTTCAAAATTTTAGTTTTTTTAGCAAAAAAAACCCAGCAGTGCTTAAATACCACCAAAAGAAAGCTCTATTTGTGTGAAAAAAATCATAAAAATTGAATTCAGGTACAGTGTTGACCGCGCAATTGTCATTCAAAGTGTGACAGCGCTGAAAGCTGAAAATTGTCCTGGACAGGAAGAGGGTTTAAGTGCCCAGTAAGCAAATGGTTAAAGTCTGGCCCAACTCCCTATGCACGTCACTTGCTTTGGCAAATGACGTGCACACTGCCCGCTGTGTTTCCCGGGATATCTATGTCACATATCCTAGGAGGCACAGCCTTACATTCAAGAACAGGAGGAGGAGGCATCATCGAGAGACACTCCCGCTGAACCCGGAAGAGCCGGCGGGCCTCTTGATGACATCAGAGAGAACATGGCAGCGTGGAACTGAGCTGTGCCCGCACATGAGAGGATCTCAGCAGGTTAATGCTGGATGGGTGAGTATCTGAAATGTGCAGATACCCCCATCAGGTAAGCAGGGCAAAAAATAAAAAATAAAAAAAAATGGAGAGTTCCTCTTTAATATTCAAATTGCTCTAGAATGTAGATCTACACTACAAAACGGCAGCTTATTTGAAATTATTACAGGTTGTTTTTTTATTTAATTATTTTAATATTCACGGTTTGGAACGGGGGGTTTAAACACATACACTTATGATTAAAATATCATTGTTGAGTGGAGTGGCCCAATAACAAACATTGGTCATGTAGACAGGGAGCTAGTTAGCTTTAGATGTCATGACTGATCTTCAGTCACTCACAGACCAGTACTGTCTTTACTTCATACCTACGTTACCATTTTATCTGTCACATGGGAAGACATTTAAGATTCATTGGGAGGTGTTTCTGTTACAGAATTATGATATTGTGGCTTCTGAGTAGAAGAGTAGAAGTGTAGAAATCCCCTTCACGTAACAATACAGATGGGCCCAAATCACCCGAACAGGTTCTACTGAAGATCATATGTATTGTGACGTTATGCGAGGCGCCACAATGGATGGGCGATACTTGTCGCCTCGCATGCAATAATTTTGAGGCAACTAGTGAGAATCCGACCCGGGTTTAGCCGGCCACCGTGGCAGAGCTGGTTCCGGCCTGGTCTTTCTGGTCCACTCAAACCCCTCTTCATCTGCATTTAATGACCAGGAAGAGAACAGAGGAGAGCTTGAGAGGGAGAAAGATGAGAGAGCCCTTTTTGCGCCCATCTGCGCCACACTCCAATGTGTCTAGAGGTGAAAGATCGGCTGGCAGACCTGGTAAGACTGTTCCAGGGTTCAATGGCTTGGGGAAATTTGATAAGACTGATGTGGCTAGACTGGGGGTTCTAGACCTCGAGACTGGCCAAAGAAGCCAGGAAGGTCTTGGGGACCCTTGAGTGGACTGGGTATAGAACACATACAGTGCTACTGATGCCATGCATTGGGACATATTGCTGCCAATTGTCCCCTGAATGATATACCAATGCAATGTGATAATGCTTATATGAAAAATAGCATTTCTCTTTTTTTCACAGGTCGCATGTATAGCATCATGCTCAAGTCTCATGGAGAAGCAAATGCATGTGATTGCTATTGACGGAAAACCCTTCACTGCGCTTCATGACTCATCTGCACCAGACGGCGCTGGCCAAGATTGACACCCCTTGCGGCAGAGTGACCCATTCAGTGGGAGTGGTACCTTCCCTGCTTCATGAAGTCCTAGTGGGGAGAGATTTTCCCCATTTTTGGAGGTTGTGGGAAGGCACAGAGAGCCTGGAGGAAAGAGCTCCCCCTGCTGAGGCACGGGAGTTCTCACCAGAACCTTTGTGCCAAAAGGAGGGAGAGATTGGTGGCAGGACCGAGAAAGGAGACCCTCTTCCTTTTTCCTGTAATGACTGGGGAACCGGAGGAGCCAGAAGATAGCTCCCAGCAGGTGGCTAATGTCCCAGACCATGTTTCTGTCCCTGACAGTGAGAGTGAACCGAGTGTACTCCCGACTTAGAGGTCCGGAGAGAGGACTTCTGTACAAAACAACTATGGGATGTGACTCTCCTCGGAGCCAGAGAAAAAGTGAAGGTGATGGATGGGGAACCTGTGGGCCCTAATTGGGGGGTGTCTTTGCCTACATGGCGCTTAAAAATTATTTGTTGTATCAGGTGGTGAAACAAGGAGAGGAGGAACTGGAACAGCTAGTGGTTCCCAAACCCTTCCACCAGATAGTGCTAGATCTGGCCCATGGTCGTGTAATGGGGGGACATCTGGGTATGGAGAAAACGAGGGAGAGAATAAACCAGAGATTCGTCTGGTCTGGGTTGTATGCAGACATCAAAGAATACTGTGACATACCCTGAGTGTCAAATGTACCGGGGATCAGACAGAAGAGTGGTCGTGGGTCAGTGCAGGCAGATAACATGCAGGTCAGGCAAGCCAGGTCTTCAGGTAACTGGGTCAGAACAAACAGGAACAGAGCTGAGGCTCACAGGTACACTACACGCTGTAGCACGGACAGCACTGGCTGTGCTATGGTCATGACAGAGACCCAGAGCTCTGAGGCGCAGGCTTGTTGGGACAAACACCTTGTTACTAAACCATCATAGGCCGTCTTTAGCTATTAGTCTGGAGTCACAGGGATTGGAGGAGCCTGCTAGGCCCCGTCGTATTTGAGATAGCACATCTTCTTGAGTAAGCGGGAAATTCCTTGCTGGAAGTATGGTGTCAGGTGGAGCGGTGTCTCCAGACTCGGAGAACATCTGGGAAAGAGCGTCGGGCTTTACATTTTTTGACCCCGGCCAGTAAGTCAGGTGGAACTGGAACCTGGAGAAAAAGAGTGCCCAACAGGCCTGTCGGAGTCTTAGTCTCTTGGCCGTTCTTAGGTACTCCAGGTTCTCGTGGTCTGTGTAAATTAGGATGGGGTGTGTGGCCCCCTCAAGTAGGTACCGCCATTCTTCTAGGGCCGATTTGATGACCAGTAGCTCCCTATCTCCCACGCCGTAGTTCTTTTCAGGTGTGGACAGTTTGCAGGAAAAGATGGCTACTGGGTGGAGCAAGGCCTTGGTACCTTGACACTGGGAGAGAATGGCCCCTACTGCGGTTTCTGAAGCATCCACCTCAAGAACGTAAGGCAGAGCCGGGTCCAGATGCTTCAGGATGGGTGCAGACGTAAAGAAGGACTTGAGTTTTTGGAAGGCAGCTTGGGCTTCGGTGGACCAACAGAACTGGGAGTTTTGCTTGGTCAATTGGGTGATTGAACTGTGGCTGAGAAGCCTTTAATGAATTTCCTGTAGAAATTTGTGAAAGCCCACAAACCGTTGGACCCCTTTTCTGTCTCTTGGTGCCGGCCAGTCCAGGACAGTAGATACTTTTTGTGGATCCATATGGATGCCCATAACGGAGATGACCAGCCCGAGGAAATGGATGCTGGGCTGCTCAAAAGCACATTTCTCTGCCTTGGGATACAAGCTGTGTTGCCGGAGCCGACCCAAGACCTTGGTGACGTGCTCCTCAAGGGACGAGGAGAAGATTGAAATGTCATCTAGGTAAATGATAACAAAGAGATCCAAAAAGTCCTGAAACACTTCAATTACAAAATGCTGGAAAGTCGTGGGGGCACTACATAGCCCGAAGGGCATGACTAAATACTCATAATGCCCAAAACGGGTGCAGAATACGGTCTTACACTCATCTCCTTCTCTGATGCGGATGAGATTATACGCTTTCCAAAGGTCAAATTTGGTAAAGATGGTTGCCGCATGCAACCTCGGGACCAAGGGCAGATGATACCGTTTCTTAATGGTAACCCAGTTGAGTTCCCGGTAGTCTATGCACGTCCTTAACGAATGGTCTTTTTTCTCGACAAGGATAATGTCAGCCCCCGTGGGAGACGTAGAGGGTCGGATGAACCCTAATCCAGGTTATCGTCTAGGTAGGCCTTGAGGGCCACTAATTCAGGTTCTGGGAGAGGATAGATCCTCCCGAAGGGCACTTCAGCCCCTCGGCAAAAGTTCAATTGGGCAGTCGTAGGGTCTGTGAGGTGGTAGTTTGTCAGCCCCTTTCTTGCTGAAGACATCCAGGAATTAATGATAAGCAGATGGGAGTAGTAAACGGATGTCTGATTCTACATCGGAGTCCAGGCAAAGTAATGGGGGTACTGTTTCTCCTTCAGGTTTTAAGAAATGCTGCTGGCAATAGGAGGACCTGATCTGGATGGCCCCTGTGGCCCAATCAATGTTGGGGCTGTGAGCCCGAAGCCAGGGCAGACCCAAGATGATAGGGAAGGGGGGAGAAGCAATGGCGTCTAGCGGTAAGAGTTCCTGATGGCCCTCCGATGTCGTGGAAGGAAGAGGGGCAGTCTCATGGGTCATGGTTGCAGATTTAATGTGAGACCCATCTGCTAGTCGGACGACCATTTTGAGGGACTTCAGCTGTAACGGGATGCAGTGCAGTGCTGCGAAATCCTGGTCTATGAAGCAACTGCACGCTCCAGAGTCAATGATGGCTGGGACTCGGATATTCCCTCCGGGAAGCTGCAGAGAAAGGAAATGAGTAAAGTGAGACGTTTGGCTCGGTGGGCTGGGGGTGCCACTCTAGAGAGCCGGAGAACACTTACCACGCTTAGCGGGGCACACTCTGACCATGTGACCTGGTTCACCACAGTAGAGACACAGGTTCTGGGAGAAGCGTCATTGCCTTTCCTCGGAGGTAATCGATGGGCGTAGGAGCCCAATCTGCATGGGCTCAGAGGAGTCCTGGAGAGAGGAGGAGGAGGTCACTGGTTCGAGAGGAGCCGGAATCGGGTAGCTGGGGACCCATGGAAGCATCCAGGTGGGGCGCAGCTGCCCTGACGATCTTTCGGTGCGGCGTTCTCTGAGACGCTGATCACTTAAGATGGCAAGGTTAATAAGTGCATCCAAGGTCTGGGGCACCCCAACTTGCGCCAGCTCGTCTTTTAAGGGTTCGGATAGTCCCATCCGAAATTGGAAGTGCAGGGCGGCACTGCCCCATGCTGTGTCTGTGCTCCAGAGCTGAAATTCTGTGACATAATCTTCCACGGGGCGGCAACCCTGCTGGAGGGTATGCAGAGCAGCCTCAACTGTAGCTGCCTGGTGAGGGTCCTTGTAAAGCTGCGCCATGGCTTGAAAGAATAAGGCCAATGTGGAGACCTCTGGAGCTCTCTGCTCCCACAGCCGATGGGCCCATGACTGAGGTTCGTCCTGCAGCAAGGAGATAACTAGCCCCACCTTAGTGGCCTCGAGGGAGAAAGTGCGTGGCTGGAGAATGAAGTAGAGCTCACGCGCATTTCGAAAGGCCCGGAACTTGCGTCAATCCCCTGCAAACTTGTCAGGCAGCGGGACCTTGGGTTCCAAAGGCAGGGCCACAATGGTGCGAGCTACGGATGGACCAGCTCCTGAGGCTGAAGGAGCTGAGAGCTCTTGGACCCGTTCCTCCAACCGGGTATAGCCCTCTTGCAGGTTCTTTACTGCCTGTGTGAGACCAGCAAGGTGAGCACTCAGATCACCCATAGGAGAGGGGGTTCCCTGCGCAGACTCGGTCATGGCTGTCCGTTTCTGTCAAGCTCCTGGTGGCGGAGTCTGTCTTATGCAGGGAACAACCACTCTTGCGCACCTGATTCTCGGGCCCCTGGTAGTGTAGACAGGAGACCAAGATAGCAGGATGGCACGAGGGCTGGAAAGTCTCTGATGATGGTGCTTTGAGAAGTCCAGGAGGCTCGTACAGACAGGAAGGGATGTGGTTAAGGCTGGGTCGGCAACTGGCGGGCGGTGCAGTACAAAGGATCAGGCAAACGGGTAGTCAAAGTCCAAGCAAGGGTCATAACCAGGTGGGCAGCAGAGGTACCAGGGATCAGACAGAAGAGTGGTCGTGGGTAGCCGGGGTCGGTGCAGGTAGATAACAAGCAGGTCAGGCAAGCCGGGTCTTCATGCAACTGGGTCAGAACAAACAGGAACAGAGCTGAGGCTCACAGGTACACTACACGCTGTAGAAAAGACAGCACTGGCTGCCGGGTGCTGTCCACTTAAATAGGCTTGTTTGGCACGCACAGGTGCGCGCGAACGCGCACAGGCACGCGCGCAAACGGGCACAGAGCGCCCAAACAGGTAGAAACTGCCATTTTCCTAACAACCACATTCATGTCCAGAGTGACCAGAGAATTGGGAAAGTTGTACAAAATCTATCATCTCCGTATCTCTGTTTACCATCCGCAAACTGACATTTGGTGGAAAGGTATAACAAGTCTCAAGAGTATGCTAAAAAAAGGCGGTGAATAAAGATGAGCGAAATTGGGATTTTTTGCTGCCGTACCTCGTTTGCCATACGAGAGGTTCCGCAGGTGTCTAGGGGGTATTCCCCCTTAGAACTATTGTATGGTAAAGATCCCAGGGTGCTGCTATATCCCGCAAAAGAGACATGGGATGGAGAGGCCACCCCATATAGAAGCGTCATAGAGCACATCTCCTTGATGCAGGATCGAATCGCATCTGTCCTGCCCCTTGTATGAGAGCATATGGAGTAAGCCCAGGAAGCTCAGAAAAGGGTTTACAATCGGGATGCCAAAACCCGAACTTTCAACCCCGGAGACAAAGTGCTGGTGCTAGTCCCCACAGTTGAAAGTAAATTCCTGGCAAAATGGCAGGGTCCCTTTGAGATTAGGGAAAGAGTAGGGGAAGTAAACTACAAAGTTTACCAGCCTGGGAAAAGGAAACTGGAGCAGATTTACCATGTTAATCTTCTAAAACCGTGAAAGGACAGGGAGACTTTATTGGCAGTGCCCACGCCCCAAAAGGAAAGGTTACCCCTAACCCCGGATGTCCCCATAACCAAGACCTTGTCACTGATGCCACAAAACGATGTTAAGGAATTTGTCAGTAAAAATAGAGACTTCTTCGCTTCCCTACCCAGACTGATCACTGTGCTACAACATGATATAATCACGGAACCCAGGGTCCGTGTAAATGTAAAAACCCAACCGAATACCAAGATGAGAGGCGTGGTGAGAGAAATAAAAACCATGTTGGAGTTAGACGTGATAGAGGAGTCCCACAGCGCCTGGTCAAGCCCTATAGTACTGCTCCCAAAGCCTGATGGCACTATCCGGTTCTGTAACGATTTTAGGAAGCTGAATGAAGTGTCTAAGTTTGACACATACCCGATTCCGTGGGTTAACGAACTTGTGGATAGGTTGGGAGGGGCCACATAACAACCCTAGACCTAAATAAGGGATACTGGCAGATCCCCCTAACAGAGTCAGCAAAGGAAAAAAGGGCTTTCCCTACACCCTAGGGGTGCTTCCAATACAAATGAATGCTGTTTGGTCTGCATGGGTCCCCTACATCCTTTCAGAGGATGATGGATGATTGGGAGTCACATCTGTCCCGGGTGCAGGCACTGGTAGATTTGCTGAGGGTAGCAGGTTTAGCAACCAACCCGAAAAAGTGTGCCATAGGTCTGGAGGAGGCCAAATACCTTGGGTATGTTATTGATCGGGGTCTGATCAAGCCCCAGACCAAAAAGATTGAAGCCATTGAAAAGTGGCCTCAACCCGTGAACAAGAAACAGGTTTGTGCCTTCCTGGGGATTACAGGTTATTACCAATGCTTCATCCCCAACTTTGCTAACATTGCCGTCCCTTTGACCGATCTAATGAAGGGGAGAGGTTCAGGAATGGTTAAGGGGAATCCCGAAGCCAAGAAGGCCTTCCAGAAATTGAAGCAAGCCCTTTGTGTACAGCCGGTGCTTGTGACCCCAGACTTCACAAAGGAGTTTGTGGTGCAAACTGAAACCTCTGAGGTGGGACTAGGTGCTGTTCTGTCCCAGATCAGAAAAGGTGAGGAGCATCCGGATGTCTACTTGAGCAGCATGAAAGGAATTATGTGGAGATAGAGTGCCTGGTTATCAAGTAGGCCTTAGAGGCCCTGAAATTCTACCCTGCTGGGAAGGTCATTCAGGCTAGTCACCGACCCTCCCCCCCTTAAGTGGATGTGTAACAACCGGCAGAAAAATAGCCGGGTGACTAGGTGGTTCCTGGCCCTACAGCTGTTTAAGTTCTCAGTCGAACACCAGGCTGGAAGGCTCCAAAATAATGCTGATGGTCTTTCCCGGGCCCACTGCATGGTCGGGACAGTTGACGGGCTTGAGCGGGGGGGAAAAAGGTGACATTATGCCAGGTGCCACAATGGATGGGCGATACTTGTCGCCTCACATGAAATCATTTTGAGGCGACTGGTGAGAGTCTGACCCGGGTTTTGCCAGCCACCGTGGCAGAGCTGGTTCCGGCCTGGTCTTTCTGGTCCACTCAAACTCCTCTCCACCTGCATTTAATGACCAGGTAGAGAACAGATGAGAGCTTGATCCTGGGTCTTACACTGAGTGAGCTCTGTGTGCTAATTTGGACTCTAAAAGCAAGGTTTGCAATGTGCTTGTGTTTTGTGGGTGTCGGGGACAGCCCCACACTGTATAGAGAAAAAATCTGTTTATTTAGTTTAGCGCCAGACGGCGAGGTTTTGTTTTCTGTTTTTGTTTGTGTTTTGAACTTGCAAACCTGAAATAATAAACCTGGCAAGCCCCCAGATTTTAAGAAACTGACATTCAGGCTGAATCTTTTCCCCTGAAAAGTGATCCCCACGAGCTTATCTCTCACAGTATGTATCCATCCATATTTTATACATACATTCACTATTCAGCTCCATTGTTAATGTCTAGGTACTTTCCTATGCGTTTTCCAGCACTGTGATCCTCAGCTTGCACTGTATAAATATGCTCTGCTTGTCATCACGTTCGCTGGGCTGCTCTATAATTGCTTCAGTCAGAGAGACAGGTTTAAACATTTTTGCATCTGACATGCAATGTGTTAATGTCAGATAAGGTCTACTGTTTGAAACCTGAACCTGGCTCTGCTCCCAGTTCATGTTATTTCCTAAAATATTAGCTGCCAATTACATAACAAAACATTGACTTGTAAGAGACACCCAATATGAGCAAAGCATTTTCCACACAGCTTTCTCTTCAGAAAAATGGATGACAGATCTGTGTATATAGGTGCACATTTAAATATACATTGTGAGTGGAGAAAGCACGGTAGCAAGCAAAACAAAGATAAAGACCATAACGGAAAAAAATTACCTATGCTCAAATACACTGCAATTTTCCTCTACTGACATCTGTAAAATTGCTATTCTATGGGCCACTAATATGACATATAACCATTATTTAAAGAAAATGTATTGTGTAATTAAAGCTTTGTATGAAGACAAAGGGCATCTATGGTGCCCAGTATAACAAAAGTGTATTGTAACAAATGGGTCAATGCACATATACACTCCACAAAGCATCTGTGTCATTTCTAATTGCATTATCTTAACCTGATCACCATCATCCTCCACATCCTGTGTTCCCATCAATGGCCTTTCCTGGAAGGCTACTCTTGGGCAAAGCATGAGAACACCACTGGCACCAAATCTTTTGCCACAACATCCTGAAAATAATCGCCATTAAGCAAACAGAAGTAAAAATGGGACATGTGTCTTGTAACAGACAACTGGGATAAACTATAGGACAGTTAATTGATGTTTACATGGAAAAAATGATAAATGGCCAAGTTTGGATAGGATGCCCAAACACTGAGTTTGTTGGACATCCTATTCCAAAACCATTGGCATTAATATGTTGCCCCCACCTCCAACCCTTTTGTGGTTATTATGACTTTCACTCTTCTGGGAAGGCTTTTTGTAGGTTTTTGGGGGTTGCTCTGTGGGAATATGTACCCATTCAGCCAGAAAAAAAAACGATATATTTTAGAGGTCAGGTATTCATGCTAGATGAGAAGACCTGATTCGAGATGAAGCTCCAATTCATCCCAAAGGTGTTTAATAGGGATAAGGTCACTGCTCTGTGCAGGCCATTTAATTCTCCCACACAAAACTCCTCAACCGTGTCTTTATGGACTTGGCTTTGTTCACAGGGGCACAGTCATGGTGGTAAACACCTTCCCTAAACTGTTGCCTCAAGGTTGGAAATGCACAATTGTCTAAAACTGTCTTTGTATAATGTAGCATTAAAAGTACTCTTCCCTGGAAAAACCTAAACTGATTATTTGGCGAGGTGTTCAAATATGTTTGTAAGTAGGCTGTCTTTGTTTTATTATTACATTATAATGTTCTCACTACAACATTCAATTTACATGCCAAAATATCACATGGAGGAATCAAGGATTATTTATTCATAACTACGGTTGCACCGATACTGGTATCAGATACTAAGCATTTGCACGAGTATTGGTACTTGTGCAAATGCTCCAATACCTGAAACCAATACTTTCAGGCTCTGTTCTTTCAGCATTTTTTGTTTTTGTGTGCTTTTTTCGTTAATATTTTTACATATATTTACACGGTTCACATTGAGAAAAGCACAAAATTAAAAAAATATATATATATATTTAATTTTGTAAATATGTTTTCAATGATTTGAAACATTGCTGACAGCTGTAGTGTAAAAAACATAGTTGCCGGCAAGTATCGGTAATTGGTATCGGCGAGTACTAAAAGTATAGATACTCATACTTTCAAAAAAAACATTGGTGCATCCCTATTCATAACATTTAACCAATTTAGCCTTTATCTCTTCTGAATGAGTATTTTTATCTCCACCTGCATGGCTTAATTTTCTGTTCTCTTCAAAAAAATAGAAGAGTTAAAGCCATCCAGAAGGTAGCAGTATGTTAAAGAGCAAAAATGTGTGTGATAATCTTTGTGAATCGATCAAATAATGAATGCAAAAGAAAAAAAAAAAGAAAAGTTCATGCCATGTCTTGACATTTTTAACAAAAATTACTGAAACAAAGTTCTTCGGCTTAAGCTTGCCAAAGGAGCGCACAGACTGCAAATCCTGGTTTAACTTCAAGAGAAAATGGAGGTATGCCTGTTATCTCTGTTAGGCCCCTTTCACACTGGGACTGCCCGATCGTCAGCGGTAAACTGCCGCTAATTTAACGGCGATCTACCGCTGTATTAGCAGCGCTATTGAGGCGGCAGCATGGAACTTTTAACCGCCCCACAAGGGGTTAAACAGAGGTTAAAAGTGCCGGTGCTCGGCGCTCCCGGAGAGGTGTACAGCCGCTACAGGAGCGCTGCCCATTCAATCCAATGGCAGGGGCGGAGGAGGACTGATGTATACACCGCTCCCCACATTCCTGAAAAATCATGCTTGCAGGAGTAAAATTTTTTTTTACTCCTGCAAGCGCACCGCCCTGAGCTGCCCCAGTGTGAAAGGACACACTGGGTTGAATGGGGAGACACATTACAGGCGCTATTTTTAGCGCAATAGCACCTGTAAAGCACCCCAGTGTGAAAGGGGCCTTACTGCAATGCGAAGCAAAGTGAGTTGGGATATCTGCACTTAGATTCTCAGGCATGCAAACAAGTAGTACTGCTTCAAGTCGGTCCACTTTTGCCCGCCACAAAAAACACAGAATGTCAGATGCAATCTTCTTTATTATATTAAAATGGGGTACAATGGGCAGATGACATTTCACGCTAGAGCTGCACGATTCTGGCCAAAATGAGAATGATGATTTTTTTGCTTAGAATAAAGATCAAGATTCTCTCACAATTCTCATGGCGTAACATCTTACATATACAAAACAATTGTGCTAACAGCACTGTTTAGTTTTTTTTTTTTTAAGCGTCATTTTTCCCAAAAAATTGCGTTTGAAAGACCACTGCGCAAATACCGCGTGACATAAAATATTGCAACAACTGCCATTTTATTCTTTAGGGTCTCTGCTAAAAAAAATACATAATGTTTGGGGGTTCTAAGTAATTTTCTAGCAGAAAATACTGGATTTTTATTTGTAAGCAACAAATGTCAGAAAAGATTTAGTCTTTAAATGGTTAAACTAAACTCTTCTATAGGGGAGTTCAATCCTTTGAAGTAATTACATTGTATCTCTTCTAGCTTCTTTTATCAGCAGTAACCTCAGAACTTGGCTCTCTGCCCAGACTTGGCAGTCTGCCCAAAGACTCAAGTCGCTCAGACTTAGAAAAAGATTCCTGGGGAGACTTCAGGCGACTTGCATTGACTTTTATTACAGTCAAGTCGCGCTGAGTCGCCCGCAAGTCGGACTCCATTAACTGAGATCGCGATTTTATTACGATTAATTGTGCAGCTCTATTTCACGCTAAATAATGCTTAATCAGAGAGCCTCTCCAATTAAGCACTGGTTAGCCTGAAATGTACAAGCGTCGGTTCACACAGGGGCAATCCGACTTGCGGGGCGACTTTGCTAGGCGATTTGAAAGCAACTTCAGCGAGACTTTGGGCAACTTATAGCGCGACTTACAACACGACTTCATGCTAGGTGACTTTGCTGTGGCCAATCAGAGAAGGGATGGAGGGGGCTGCCCTAAAATAAATTCTATTCTTTTCACTGTGAAGTCGCTTCTGTTTAGATGGGGATCCGACTTGGCGGCGACTTCCATTGATTTCTATGGGCACAAGTCGGATAGAAGTTGCCTCAAAGTAGTACAAGAACCTTTTCTGAAGTCGCAGCGACTTCAGTAGTGTACATTTAGACCGCTCACATTCACTTCTATTGGATTTCACTTGGCAAGCGACTTGGGGCGACTTGGAGTGACACAAGTCGCTGTAGTGTGAACCGGCTCTAAAAGATCTCATCTGCCTATTTTACCCCATTAAATGATATATGGAAGATTGCATCTGACATGGAAATTCTGTCATCTGTGCTTTTTTTTTGGTATGTGTCTCCAAAGTTCATGGATACCTGGGGCATGTGGGGAAAGCTGGAAAGCTGGAACACAGTTCTAATACAATAGAGATAAAAAAAGCAGATAATTGTCTCAATTTCTACATTTGTTTTCTCTGATGACAGGTTCTCTTTAATCATTTTTTATAACAGCTGTCTTTGACCTTATTCATAAATTTACATTTTAACCACCAAGAATTTCCATCGTGACATTATTCAAATTTCCTGTATCAATCTTTTTTGCGAAGCCACAATTTTGTATTTTTATGATGTTTAAAGAAAAAAAAAAATGATGATGTTACTGAAAGTCCAGCATTACTCATCAGGCTGTGTGTGACCCATTGTCTGATCCACATAACTGGAGGAGGTGACATAGAGTACAGATTAGTAATATCCTTCTTTAGAGCGTGAGTAAAGCAGGGTTTTGGCAGCGGAAATGGTCCATAGATCTTCCCGTAGCCACTCAGCAGAAATGAGCCACAAATGACTAGTAAATGTCTTCCCTTCAGGGCTGATGTTCCCCTCAGGTGCATTCCATCCTCATGGGCTCCTTACTGACAAGCTCTCTCCCTGGAGCTGCTGTTATTTAACAGGAGGTAAAGTGATAGCTCCTTTGTCAGGGAGTTAAGACGGTATCATTAGTACAACACAGGGACTTAACACCATTCTAGATTCTCAGGAACCTTTGTAGTGCTCGTTAAATCATTAGTCAATAGTTTGTCTCCTTCAGAGAGGACTGCGTTTGTACAACAGGAATTAGTTACGGGATATTTGTCTCAAGGAGAATATCACTGTAATGCTCGAAATTCAGACACATACATCAGGGGCGTTGCTAGGTTGGAAAAAGGCCAGGGGCTCTAGCCCGAAAAAATGCGGCGCGGAACGCGCACCGCAGCGAAAATAGGTGTGGTCTAAACTAAATGGTGGGCGTGGCTTTAGGGGTTGTGGTTTGCGACTGAGTTCCACGAGGGAAGGAGGAAGGAAGAAAGAAAGAGATAGGGAGGGAAGGGAAGAGAAGGAAGGAAAGAAATCGGGATAGAGGGACAGCAGGCCCAGATCCTTCACCACAATACATGTATTCCAGAAAGTTTAACAATCAGCAGATAAAGATACTCCAAACATCTGGTGTTGGCGCTTCAATCATCCCGGCACCATGGTTGTTATGGTGTCAGGATGACTGAAGCGCATTATTACTATAATTACATTGTAATATAAAATGAAATAGTTCAACTCACTAACTGCAGAATCAGTGGGAGCCCTGAGTGTGTCACTTGCCACTGTCGTCTGCTACCAGATGCCATCAGGTGCTTTCAGTGGAGTCCCTCCTTTCATCAGGTGCCCCCAGCGGAGTCCCTCCATCCATCAGGTGCCCCCCAGCGGAGCCCCTCCATCCATCAGGTGCCCCTCCATCCATCAGGTGCCCCCAGCGGAGTCCCTACTTCCATCAGGTGCCCCCAGCGGAGTCCCTTCTTCCATCAGGTGCCCCCAGCGGAGTCCCTTCTTCTATCAGGTGCCCCCAGCGGAGTCCCTCCTTCCATCAGGTGCCCCCAGCGGAGTCCCTTCTTCCATCAGGTGCCCCCAGCAGAGCCCCTCCATCCATCAGGTGCCCCCAGCGGAGTCCCTTCTTCCATCAGGTGCTCCCAGCAGAGCCCCTCGATCCATCAGGTGCCCCCAGCGGAGTCCCTTCTTCCATCAGGTGCACCCAGCGGAGTCCCTCCTTCCGTCAAGTGCCCCCTAGCGGAGTCCCTCCTTCTGTCAGGTATCCCCAGCAAAGTTCCTCCTTACATCACAGGTGTCCCCCAGCAGAGTGTCCCTCCCTCAGCGTCACCATGCCCATATGCAGCCATCATGTGCCCATCTGTAGCCATCATGTGACCATCTGTAGCCATCATGTGCCCATCCCATCTGTAGCCATCATGTGCCCATCTGTAGCCATCATGTGCCCATCCCATCTGTAGCCATCATGTGCCCATCTGTAGCCTCCCCTTATCAGTGCCCATATGCACCCTCGCCAGTGCATGGATTAATCACAGCAGATCAGCGGTCTCCCGCTATGTTACCATAGAGCAGTGCTCTGAAATATCCGGCGGCCGGCCACTGTAACAAAGCTCCACCTCCTAGACGCGATAGAAGGAACACTTTCAATTTCCCGGCATTGGACAGTGTTCCGTCTATCACGTCTAGGAGGCGGAGCTTTGCTACAGTGGATACAGCCGGATATTTCAGAGCACTGTTCTATAGTGACACAGCGGAAGACCGCTGTGATGTGATTGAGGGAAGGAGGTCACTCTGCACAAGAATCAGGCATGGGCACCGCTGCAGCCACAGCTGAAAGCAGCCCCAGGGCAGTCTGACAAGCCACGCACTGGCTGCTCTGAAAAGCCGTCCGCTCGCGGCTCTAACAAGCCGTGCATTGGCTGCTCTGAAAAGCCATCCGCTTGCGGCTATGACAAGCCGCGCGCTCGCGGCTCTGACAAGCTGCTTGCGGCTCTAACAAGCCGCCCGCTCGCGACTTGATAGAGTGGCAGACCCGCCATTAGGGACCCCTCAGGACACTCGGGGCTGTGGGCGTGACATTCGGGGCTGCAGCCCTGATAGCCACCCCCTAGCGACGCCCCTGACATACATACATTTAGAATATCATCAGAAAAAAAACACCAAAGTGTACATTAAAGAGACCCTGTCACTAACTTAAAAAATTGCAGACCAACTTACTCAAAGAGGTGCCAGAAAATCTAGCAAGTGTAGTAATTTGAAGGAAAACTTCAAAAAGCTCCATAGCTCTGGTAAAGTGGCTCCCACACAGCAAGGCTTCCTTTAATGGAACACAACAGTAGCTCAAACCATACAAATACATAAAGGAGTCAAAAATAATTTTCATTTTTGGTAAAAACAGTCATATAAAAATAGCCAACGCGTTGCAGGGCAACACTACTCCTCCTTCATCACACAACAGCCAATGCTCCAGTGTGAATGAGAACCATTAAATATAACTGAAAGCCTCCTCTTGAGCATTGTCATGCTTTGGGAAGCACACAATAAATTGCTCAGGAGTGAATGATGGGCTGTAAACCCTGAGACTGCTTCTGGGCGCCACCTTATTTTATGTCATGTCAGCAACCCCAGCTGACTCAAAGATGGACCAAGTATTGAACTCTCCTCATGGAGGAAAAACTTGACTCCCCCTCAAGGATGAACAACTTGAATACTGGTTCTAATATAGTGTAGTATAAAGTCACTGTTTTCTCTGAGCCCATCCAAGTTTTATCCAGTGTTGAGCCCCGCTGAAGGGGCAGTGGTGTTCCCCCAAAATGCATTGGATGTTTTTTATGACTTTATTTATCAACAATTAAAAGTATCTTTGACTCTTTTATGCGATTTTGGTTTGGCGCTCGTTTCTGTATTTTTATCGTTAAAAAAAATTCTAAAAGACACAGAAAAAATCATGAATTTTAACCCTTACTTGCAGTATTTTTCCCTCTGCAAAAATGATTTGTTATTCACTTTTAATGTGCCTCTAAATTTGCTAGAACATTTGATCAGAAATTTTCAGAAAGTCTTTATTTTTATTTTTTAAATTTGCAAAAGACCTTTAAAATCACCTCAAAATGCTCATGTTCAAGTGGGAATGGAGGCCTAGATGCCTACACAAGATAAGCTTTTATGGGTAAATAACATGCATAAGATATCTTTACTGCACATATACAAAAATGATTTCTATTGAAGTAAATGACAATACAGTCTCTAAGAACCAACCACTAATACAATTTCATCACTCTTACAACCTTAACGCATGTACTATATAAAGCCTAAACGTTTTTTTCTTTGGATTAAGTAGGAAGGGTTAAATGCTCAATTGTTTGACATTTGTGTTTCATTAGAAGGACTTACCTTTACTTCCCGTCCTGTAGACTCAACAGGAAGTAATATCTTTCCAATATGATGGAAAAATTGTCTCATTGTAGGAACAAGTGTCCCCGTTTAAAGATTTCCCCTCTATTTCTGTTTTTGTAGAAACTAATGTTGAGTTTACCCTCACCTTCATTCCTGGTCACTTTGGTAGCCAGGACAATTAAAGAGATGGACTCTGACTAACAGGGGCAAGGGAGGCATTAAAAACCTCAATCTCCTCACAACTCTATCCAAATATAAAAAATGTTTTGCATTTAGTTATACATTAAAGTATCAAAATTACATACAGTATCTCACAAGAGTACACCCCTCACATTTTTGTTAATATTTTATTATATCTTTTTATGTGACAACGCTGAAGAAATGACACTTTGCTACAATGTAAAGTAGTGAGTGTACAGCTTGTATAACAGTGTAAATTTGTTCTCCCCTCAAAATAACTCAACACACAACCATTAATGTCTAAGCCGTTGGCAACAAAAGTGAGTACAACCCTAAGTGAAAATGTCCAAATTGGGCCCAATTAGCCATTTTCCCTCCCCTGTGTCATGTGACTCGTTAGTGTTACATGGTCTCAGGTGTGAATGGGGATCAAGAGTGTTAAATTTGGTATTATCGCTCTCAATCTCTCATACTTGTCACTGGAAGTTCAACATGGGACCGCATGGCAAAGAACTCTCAGGATCCGAAAAAAAGAATTGTCGATCTACATAAAGATGACCTAGGCTATAAGAAGATTGCCAAGACCCTGAAACTGAGCTGCAGCATGGTGGCCAAGACCATACAGCGGTTTAACAGGAGAGGTTCCACTCAGAACAGACCTCGCCATGGTCGACCAAAAAAGTTGAATGCACATGCTCAGTGTCATATTCAGAGGTTGTCTTTGGGAAATAGACGTATGAGTGCTGCCTGCATTGCTGCAGAGGTTGAAGGGGTGGGGGGTCACCTTGTCAGTGCTCAGACCATATGCCACACACTGCGTCAAATTGGTCTGCATAGCTGTCGTCCCAGAAGGAAGCCTCTTCTAAAGATGATGCACAAGAAATCCCACAAACAGTTTGCTGAAGACAAGCAGACAAAGGACATGGATTACTGGAACCATGTACTGTGGTCTGATGAGACCAAGATAAACTTATTTGGTTCAGATGGTGTCAAGCAGGTGTGGTGGCAACCAGGTGAGGAGTACAAAGACAAGTGTGTCTTGCCTACAGTCAAGCATGGTGGCGGGAGTGTCATGGTCTGGGGCTGCATGAGTGGGGAGCTACAGTTCATTGAGGGAACCATGAATGCCAACATGTACTGTGACATACTGAAGCAGATCATGATCCCCTTCCTTCGGAAACTGGACCGCAGGGCAGTATTCCAACATGATAACGACCCCAAACACACCTCCAAGATGACCACTGCCTTGCTAAAGAAGCTGAGGGTAAAGGCGAGGGACTGGGCAAGTATGTCTCCAGGCCAAAACCCTATTGAGTATCTGTGGGGCATACTCAGGTGGGGGAGCGCAAGGTCTCTAACATCCACCAGCTCAGTGATGTCCTCATGGAGGAGTGGAAGAGGACTCCAGTGGCAACCTGTGAATCTCTGGTGAACTCCATGCCCAAGAGGGTTAAGGCAGTGCTGTAAAATAAAGGTGGCCACACAAAATATTGACACTTTGGGCCCAATTTGGACATTTTCATTCAGGAGTGTACTCACTTTTGTTGCCAGCAGATTAGACATTAATGGCTGTGTGAAAACAATACAATACAAATTAATATTGCAAGAGGTTAAGCGCCAATCACTCCATATTTTTTGTATTGTTTTCACTTGAGTATTTCCACTTAAGGAGGAGTGGGCTGCACTACTTCACATTCAATTGATTTTATTTATGCTGTGGCGCTATATCGCTGTTTTTTGTAAGCACTTTATTAATGGCTGTGTGTTTAATTATTTTGAGGGGACAGCAAATTTACACTGTTATACAAGCTGTACACTCACTACTTTACATTGTAGCAAAGTGCCATTTCTTCAGTGTTGTCACATGAAAAGATAGAATAAAATATTTACAAAAATGTTAAGGGTGTACTCACTTCTGAGAGATAATGTATATATAAAGATATTTAAAGGAAGTGATATATTTTCTTTAAATAACAAATGCAATTTAAGTGGAATGGGTAAAATAACGTAGTGCATACATCATGGTAAAGATATGTGATGCTTTGTACACTTAACAGAATAAATACATAGTCCTGTCAACACAAAGAGGAATTTTCTTGGGATTTTTTTTTAATGTTTGACCATAAAATGTAATGAAAAGGCTTGTGGGCAGCAGACAGCTTTCATGATGTAATGCTTAGCTTGTCTCTGGCGGGAGAACACGCACACTCATATATTGTATATACAAATACAGCATGACTATAGATCTACAGCACTACTCACATCAGCTTCTCCTTGATCGATGACATAAAAATTGTCACCTTCATCACCTGAAAGACAATAAATAAATACAGATAAATAAAGTATTGTATTTCTACTGTTCTGGATTTCTATAAAAATAATTAAAATGACTCTTTAGGCTCAGAAATACTTCTGGACTCTGCTGCATGGCTGTCAGCAGGGCTGGTGCAAGGATTTTTGACACCCTAGGTGAAACCTCATTTTGCCCCCCCCCCCCCGGCTGCACCCTTGACTCCACCCCCTTTCCCCTGCCCAGCCTGATTAGCGCCAATGAATTGCAGCCTGATCAGCGCCCATCAAATGCAGCCTCACCAGCGCCCATCAAATACAGCTTCATCAGCGCCAATCAATACAGCCTTACCTGTGCCCATCATATACAGCTTCACCTGTGCCCATCAAATACAGCTTCACCTGTGCCCATCAAATACAGCCTCACGGGGAGGTGGGATATTTGGCAGATTAGTCACTATTTCTATATACATTTGGCATGTGATAATACAATCTCATTATCTCAGTCAGACAGTGTCAGTTTTTACATGAATCAATGCAAAGCAGCCAGTGACAGATCAACAGTGGCCAGGCGCCCCTAAGCGGCAGTGTGCCCTAGGCGGCCACCTACTCCGCCTAGTGGTAGAGCCAGCCCTGGCTGTCAATCAAACACTAGTTGGCAGTAGAGGGGGTGTGGCCCTGGTTTATAACAGAAAACCTATTAGGCACGCTGAGCATTGGCGCTTTGCCTGTGGTTCCCCAACAGGAGAGCACCCAAGGGAGACACTGACAACACTAATGCTGCAAAGGAATGCTGCGGGGAGCATTGTCACCCTATCACAGGAAGCTCACAGAAGCAGAAGAAACTGATAGGATCCCCAGGTAATTACTATGGCTTTACAACTACCAAACAAGAAAAGCTTGTATGACCTTAAAGTAACACTACAGTAAACTTTGGTTTAAAAAGAAAATATTCTATTCAAGTATGTATTCTTAAAGCCAAAAAGTACCTTCTGTTGCTCTCAGCCTCCTCCAAATCCCTTTATTTATTTATTTTACTGCTGTCATCTAACTTCATGTTAGAGGGTGGCTATGTTCATCTTCCATGGTTCCAAAGTTTGTAGGAACATAGCCACCCTCTCTTGCTCCCTTGCTAGATGTACTATGGGATTTGCAGAGAGCAGTGCACATGACGGCAACTAACGTTCACTGCTCAATCTAAATAAACAGACAGAAATGTGCAGGGGGAATGTTTCAGAAGCTCACAGGGTACGTTACAAGTGGCAGAAAAACCTAGTAAAGATTTATCTCATAAAATATAGATTACACGTCGATGCAGGGGGTCTATTGTTGCAGGGGGCTGTTATGTTTCTGGGACAGATCTACTGTTGAGGATGAGGTCCATTGTTGCTTGCTGCTGCAGGGTATATTAATGCTGGCTGCTGGGGGATCTGATGTTGCTAGCAGGGGGTCTATTGTTGCTAGCAGGGGGTCTATTGTCACTGGGGATATTTTGTTGCTTGGGGGATCTTTGTTTCTGGGAGATCTATTGTTACTTGGGGATCTATTGTTACTGGAGAGATCCATTGTTGCTGTAGAGATCTCATGTATTCAAAGTGTGGTCTATTGTTGCTGGCTCCAAGAAATCTATTTTACTGCTTTTCTTGTTTTCATTTAAAAATGACTTAGCAAAATAAAATGATGCTTGGGTCTGTATTCTCTAAAAGGGGAGGTCCTGGAAACTGGGCAAGGGGTGGAGCCAAGGTTGGTGCTCAAAGGTAGGTAGGGGGCTGAGACAAGGGGTGGCTCAGGGGGGAGTAACTGTATTTATTCTCTTAGAAAAAAAAAAGCCCTGAATGGATGTATATGGAAATTCGAGCCATAGGTGGCCAAACTTTGACTGAGAAATTGAAAAAGTCGCGCTGAACAAAGTCAACTGATGACTGCAGCCAATGAGTTGTGTTTGGGTATTCTGACAGATAGAGGTGCCAGCCGTCAGAATACAATAGTGTGAGTGCTGAACAAAAGAAGTCTTTACATGTATGGCCAGCTTTCCAACATATGCTGCCTCGATGAATAAATCTTCCTTCCGCCTGCTTTAGCTGGTCCCCTAAGGGCTATCACAGTTTTCCAGTTACAGGGTGGCTCCTTTCTCCTGCATGGTCCTAAGGAGTCACTGCTGCATGTGCACTACTGGCAGGGACTAGAGCAGAACATCTCACATCAGTATGAACACAAAGCTCCACAGAAAGCCACTCCTCTTCCCCCACCTCCCACCTTCTCAAAGCAAATTGATGGACAGGTGCAGGAGACTCTGCTGTCCCTTATCACATTACAGAGTAAGAGCACTCCCTGACAGGAAGTTCAGGGAAGCTGTGCTGACAGATCTGCAGCTGGTGCCAGTGACTACTGGAAAATGTAATGTTGCTTGGACAAATAAATGAATAAAATAAAGTACTGGCCAATGTTATAAACTGTTCATTTCATAAAAGTAGAACATTTGATACTACTTTAAAGTGATTGTAAGGGTTCACGTTTTATTTTTTTTACATAAAAAACGTCATACTTACCTCCTCTGTGCAGCAGATTTGCACAGAGTGGCCCTGATCCTCCTCTTCTGGGGTCCCTCGGCGGCGATCTTGGCTCCTCCTCCACATCCAGTGAACCGTCAGGAAAGCGCTTTCCCTGGTTGTCACCCATGCGGGCACGCTCCCGAGTCCTGCTGTTACGAGTATTCACACATACAGCGGGACTCGGCCCCCCACCCCCTGGGTCACTGGACTTGATTGACAGCAGCAGGAGCCAATTGCTCCCCAGCTATCAATCCATCCAATGAGGACCGGAGCCAGCAGCTAGAGGGACAAGGCTCGTCCCCGGCGCGGGATCGGTTAGCGCTCAGGTACATAGTTACATAGTTAGTCAGGTTGAAAAAAGACACAAGTCCATCTAGTTCAACAAAAAAAAAACAGAAAAATTATATATAACCATACAATCATTCACCCACAGTTGATCCAGAGGAAGGCAAAAAACCCCAACAAAGCATGATCCAATTTGCTATAACGGGGGAAAAAATCCTTCCTGATCCCCCGAGAGGATTCATCCTGGATCAACTTACCTAAAAATGTTAGTACCCAGTTATATTACTTACATTAAAGCGGTAGTAAACCCATCCATTTAACAGTTTAAAAACCAGTTGCATTTCCAACACGTGCTGGAAATGTAACACTCCCATTGGTTGTGCTCTAAACCAAACTGTGAAACCATCCAATGGCTGGTATCATAGCTGATCACATGTGCAGCATCACGGCAGTTGTAGATTAAACAGAGGCCAAGATGGCAGCTTCCTTGGCTGAAAAGGATAGGAGGGTTTACTACCACTTTAAGGAAAGAATCCAGGCCTTTTTTAAAGCAATCTACCATGCTGCCAGGAGACTTTACAACCACTTTAAGTAGATAAAAAGGGAACTTTTTAATAAATTTACAATTTGGGTGTACAAAACTTTACCTTATATCTAATGACGTAGTAGCAGATTTGATATATATATATATATATATATATATATTTATATATATATATATCAAATCTCATATGCTTGGATTCAAGCACATGTAGAATTGTTATTAGTGGAAATTATTTTGTGACACTAAGTGCAGAATTGCAGTCTAAAATCCTCATAAATTAAGCATTGAATGTTTGGGAAAAAAGTGAGCAACTACAACTACAGGGGGGGCTATTTTGTAAAGAGGGTTTTTTCCCATAGCAATACAAAATTAAGTCTAATGTCTAAAGTGAGCAATGGTGAGCACTCATTGGTCAGACCAATGAGAAACCTTTTGAGGCTCCATTCTTCTGGGACAGTGTCCCAGAACAAAGCAGGTATCTTCAAGGTTCAGAAAGGTCTTGTGGCCAGAACTGACCAACTGAGAAAGCACCTCCAGTAGTGTGCAGTAATGCTTTAATTGTTTTTATAATGGCTGAAGAGGGTGGCGGAGGATGGGGAACATTCAAGGTACATACAGCATGAACAGAAGGGGGCGGGGAGGGTGTTGCAAGGTAGTTCACCAAGAGGTGAATTATAGGAGCTTATAGATGATTCGATTTTCTTTCTTCGACCACGGTAGAAGAACTTAACGATTACTGTTAGTGGCTATAGCTGTCTGCAGTAATTGCATGTAAAAAATCTGACAGGCTGGTTTTACCCAAGCCAATTGATGGATCAACTTGGGTACAATCAGCCTGCCTATAGATGAATCGATCCAAGTATGGCCAGCTTTAGACCAGATTCACATCTCTGTGTGCAAAATTGTGGGCATTCCCAACAGGCAGAGAAATGTGCTGCACTTTAGCAGATACATGGGGTTGCCATTAATTGTTCATGGCTCCCCCACACATTGGCATCCGTGTGGCCAAACCGCATGATGCAGTGGTTCAATGCAGCGCGATTTTACAAAAAGGGTCAAGGACTTTATTCCCTGCATTACTTGCAGCCTTGAAATGAATGGGCTGTCCTACATGCAGCAAGCTAAGATGTGAACCGCGGCTAAATCTTTAACACATCCATGTCAATATTAAAATGTATGCTAATTACTTTCCTATTGTCTAAAATATATTAAAAAACCAAACATTATTTATTTTTATTTCAGGTACTTATATAGCGCTGTCAATTCATGTAGCGCTTTACATATATGGTACATTGTACATTCACATCAGTCCCTACCCTCAAGGAGCTTACAGTTTAAGGTCCCTATTATGAACGCAAATTACTCAGGAACGTTGGATTAAAAAAATGAAAGCTTATTAGGAAATTATAACAAAGCGTAACCTTGTTGCATAAAAGAAGAAAGGTCTGCAGACACATTCAAGGTCCCTGTGTTCCAATAATTCCATATTTAGGCCTGTCATCAGAGACAGAGAGAGAAATGGCCCGATGACAAACCTCAATCCCTAAAATATACAACAAAACAATTTTTTCGCCCATGGGACTTTAAATGAGGTATGCATGAGGTAAACACAAAGGAGTAGAGTAATAGGAGTAGTCAATTTTTATTTGTAATTGTACAAACATCCCAACAGTGTTGGACATGGGCATATTGTGGTACCCACAAGAAACATGGTACAGCAGGTAACAACCATAGACATGTACAGTATCTCACA
Source organism: Glandirana rugosa (assembly GCA_018402905.1). Taxonomy (NCBI): domain Eukaryota; kingdom Metazoa; phylum Chordata; class Amphibia; order Anura; family Ranidae; genus Glandirana; species Glandirana rugosa. The sequence continues at coordinate 1,370,258 of BLSH010552110.1, read as the reverse complement.
AAAGTGAGTACACGACTCACATTTTTGTAAATATTTTATTTATTTTATATCTTTTCATGTGACAACACTGAAGAAATGACACTTTGCTACAATGTAAAGTGGTGAGTGTACAGGTTGTATAACAGTTTAAATTTGCTGTCCCCTCACAATAACTCAACACACAGCCATTAATGTCTAAACAAACAAGCAACAAAAGTGAGTACACCCCTAAGTGAAAATGCCCAAATTGTGCCCAATTAGCCATTTTCCCTCCCCGGTGTCATGTGACGTTAGTGTTACAAGGTCTCAGGTGTGAATGAGGAGCAGGTGTGTTAAATTTGGTGTTATCGCTCTCACTCTCTCATGCTGGTCACTGGTAGTTCAACATGGCACCTCATGGCAAAGAACTCTCTGAGGATCTAAAAAAAAAGAATTGTTGCTCTACATAAAGATGGCCTAGGTTATAAGAAGATTGCCAAAACTCTGAAACTGAGCTACAGCACTGTGGCCAAGACCATACAGCGGTTTAACAGGACAGGTTCCACTCAGAACAGACCTCGCCATGGTCGACCAAAGAAGCTGAGTGCATGTGCTCAACGTCCTATCCAGAGGTTGTCTTTAGGAAATAGACGTATGAGTGCTGCCTGAAGCAGAGCATGATCCCCCTACCTTCGGAGATTGGGCCGCAGGGCAGTATTCCAACATGATAACGACCCCAAACACACCTCCAAGACAACCACTGCCTTGGTAAAGAAACTGAGGGTAAAGGTGATGGACTGGCCAAGCATGTCTCCAGACCTAAACCCTATTGAGCATCTGTGGGGCATCCTCAAATGGAAGGTGGAGGAGCGCAAGGTCTCTAACATCCACCAGCGCCGTGATGTCGTCATGGAGGAGTGGAAGAGGACCTCAGTGGCAACCTGTGAAGCTCTGGTGAACGCCATACCCAATAAGGATACGGCAGTGCTGGAAAATAATGGTGGCCATACAAAATATTGACACTTTGGGTCCAATTTGGACATTTACACTTGGGGTGTACTCACTTTTGTTGCCAGCAGTTTAGACATTAATGGCTGTCTGTTGAGTTATTTTGAGGGGACAGCAAATTTACACTGTTATACAAGCTGTACACTCACTACTTGACATTATAGCAAAGTGCCATTTCTTCAGTGTTGTCACATGAAAAGATATAATAAAATATTTACAAAAATGTGAGGGTTTACTCACTTTTGTGAGATACAGTATGTATATATATATATATATATAT